>CAJQZP010000226.1:2535000-2740674 GCA_907164705.1 Parnassius apollo | reverse complement strand
CTAAATTGAATGTGATTTATGGGCAACAACGTTTTTGCCTACCGATCGACCCTTACGAATGTACGTGCGTAGTGAAGTCAGTTGAAATAATGCACTACTACGCATTTTGAATTTAAAAGTTTAAAAACTTTTATAAAAGTACTGTTAAAATGCACAAAAATTTTCGCGAATTGTACTATGTATAATAACTATCGCCAAGTCCTTCGCGGGTCCGGTAGATTATTGTTATAAGAGTATGAAAAAAAAAACGTAAGTTACTTTAAATGAACATAAAGTAGTTCTCTAGAAAATAAAAGATAGTTTTTGCAATACACTATTCCTAAAATGAAATTTATACCTGAAATTCAATTCAGCAGCAGTGAATTATGTAGTAATGTTGGGAATTGTTTGCCGATGGCTATCACTCCGGAACTGCTTTATGTACTTTCATTATGATAATGTAACCGCTTCGTGGGTCTAGTGTTCGTAAAAGAGGTTGCTGATCATGAAGTCCCGGGCTCGAATCCTGGGTCGAGCCAAAGCGGTTATTGGGTTTTAATTTTCATAGAAGAGGGGGCAAATGAGCGGCTCACCTGATGGTAAGTGATTACCGCCACCCATGACTATCTGCAACACCAGGAGAATTGCAGGTACGTTGCCGGCCTTTTAGAAAGGAGTAAGCTCTTTTCTTGAAGGTCCCTAAGTTGTATCGGTTCGGAAATTATGTAGTTTTGAAAATGTCTTTGGCCAGCCGCTAACTATCGGGACGGTAGAGAATAATAATATGATTTAATATTGTGATAGGATAGTTTTTTAATAGATTGAAGGTGACAAAAGAGAACACATTCGACCTGATGGTAAGTGGATGCTGTGGTCCATAGACATCTACAGCTTTTCTCAATTAGGAATCAAAATGCATATTCATTGTCCTACTGAAGACTAAGATATAATGGTACGTTTTCAGTTAAAAGAGTCGCCGGTTCTCTACCCTTATAATAAGAAACACACCAGAATTGAGCTGATATTATACGATGGTACTTTGTGAGATTGTAGAAATATTGTGTGTGCTTGACGGACCTGGTAAGAGATGCAGAAAGTTGATAGATGAAGGTGGCTCAGTGCCGTGCTTTGGAGTTTACCTAGCGGAGGCGGACTTGTGACCCCTCACAAGTCCGCCTCCGGCTGTATGAAAATATATTATTAGATGCAAATAATGACGATCAAATATTTCCTTTAAACTACTTTTACACAATTATTTTATTTTATTTTCCTCGAAATTCATACCAGCACTCTCAGACTTGTTTAAATTAAAATAATAGTTTTCGTCACTGTTTACGCCCCACTGACTGTAAATTTCAAAACGGACGAAGTTATTTTCACTCTGGTAATTACCTAGTCTGTACAGAAACAAAGAAATTTATTGCGCGTTAATGTATGGAAAATTATTCAAATAAATTTTGTATGTATTGTTGGAATATTTCGTGAATAGCAAATATGTATTCATTTATACATACTGTGGTAGGTAATAAATGTTACGAATTGTTGTGAATGAGGGTACAAAACATATTATATACGTGTAAACTCAAGTCAAGCTTTTTAATAGGAACCTACATTTCTTATTAAAAAGCTTAATATTCATTTATATGTAGTGAAACTTCTAGTGTATAATACCATATTATAAAAAGATACGTAGAGTACAAATAATATAAGAGTACAAATAGCATAAATAATTAAAAAGTCAAATAGAAGTACGAGTATTATAATTGTAAACTAAAGTTGTAAATAAATCAAACAGTTTAACGTCAGTAAATTATGGTACTTGTGAGAAACTCCATCTCAACAAAACTCATAAAAACTAAGTAAGATGTTAAAACAACTTCTTTGTAGCCCGTAATATGAAAAGTTTTGTACATCCATGTAAACTAACAAGTAAATATTTTTAAATAACACTCATTTTTACGGATTTTACCGCGTATATTAACTTTTTTCATATACTCAACGTTTCGAGCACTTTACAGCACTCATGATCACGGGCGGGACTGAGATGTTCAACGTGTAGATGTCGTAGTTAACCGCGGTTACCATAAATTAAAATTATTAATTTTTGTTCCAATCTATGCAGGATGAACTTATAGTATCTCGAAGTCTTGCAGTTTATTAGCATACAACTTCAAGACACTTAAAACTTCAAGATAAAATGGATAATACCTACGTGCGCCAAATCACCAATGTTGTATGTATTACCAAAAATACACAAGCCCAATGCTCCATTACGTCCCATAGTGAGCCAATTCAATTCACCAACTTACAGATTGGCTCAGCACTTTGCATATGCACACATAAAAGATTCTCCTTCCATTTTGTCAGCGAGATTAAAGATTTACATCTGGCAGACAATGAAACTATGGTCAGTTTTGAAGTGCAGTCATTGTTTACATGCTTACCTGTTGAAGACTGCATCTCAATTGTAACTAGAAGGCTAGAAGAAAACAATATGTCCGTAGAATGTGCAGTTTTACTCAGACACTGCATTACATCTGCTCCTATTGTGGAAGAAGTAGTTCTGCAAGCAAGTAGATGGTGTGACGATGGACTCACCAGTATCTCCCATTGTCCCTGACATATTCATGGAAGATTTTGAGGAGAAAGCTCTGCTTACTTCTCCCGTAAATTCAAGATTCTACAAGCGGAACCTAGATGACTAAGATATAATGGTACGTAGACGACACTTTCACAATTCTACCTTTAGATAAAGTAACTGCATTTTTAGACGATCTTAACTCCATAAATTCTAAAATTCAATTCACAATGGAGTTAGAGGCAAACAATTCTTTAGCTTTTCTAGATGTGTTAGTAATTTGGAATCCTGATAACACCTTGAGTTATACTGTGTATAGAAAAAAGACCCATACACATAGATATTTAAACGGTGATTCTCACCACCATCCTTCACAGTTAGCTACCATGGGTAAATCTTTGTTTCAGAGAGAACGAGGGAACTGTGACAGTAAACACCTGGCTGCCGAGCTCCAACACGTCAAGCAAGTTTTACATGACTACGTGTTTCGGGTCCCGCGCCTACGTCACAGTGAACGAGTGAAGCCGGTCAAAGTCGCGGAGCGTGTACCTGCTGTACTACCATATGTTAGAGGAGTCACTGACAAGACTGGCTACATCTGGAAGCGCGCTTACGTTAAAACATACTTCAAGCCGCCGAAGAAGATTGGTCAGTTTTTACCATCAGTCAAGTGTAACGTCTCTGCAATATGTAGGAGTGTACATGCTTGATTGTGAATGTGGTCTCTCCTACATAGGACAAACTAAAAGATCAGTAAAAACCCGCGTTAAAGAACATATAATGTATGCTGATGTGAAGAATCGACGCTCCGGGAAGTCTGCAGTCTGTGAACACGTACAGGATCGCCCCCGTCACTACATCGGATTTGATAGACCACAAATCCTCGCTAAAGAACACCGATTCCTTCCAAGGATGATCCGCGAGGCTATTGAAGTCACAAAACATCCTAATTTCAATAGAGAAGATGGCTGGGTACTACCTGCTTCTGCTTTAGATCAAATCAGAAAATTAAATCCCAACCCAAGCAAACAACTGTAACACTACAAGATACTATAAGTTCATACCGCATACGATCGGAACAATAATAAATAATTTTGATCTGTGGTAACCGCGGTGAACTATGACATCAAGACGTTGAACATTATAAGGTGCTCGAAACGTCGGTTATGTGAAAAAAGTTAACATACGCAATAAAATCCGTAAAAATTAGTTATGTATAAATGTGTAGTGTTCGCGTAAATATAAGAAAGATATAAGTAAAAAATTTACATGTGGCACTTGAAATTTATTATGAAACTATATTTAAATGGAATGCTAGTTTTATATTACCTATGTATTATTTTATTATTATTCTTCTGAAAATCTAAGTCTCAGTAAATATCAATCGAAGTCAAAAGTTCCCCAATGGTACCGAAGTAAGTAAGTACCAATTTGTTTGTTTTATATTGCAAATATCTTCATATATTTGCACGACATAGAGAATATAAAGTTCTTTGTGTACAGATTATCTATACACGTATCAATAAAATTGAAGTTTCTTTCGGTAATATTAGAATAACTGACTTCCATTAAGCTCATAGGGTTAATTGCATGCTATAAAGATATAATATTATAGTCGTAGTGGTCGTTTTTTTATAGGATAAGGGTGACAAGCGAGCACACAGTCCACCTGATGGTAAGTGGTTGATGTGGCCCATAGACATCTACATCTATCCTCGTTTGCGAATCAAAATGCAGATGCGTTGTCAGTCTTGAGGACTAAAATGGAATGCCTCTTTTCCAGTAAAAAGTTCCGGTTCTCTACACTCACCATAGGAAACACAGCAGTATTAAGCTGCTATTTGACGCTGGTATTCTGTGAGAGCGTGGTCCTTCCCCGGTTGAGCCGACCCATACGTGCTACAACTATACAATTAATAAAGCTACAGCATGGCTCTACCACGTAAAATAAACGTAGCTGCTCTCATTCACATCATGTACTCTTGGGTTCGATTCCCGGGCTGTACCAAAGCGAGCCATATCGTACCATGGAGGTCGTAAGAGACGATAACAGAGGGAAACTGAAACAGGAGATGATAGTAAAAAAACATTAGACTCATACAATAAGGTGTACGGAGGAGAAGGATAATGATGTTTGATCTTGATGATCAACCATATATACTTATTTCACCATCGCATATATAGACCACACTAATATCAATGAAATTGAAAATGGAATTGAAAATAAAATAAAATGATAAAATCAAGACAATCTATTTGAATCCATTTTATCGCACTGCTGTACCTCATGTATAGGAATCCTCCATATGTTGCCTCACAGGGCGGATTTTACCATAGTTGCCACGTTTACCGTAGTAGGCGGTGGGCAACCGCAGTTTTTCATTATTTTGTGTATTATAAGGAAAATGCTGATGCCCATCTCCTGTTTCAGTTCCCAATGTCAATTCTTAAGACACCTACGGGACGATATATGGTAGTGGATATTCTTACACTGCCACTAATCCACCTTATGAAGCAATCTAAGCGGGAGACCTATGTGCAGTAGTGGACTTATGATACGCTTTAACGCTAACAAACAGTAACGTTGAGTTTCACATAATTCGGTATTATATATAATATGAAAAAATTGATTTACATCTATATTTTAATAATAGAGTAATATAT
Organism: Parnassius apollo; assembly: GCA_907164705.1. NCBI lineage: Eukaryota > Metazoa > Arthropoda > Insecta > Lepidoptera > Papilionidae > Parnassius > Parnassius apollo. Next base: position 2,735,453 of record CAJQZP010000226.1, on the reverse strand, counting down.
TTACAGATATAAATTAAAAAAAAAAAACACAAAGAAATGTTTGGAGGACGTTCTTAACTGATGCTGTGCACTACAATTACAAAGTTGTTAAAAGTTCTCCTACTTATAGTGTATAACAGTAGTTAACATTTCGTTCGGAAAATACCGCAGTTATCACTGTGTCTAGTTTTAGCGATGTGGTTAGTGAATTAAAGTTCGAGTTATCGTTCTAAATTTCATAAGACGCAAGTCGGTTGTTTGATTAGTTGGTTTTACGTTTACGCCGAGTATTTCAGGGATATTACGTAAAATTTATTTCGGCGTATTAATTATATCTCATATATAATCAGGATATATATATATATATATATATATATATATATATATATGTTTCTATTTATCTGCGTTTTTATTTATATATAAGGTTTAGATTTAGCCACCGCAGAGTCTATTTCACCGGAGAATGCACAAAACGTATCGTATTATCGACGGTAGTGTGCTTTCGCTTTGCAAGTTTATTGACACAATACGTCCTATTACAATCCTCTTGTAAGAATGTGTCGCCTATAAAATGACACCACGCTCTTACAGAATAGCAACGTGAAATAGCAGCTTAATGCGGCTGTGTTTCGTATGATGAGTGTAGAGAAGCAAAGATCGCTTTTTACTGGAAACTGGCCATTACGTCTTCAGGGATGACAACACTTCTGCATTTATCTTCATCGAGGATAATTGTAGATGTCTATAGGCTTACTAGTCTAAGTTCTATTTAAATCAAGAAACGTTGTGTGTATAAGTTTTATGTTCTTTTCAATATTTTGATGTGACGTTTTTGTCACATAATAGTACAAGCTAACAATACTTACTAAACTAATAATACTTATTACTAAACTAATAATACTTACCACACTGTGGTAGAATACACGATACCCACTCTAAGTTCTACCAACATCTAACTCACTTTATTCACAAGTTAATAAAAAAATTGAATTTTAAAATTTACTACTACTAGCTACTTTCTATATCCTATTAATTATAATTAGATTTACTTTTTTATTGACTACTGCACAAATCAATTTTAGGTGGACAAATGAGCAGACAAGCCACTTAATGGTAGGTGGAAGCTGTGACCTATTGACATCTACATCTATACTCGATTAAGAATTAAAATGCAGTTGCGTTGTGATTACTAAGTTGGAATGCCTCGTTTCCAGCAAAAAAGGTCTCTGTTTTCTACACTCATCATACAAAACACAGCAGCATTAGTCTGCTATTTCACGTTAGTATTCTGTAAGAAATTGTGGATTAACGCAGTGGAGACACCCTGCAGCTATATTATTTTGCAGACCGTGTATCCTGAGTCAGATAAAGCTGTAGGAGCCGCATGGGCTAACAGCATTTATATCTCCGAAAATAGCTAGCTATATTATCACGAATGGGTCAGCTTAACCGGAGTAAGACAACAGTACCATCAATACATACCAACAGTAATTTCGTTTGTCATTCTACTTTAGAATAAATTAAAAGGGAAACTTCATTTACATAGCGCGCATATAATGACCCTTATCGGGAAATTCCGAGAAAAGACAGCTCCAAATTTTCTGTGTACGTAGCGGCCCCCACAAGAGCTATTCACCTCACTTGTCATCCACTCTAACAGTTTTAGACTCTTTTAAATTCGATTATTCAGAAATGTTCCTAAGGTGATCCTGCTTCGGGAATATTTAATAATCATTATTAAAATTTTTGTCCGTCAAGACTAATCTTGAATAAAATTATTTCTACGAATTTTATCGCGTTTAATTAAAATTCGAATAAATAGTTTTATTCGAGGTGTAATGTTCGCGTAAATTTAAGAAATCATTAAGACTAATCTAATAATGGTTGAATCGATTACGAAGGATTCTAGGCAAAATTTAAGAAAAAAATTCGAAGTTTATTTGTTGAAAAAAAAAAAGGAATTTATTTTGATTGTCTTAAATCTAAATAACGTAACAGTATAAGAATCACTACGAGGCTAAGCCACGGCGGGTCGCTTTGGATTAAAGATATATTTTTACATAAATTTTATCTCAGTTAAGAACCACCTAATTTTGTATTTATAAAAGAGAAAGTTTTGCTCACATTGCTAGCAGCAAGTTCCATATTTGCCTCGCTCAAAACTTACGAGCTACCTAATCATATTCAGATTGTATACCTTCCCGTAAGGGGTCGTAAATTAAGAACTCCCGCATCGTCTAACAATTGGGGCTGTAATTACGTGAAAATGATGTTGTGGAACATTATTTGAATAGATAAAAGTTTTCAAATAACGATTAAAAGTGTCATCTTAGGTTCCTATTTAATAAATCGACATATATTCTTTCAATTTATTGATTACATACAAAAATGTGAAACAGAAATGAAATCCACTCAGGTGACTGAATTTCGGTAACGGTGGCCAGTCTCAACTGAAACTAACCACTTGCACAGTCCAGAATTATGACGTATTGGCGTGTGCACAAGTATAGGTGCATTCTGTATTCCCTCACTCTCGTAGTTTTATGGGACAGTAATCAGAAACGAACTCTGCGAGATTAGGCGCAGGACTAACAGCTTTACGTGCATTCCGAGGCACGAGTCTAACACCGCCAACCTTCTGACTGAAAAAAACCTCAATAACAGATTTCGGCCAAAATCGGGATCAAACCCGGAACCACATGATCACAAGGCGAGCTTACACATCAATATCACGACACGAGAGAAATCTAATTGTCGGTCATATACATATATCTTCAGAAAGTTTTGAGTCCCCTGCTAAATGGTTGGTTGTTGGAATATAAAGAAAATACCAATGAGTATTTATTGTTCAAAAGTGTGATTTTTTTTTTCATACACTCATCAATATTAATCAGATCTGTTTTTTTATATGATATTTTATTTCATTTGTATCTTCAATCCTAATTTGTCATAACACATATTTAAGAAAATATAAAATACGGATTTTATCAAATCTTGCTCCGATTACAAGCCAATTAACGCTGATGTTCCACAAGGCTGCGTGATTTCAACAACGCTATTTCATGTGCATGTCAATGATATGTTGCTGCAAATCGGTAACATACATTGCTATGCTGACGACAGCATCGGTGATGCTTTATACACAAACACACTGCAAATATTTCTCGGGAAAACATCGCTAAGTACCGGAATAAACTTGTGTCTGAAGTCGAGACATTGTTGCATTAAGTCTCGGATTGGGGGCAACCAAAATCTAGTCCAATTCAATGCTCAGAATACACAAGTTTACGCGTTTACCGCTAAAAGTACTCTTTTGTCGTATCTCCTCAGTTTCAACGTACTTCCCTTGTTGCCTAAGCCAGTATCGAAATCCTCGGCGTTGAAATATCGAGGTATGTGCACTTTCATGGTCACCTGGAAGAGAAGGCCAAATTGGCCTCTAAAAATCTTGGCGTGCTCAGCAGAGCGGTACAGTATTTCATGTCGGCACATCGCCTCCAAATTTACAAGGCGCAGGTTCGGCCACACATGGAATACTGTTGCCATCTCTGGGACGGGGCTCCCCGGTGCCAGCTCTTTCCAAAAAAAAAACACATCGGCTGAATATCTTTCAGGCCGCTAGTTGAACGGCGCCGTTTAGTAATAAGGCTAAATTTTTAACTGAAAGGCTAATTTAGCTAGGGTGAAATTTCAAACAGCTTTAAAATGAATATTATAGAATATTAGCGTGAATAGCATCATAATGTCTTTTCCGATTTCAGCATGAGTGGCCCTACACTCCGGACTAGACAATGATCCGAGGAGCCAAGAGGGGCATCGACGGAGACCTGATATCTGTCCGGATGAGAGGTCAGCAGAAAGTCCAACAGGTAAGGTGCATGATCCTCCACATCTGAATTCCGCGTAAGTGAAGTAACCAGTTGTGTAAGACCATATGCTAAGGTAAAATCATGAACTGATCTCCCCCGCATGATCGGTAAAACATAAACCAAGCCATTCGGCGTGATGGGTGTTGAAATCGCCAAGGATCATGATCTCTACGGAAGGGATCTTCTGTATCAACGAATCTGTAGCCATTTGGACGTGCTCGATGAGTCGGTCTATTTCGGTATTACCGCTATGGGACCTATAGACACCTGTAGATGCGCGGATGGTCGTCACTGTCTTCGCGCAGCCAAAGGATGGGCAGGTCCAAATCTTCAAGACTGCCGAGGCGTCAAAAACAGATGTCCTCTCTGACGTACACGCAAATTCCAGCCCAATAAAGAACTGTTTCAGTTTGTACACCGGGTAGAGACATACGAGGTATTAGCCAGGGAGGACACCTGCGTCTCGGTCAGAGGGAGGAGAATAAACTTCGCCGTCTCGAGATGGGAATAGATGGCGTTCAGGTTCAAGTGAAGTCCCCTGGTATTGCAGAAATTTGCGGATAGCGTGGCAGGGATCACCTTGGTCGTGGTGGTTAGCTTGCCCCAAGCAGATATTGTCTTGATGCCCCCAAGAATACGCGGGGCAATCTGAGCCCCCACGCTCAGGAGTGGAGTAGCTCGGTCTTGAATGCTCAGCGAGCTCTGGGGTTGCTGGTACCTTCCTGGGGTAGTCTTACATTTAATTCCGCTACTATGTTGATGGGGGAGTAGATTGGGTCTCTGGCCAACATCGTCTCACCAGACGAAACGCGGAAGTAGAGCTTTCAGTTATCGCCAGTATTCTGTGAGGTCGTGGTACCACCCCGGCTCGAGCCGGCCCATACGTGCAACAGCAAAACCTGTCACATGGCGTCTCATGCAACATTTCATGTATTATGTAATATCAGTGACAGTAGGTTAAAGTATGGCTGAGCTGGCACTTAGGACACATTAAAACCGCGTACATTTATTTAACATAGCAATAAAAATTTACGCAGTTTTAGGGTGGCCCAAGGGCCACTTCAGCCGCACTTTAACCTACTGTCACTGAGGCCGCCAGTTGAACGCCGCCGTTTCGTAAGTAAATGGAATTTAAGATTGATTGTGCGTTTTGGAATGTGTTCTGTTAGCCACATGGTTTTGTTTTAATAAATTCAATAAAATAAAAAAAATCCCTGGAGCCAAGCTATTCGTGCTATAATACGTGTTAGCGACACGCTCATTTGTAGTTAAGAATATGTATAGGAATCGAATTTACTCTGTGTGTATCGAATTTACTTACCTAGTTATAAGATTTTTATGTGACGCGGACCCAACGACATGCCTGTCTTTGCGGCCCCCGCTAGTCTGCCACCATCCGCGAGTCGATGCGCACGCCCTAATATTGTGTTAGCGCACAGACCTTTGTTAAGTCGCCATTTTGCAATAAAACAAGTACATCCATTGTCCGCGATTTATTTCGACAACCACCAGCACCATCCTGCAGCATCTAAGATCTACAATACGGGTGCAGCGTGGATTTACTATATATCTTAACTTATTAACTTGACTTATTTCAAATCCATCCATAACTTCCCATAAATATCATGTTGAACATAGGCCACTCCTATGGATTTTCTCTTAGCGAAAATTTTGCCATAGTTGCCACGTTTACAGACGGCTTGGAAACTGCAGTTTTTTTATATTCTGAGTTATTATTAGGAAGTTGCCGCTGCCAATCTTCTATTTTCGTATTTCTCTGTCGCCTCTTACGACACCTACGATTGATATGGGGTAGTATATTCTTACACCGCCACTACACAGTCACGGATGCGTACAGTTTTGAGGGGTCATGACGATAAAAACTGCCAATTGAATTACCAAAATTAACACTTTAATTCACTTTACACTAATTAAAACTTAAAAGGCACTAATAATTAATCACTTTATTTCGCTCCGAAGCTTCGCTTGTCTCGCCAAATTCGATACTGCCCCGATCGCGGGTTGCAGCGGCTTTAAATACACATTTTCTACCGAAACATCCAAGAATATTCCTGTATATACGGGCGCCGAACGACCAGGCGCAGAAAGTTCGAGTGTCGGGCTTCTAGAAAGCTTAGTTCTTTATTTTTATACTAGATGGCGCTGTCGGTTGAAAGGTTAGTGATGTCATTTTCTGGAAAGCTCCCCTCGCTCTCGTCCCCGACACTAGATGGCGCTAGTGCCGGGTACATGACGTCAACTTAGGCGCGCAACAATATAATATAAGCTGTACTCAACAACTTTCTATTTATAATAAGTTTCCGTGTTAACATTATATGACCCGGTTCGGGCTAAAATCCGTTATTGAGTCTTTCTGTAAGAAATTCTTCGCAATCTTTGCTAGGGTATGTTTGAAGTTGAACTTACAACCACTTCTCCTGTTTTGGTTCAATGATCCCTTAGTTATATACCTGACTGCCTGTTTGGTCTAGTGTTCGTTAACGCGATTGCTGATTTGAATTTCGAATTCGAATCTTGGGTCGGACTAAAATCAGTCATTGGGTTTTCTGTTAAAAATTCTCAGTAGCAGCCCGGAGTCAGGAAGTTGGTGGTGTTTCTTCCCCGTGCCGCGGTAAGCACGTAAAGCTATTATTCCTGCGCCTGATCTCTCTGCGGTCGTGTCGGATCGTCGCCCCATTGAACTATGAGATTTGGGGAATAAAGAGTACACCCGTGCTTACGCATATTGTGCACTATAATTCTGCCTGCGCAGATGGCTAGTCACCGTTGCGACTGGCCGCCGTGACTGAAATCAGTCTGGAAGATATTATTACGAAAACTTAACGGTAAGTTTAGTGAAGCTTAATGGAATGATTTTAAAATAAAAAAATAACCAAGCAATTATGTGAGAAATCTCTTTCGATATGATCAATATTTTAAAATTCCAAAACACCTGATGGTTGAGCGACTGGCCTTGGAGTTCCCGTGTTTTAATTCCCAGGTCGGGCCTTGACCCCTATTACGCGAGATGTTGCTATGTGGACTGCGTACGCGGGCGGCTTTTTATGCTTCAACAAGATGGCGGATGTGGCACGCGACAGCCTTAGACAATGCACTCGCTCTTCCAAATTTATCGCTTCGCCAGGGTCGAGAGGAAGTTCTACTTGAGCCGGTAAGGAGAAAAAAATGGGGCGGGTCAGCTAACAAAACAAAGGGGCTCAAGTAGGAAATTTAGTAAAAGGAAACACACTTACCCCCGGTAAGTGTGTTTCCTTTCACTAAATTACCTTCTCCTGAGATAAAGATCCTGATGCTGCGGACGACGCGACGATTGCTCACACTACGTAAGGTGGTGTCTTCTGGGGCATCCCAGAATGCAATCCAGACTAGCGGTGCGAAGCAAGAGGTTGCGCGACGATTACTCACTAGCGGTGCGAAGCAAGAGGTTGCGCGACGGTTTCTTCTGGTGCGCGACTGCCCCAGGGATGCGATCCAGACTAGCGCTGCGAAACAAGAGGTTGCGCGCTCGAGGGTGGCGCGCGAACCTTTATTGGGTCGACTTTCCAACTACCTCATCTCGGTGGGGCGCGCGTTTTATTGGTCGAAAGAATCGCGTCACCTTTTAAACCCTTCAGTGTTTTCGGAAAGTATATGAGGCTATAGTAAGGACAGACACTTGGCGAGCAATATACCCTCGAACAAAATTACATGATGTTATCAGCAGTGGAATATAAATATAATACTCGTAAATAATCAGGTAAGAAAATTAACAGTTTGTGGCTTTGTACAAATGTTTGCTTTTGAATGAATGTAGGAGGCATCTGACCCATTATTTGTTTATGCAAACAATAAAATTTTACACACAATATAGAGTTTAATGGAGACTTCACAATTTTAGGAATTTGAGTTTACAAGGTAAACGCAGTATGGAATGGCTCATAGCTAGATGGAGTAACGACCTGCGCAGAGCTGGCAGCAACTTGATGCTTGTAGCTGTTGGGTTAAATGGTGCGGCTTGAGAGAGGCCTATGTTCAGCTGTGGACTGCCACAGGCGGATATGATGATGATGATGAGTGTGCATTGGTGTCAAAATCTATATACTATTTTTATTAAGTGCGTTAACTCTCTAGCAAGTCCAAGCTGACTGATGCGCACAAACTGATTTCAAAGCCATTCGCGACACAGATGGACTATTTATCAACTTTTTTTTAAAGTGTACTTCTTTATGTATATAATTCTTCTGTTCGTGTGTTTGTCATTGAACTCCTCCTAAACGGCTGGATTAATTTTGATGATGTTTAAGTGGGTCCATGGATGTTTTAGATTCACAATTGAGTCCGGTAGCTGGCACTGTTGTCGAGATCCGGAAATCCCCCACGCGATGCCGGGGCGGGTCGCTAGTTGTAAGTATACAAAACTATTTGACATGATGTTGAACATTAAATTAATTTATAAAAACAAATTAAATAAATTATCAATAATTATTTGTGTCGCTAACGGCTGAGATGATCAGGACCCACGACGCAATATATTGACACTTGTTGAAGTCACTCACTAAGCTTAACACTTAGATTTATTTAAACTATGTGTAAGAATATCACATCCCATGTATTTGTATTCTTTAAGGGAATTTACAATTATTATTTGCACAAAGAGTTCAAATATAGAAGGTGAGAATTGCGAAAAGTGAAGGTGAAAAGATAACAGCATGCATTTGGTCTCGACTTAAAGTAACATTTAGTCTATTTGTATTTTATTCAAAACTCAAACAGTGCCTCTGATCCCCTTGCACCTATGAATCCAAGATCTAAGAATAATTGGCCTTTCCTGGCGTTGGGATTCTTCAACAGTCTCAAATTTCGGTTAAGATAAACCCATTGATTCAAATAAGAGTCTTAAATATTTTATATGTGCCGTGTAAGGTGTAATGATCCCCATTTGTCTAAAGTTATATCCATCATTAACAGTCTGCAAGTAGTCAACGCTATCATTGCGGCCTCTTGAGGATTGTACCATGACGGTTTGTCTTCAGTTACTAAAAAAATTACTAGAATGTCACGCCTCTATCGTAACGACAATTATTTATGATGTCTGAAAGTTAAAGTGATGTTGTAAGAAAATGCAACTTTATGTCAGAGTTTGTCTTGTACATAAAAGCTGTAAATTTTCACGTTATCACCGAATACCTAACAGTAGCTTAGTCACAACTAAACGTTCGCATGAATAAATTGTGAACATTTCAAACGCTGTTCACACAATGGGATGAAATGTAAGTCACGTTATAAATTAAAATGATTTAATGTTATTGTTCGAACAAATTATGATAGTAGAGTGTTGTATGGTAAATCCGCATTTATATTGACAAACTAGTTTATTTCCGCATGTGTGTAGAGATCAGAAAGCGACTACATTCCAAAAAAATGCACATTGGACCTGTGTAGCAAATGAATGCCTGTGCCAACACTGGAACGTGAAAGGCTGCAAGATTACTTTTTAACATATATATAATAAACAAATAAATAAAATTCTAGGTTTATAATTAATAATAATGTGTCATGGAGAGCTCACGCGCAGGACCAACGGCCTTATGTGCTTTCCAAGGCACGCGGTTGTATCACCGCCAACTTCCAGATTCATTGGGTTTCCTGTCAAAAATTCTCCTACTGAGAGTTTTTGACAGAAAACCCAATGACTGATTTTGGTCCGACCCAAGATTCGAATTCGAAATTCAAATCAGCAATCGCATTAACGAACACTAGACCAAACAGGCAGTCAGGTTTATAAATAAAGGATCATTGAACCAAAACAGGAGAAGTGGTTGTAAGTTCAACTTCAAACATACCCTAGCAAAGATTGCGCTTGCGGACGAAAACTGCTTGAATTCGTCAAAAAGATCGTTCGAGTTTTGGCGGAAAATTGACCGTCGACGGAATGCTGCTCCTATATTATTGTTTAGGTAATGGTTTGACGGTAATTTTGACATGTAAAAGTGGTGCAAGTATTTGTATTAAATTTCTGCGTATGTGAACTATTAGTGGAAACTGTAAAATATATATGAGATAGAGCTATAAAACATATTCTCCGATGATGATGTAAGCCTCAAGATAATGTGATAACGATGGGCGCATGCTGCCGTCAAAATTTCCTATAACTACGTAATTCGTCACATCAACATTGTGTGAAGAAGTTTTTAAACAAACTATTATAAAAGATAGTTTTTTATTACTTGACACCAACAAAAGTACGAAGCCATTACAAAAGAAAGAAGAAAAAGTTAGTTGACCATTCTTTATTATTTTTCTTTAGTTTTTATTCCTCACAGTGATTGTTGCCTATACAATAACATGTGGGTGCCACGTGGAGCTGGTAATTGACACGGAGATCCACGCCATCTCTTTCAGTGTCTGGCATAGTCATAGCATTGCTCATGCTTGCTCATAGTCATAGCATTCTCATAGTCTGTTCTCATGTTTGGGTTTGTCATTTGTCTGCATTGCTCATGTCATAGCATTGCTCATAGTCATAGCATTGCTCAGTCATAGCATTACATAAGTTGATTAGAAACTGTTCTTTCTAAAACGGCGACTGGACACAACAAAGACAGCAATGAAAAACCGAATTGTGGTTCGAGTGAAGTTTAGGCAGTAGTAAGTTTAACACTAACATCATTTCCATGTAGTGGTAGTGTAAGAATATCCATTACTCCATATTATCCCATGAGCGTCCCAAGAGGCGACAGAGGGAAACAAATCAGGAGATGGGCATCAGCGCCTTCCTAATAACGAATAAAAATAAAAAACTTCGATTGCCAACCCGCTTGACAAAAGACTGGCAGCTATGGAAAAAATATGGCAGCAGGCTCACACTCAATCGTGGCCGGCTTCACTCGGTATCTGTGACGTAGGCGCGGCCCCTGAAGCTTGTTTTCTTGCAATATTTGATTGACGTGCTGAAACTAGGAGGCCAGATGTTTTCTGTCACAGATCCCTTGTGCTCTCTGAAACAAAAACTTGAGAGATTTAATTTATTGGTTATTATAGTGTTTGAAATTGTTAACAATTATAGTGAACCCCTTCTTCTTCCGTTTTGTTTATCATTACTTTGGTGTAAAATTATTATAGTCTTTTATTTTTATATAAATGATGTAACTATTAGATATTTATTACTGCCAATTAACGTTTTATCAAATATGTATATTATACTGTATTCAATATACGAGACAATGTTTGTAATAACATGGTAATTACTCAACGTATCACGCTAGGAATCTGTTAATTAATTTAGTTTCGGATTTCAATTGCTCCATCGCATCAAACACACTGCCTTGTCGCGGATATATCAATTTGTTAATGGCGTAATGTCAACCATAAAGCAAAGATTTATAAGCAAGATTTATAAGTATTTGCTAATAAAATGAAAATCAAATATAGAACGGTCGGTTAAAATGCATTTGTTATTTATTTTATTTACAGGGAGTGGATCTTAGTACAAAATAAATAAATATATCGACTATCATTAATAGAATGAGGGGTCACTTTGCAGAAACAGAAAGAGAAACAGAAACTTTTTTATTCAATATAGATTATAAACAATACTTATTGAAAGTCAATTTTTTCATTTACCACTGGTTCGCAAGAAAACCTCTGTCCTGGGAAGAACCAGCAAGAAACCCAGCGGGATAATTTTTTTTCATATAATAGCTTATAATCATGTTTCAGGAATTCATTATATTAAAGTTTTTTTTAAAATAGAGTCGAAATACGTGTCGTATAAGTATTAGTGGTGTCGGTAGCGGTTTTTTTTACAGAATAAGGGCGACAAACGAGCACACAGCACACAGTACATTTATTTTCTATTAAGAATCAAAATGCAGATTCGTTAAGGATTGAGATGGAATGCCTCGTTTCCAGTAAAAAGGGTCTCTGGTTATCTACACTCACCATACGAATTACAGAAGCAGTAAGCTACTGTTTAACGCTGGTATATTGTGAGAGCGTGGTTCTACCCCGGTCGAGCTGACCTATTCGTGCTGCAACCACAATACAGCTGGAGCATGGCTTTACTACGTAAAAACATTGGTGCTAATATAAGCGGTGATGGGGACAGTACACGCATTTGAGGGAGGGACTTAGATGCACGTCAAACTACATAAGGCACATGATTTTATTTTATTACGTGGATCTTACCTAATAAATTTTTTATAGATCTAAATTTTTAAGCTATTGCATAGCTTCTATCGTGGGCCTTGAGCGCGGGCTTGGACGAGAAATTCCGTAACGAAAAAAAAACCTCACGCTCCCCACTCCGACGGGCACGGAGGTGTGGCGTTGAAAGCCGTACATCGTCTAACGTCGTTTCATTTCGGCAGACTCCGGCACTCGGCAGAGTTCGGCACGGTGTTCGTGTGCGTGCGACTAGACGTATGCGTCTAGCATCTAGCGTAGTAGTCTAGACTGGCTGCAAACTCAATGATAAAAATTCCTGAATAACCTACAAGTATTGTAAGATATTAAAAATATTTTAAACAATATTAACTTCTCATTTATTCAATAAGAGAAAAAAAATTGTTTTCTTGTCGGTCACCACGTTCAAAACGTGTAACTTGATTTAATATCAAAGACTTAACTGCATAAATAAAATAAATAAATAATTATAATTGCATAAGTTGATAAAAAATGCTATGCAATAGCTTTACCGCGGCAGTCACCGAGTGCCACACGTATTTTTTTTTTAGTAAAGACTTGAGGCTTGAGTAGAAAGCGATCAGCGGTACAGCTACGTAGCGAGAGCGTAGAAGTGACGTAGCACTGGCGTAGCGGCGACGTTGTAACGCCGCCCACGTTTAGCTCACTCGACGTATTAGTTAATTTTTTTTTAAAACATCCAGATACCCAACCATTATTTGTAGGCCGTACAAATATTTGTTCCGTGCGGGATTCGAACCCGCGGGCCTTAGTGCTGCGGCTCTTTGTTAAGCCACTGCGCCACGGAACTGTTGAAAAATTATTAGTAGCTTGACTGCCTCGTTCTTCTGGTGGTCGTGAACGTGACTGCAGATCATGAGGTTGTGTATTTACATATTTTTGTCAGTGGGTGGTGTAATGTAGCCCATACCACATAGTAACTGTAGTGTAGACCATATGAAATAATAACTCTATATTTATTAATATGGGATAATGGGAGCGAGTAGAGTGTCCACTATACCCCAATATCATTCCCATAAAAATGTAATACATCGTTCTTGACAAAAATTAAAAAGAAAATCCCATATAGCTAACCTCAAAATCGATATTAATGAATTCCATATTGCGTATTATATCTCCCATTGTTTCAAAAATTTTCAGTGTCGCCAAAAAAAATCACCGTAACTTTAAAAAAAAATATTTAGAGGTTATGAAAATTTTGCATATAGTATATCATAGAAGTCTGTTCTTTTTAAAAATAAAAATAATTTTTCCCAAATAGCGCCATCTATACGTCAGGCTCGGGAGTTATTGACCGACGTAATTTTACTACAACTCGTTTCCATCTATTCATACATTGCAGCTTATGATAGTCCACTGCCGTACATATGCATTTTTACCGCTTTTTTATTGTTTTGAATTGTTGTCAGGAAGATGCAACTGCCCATCTCAAGTTTCCCTCTATCGCCTCTTATGACACGGTTTGATATGGGATGCTCGATATCCTTACACTGCCACTACCTAGTTTAACTAAAATCGTTTATTTACATTAAAATTCCATACTTTGAATTAAATGAACGAATTAAGTAATTAATAAAAGCAATTGTTTAAATATAAACAAATGTAAAAATTTACGTATGTACAAATGTATTAATTTATTTAATTTACTTATACTGTCTTAATGCTGAGCATTTGCTTTGTATCATTTCTGAATGAAGCGTTCGCGTTCCATCGCGCTGTAGTTAGGGTTGCCAGATAGTCGGAAATCGTCTGGATTCTCCCGACATTTTAAATGATCTCCTGACTCCCACCAAAACTCAAAATCTCCAGAAAAACAGATCCTCTCCACATCACAGCTGCCTTTGATTTAATAAAAGCGGAGTTAGTAATTAGAGTGAACTTTGAAGTGCATTATTTGAATTTTAAGTCTTTAGTGAATACTATTAAAGGATCCAAATTGGTAGACTTAGTAAAGTGAAATGCCAAATACATTTGGTAAACTAAACAAGTGTACTTAAATTAGGTATGTGTCAACAACGTTGTCCGTTTCTAGTTTACAAATTTAAGAAACAAACTTTTTAGTTCACATTTTTTTCCAAAATAATTTCTATTTAGATATTTTGTTTCGATTTATCTAGTTAGTGTGCCAAATTACTGATTAGAAATATTTTTTTAATTTAAGATAAGCAGAGGCTGTTCAATTTCATTGGTGCCGACGGATATCACAACTTGTTTTAAAAACGATAGTCAATAACCTTTTATTTTATTAAGTTTTCAATTTCACGAAGTTCGGATAAAATAACCTTTTAAGGAAAAACGTCGTAACCGCCATTTTGTAGATTTTACGGGAGAAGGTTTTTTCATAAAAACTGGTAGTATTTAAAAGGTAGCTTTGAAATTTTTATGAAATAGTTTATGTACGAGCACTGATCCTTCAATGATAAATTTTAATTCAATTATCTTTTATTATGATACATTTGTCGTTTACAATTATATTATTGACCATAAATGATTACAGCTGATGGAAGTATGTCGGTTGATTGGTTACATCAGACGTGCCGTCAAAACACTGCAGGCGCAAATTGACGTTAAGCCAGCTAGACTAAACAGGGCCGCCAGACTCCCTACGATTTAGACTCCTGAATTTAATTATGACAATATAAATTAACCCTCATTCTAAGCTTGTTTCGAAAATGGCATTTACAGTAAAGCATTGTTAACAGATTCGGAAAAAATATTTATGTAATACTTTTTTTTCACCATAAATAATTTACGTTTAAATAAACAATTTAAAGTGTATATAAAGTTATCTTAAAACCATATAGTGTTCTTTTCCGGTTAACTATGAGAAAAAATTAAAAACTAATTAACTGAAAACTTGTTTTAAAATGTAATTGTTAATTAATAGAAATATAAAATGAAAGCTAACCAGGAATGCAAATATTATCAATTTCATCATCAAACTAACAATGAAACTAATATAATGCGCAAAAACGCATAAATAGCCTAGATTACTCATGGGGTGGATCTCTAACCGCTCGTGAAGCTTCATCACTACCGGTTCAACCATTCCAAAGATTCGCCCGGACAGACAGACAGACATTTCTTGGAATATCTCTTAGTCCAGAAAAATCGCTAGTGGTAAGCGATTCTACAAAGTATTCGTGCGAGGAAGAAAACTAGTAAATCGCACAGCAGTGGACTACGAAGCATCCAGATAATGTGGATGGTAACGTAAGTTTTGTCGCGATGTACGTTTGGTGGCTGAAATTAATCCGCACAATTTCTCACAGTTTTCCTCATGGTAAATACGATAGAAAATGCAAAGGGATGCAACATATTTTCGCAATGCCAGTGACTCGAGCCGATCGGAAAGAACTCGGTCGTCGACGATTCGAGCTGCTCTTCGCTGGATGCAGTCAAGTGACAGAGATATATAGAGATGGGGACAGTATTCCAAGTTGGGCCGAATCTGAGCCTTGTAAAGTTACAAGTGGTGTGCCAGCATGAAATGCTGTCCCACTCCGCTGAACAGGCCAAGATTTTAATAGATCAATTTGGAATTATCTTCCAAGTGACCACAAAACTGCATATCATTTGATATGTCAACGCCGAGGATTCCGATACTGGCTGAAGCAAGTGAGGAGATACGATAAATGGGGTGTTTTGAGCGGTAAACGTGCAAACCTGTGTCTTCAGGAGATCAAACCGGACTAGATTTAGTCACCCCAAATCCGAGATTTTGTTCGACAAGGGACTCAATTCAGACACATGTTTGTTCCGGTATTCAGCAACGTTTTCCCGAGAAATATGGGCACAGACGGTGTATAAAGCATCACCAGTGCTGTCGTCTGCGTAGTAATAAACGTTACCGGCTCGCAACATATCATTGATATGCAAAAGAAACAGCGTTGGTCATAACACGCAGCCTTGTGGAATACTAGCATTGATAGGCTTGTAATCGGAGCATGCACCTTCTACTACGACCTTGATGCTCCGATCTGCAAGAAACTCATGATCCAATTGCACAATTTCTCAGGAAGACCACAAAGAAAGAGTCTAGCAGATCGGCTTTCTCCTTTGCAGCATGGGCCAGTGAGTTGTTCTCATTGTTCAGAGATGAGAGAGATAGCTGACAGAAGTGCCCTTGGACGGCCGTGAGAGAGGTGAGAGGCCTATTCGGCTGATGTGCTCTGACTTTACCTTGGCAATGATACTTTTGAAGGACCTGGAGACGGAATTATACTTTTTTTGGAGTTTGTATTCCGATACGTCAGCTACCGTCCGGTAGCACTCCAGTTTATGGCGTGATGAAATTTTGCAGGAGCGACCAAACCATGGCTGAGTTCTGCCTCCGATAGGTACCACAGATAATGTAAGAAGAGAGAAGAATAAGAAGTTTCATTTCCCGAAGCACTACATCAGCAACAACGCTAGGGTTATCCGGCGAGAACGCAACTGCGATGGGAACGTGAGTAGTACCGTATTACGGATCAAATAATGGTCCTAAGAGCAAAGAAGGGGATCGTCGGAGACCTAATAGTCGTCCGGATGAGAGGTCAGCAGAAGATCCAACCGGGAATGTGCATGATCCTCCGCATCTGGGATCCGTGTAAACGAAGTAACCAGTTGCGTCAGACCATATGATGACACATGCATAGATTATTTCGATATAACAAACATACAATCATGTTTTCGTCGTTTACATTTTCAAAACTTTCGAGATAAGCGTCCAAGATTTGCAATCATGTTGAACCCAGATAAAATTTCGCTTGTATTGCCCGCTGCGTTAGTTTTATAGTAGCCTGAATACAACGCATCAAGTTTTATCCTAATGCGGCTGAATTTTTTATGGACATGGGTCCACGAAAAATATATCAGCGAATCACCAACCGTCGCAGAAATTGAGCAAAATATAGCGTCAATAATAAATTACAAGGTTAAACATTTTATCTTATGCAAAGTCCATTTTCATTTTAAGCTTTACATTTTACATGAGATTGCTATAGCTTTGATCATAATATAACTGAGCTATGTTGCAGCTATATTATAATTTTAGCACAAATGGGTCAGCTCGACCGGGAAAAGACCACGTTCTCACAGAATACTTAATCTTTACACTATCGATACTCTTACAGAATACCAGCGTAAAATAGCAGCTTAATGTTGCTATGTTTCTTATGGTAAGTATAGAGAACCGGCGATCTTTTTAGGAGGAAACGAGGCATTCTAACTTTGTCCTCAGGGGTTACAACGAATCTGCATTTTAATTCTTCAAATTTCTGATCGACCATAGATGTAGATGTCTATGGGCCACAGCACCCATTTACCTTTAGGTGGACTGTGCGCTCATTTTTGCCCTTATTCTATAAAAATAAAAATAAAATATTTATATAAACTAATCGAGCTGTTTAACACGTGTAAGGCTTCTAATCTTCTTTACAGCATATGCTGAAAATTAGCTAATTTAGATACTTGTGGGCTTCACTGAACGATTTGTATCGACTTCTTTACAAGTAAGGCGATTACAGAGTACATAGTCTACTTGACGGTAAATGTGAATAAAGAGGTGAAGACACCACATGTACCATAAATTAGGTATCAAAATGCAGACGCATTCTCAGAATTAAAATGGGATGCTATGTCGTCAATATAGAGGGTTGTTGCGCCGAAACATATCCCGCTATATTGCAAATTTTGCTATATTTTCACTTTGAGACAATATTTATGGATAAAACTTACAGGAATTCTTGTTGAATGTATAAACTATCGAATAAAATTATTTTTGGTTGCTAGAAATTGTAATAAAATACGTAAATTACCCTGTATAGCTGTATAGTGGTATATACTTCAATTTTAGTGACAAAATTACTACTAATTTGAATTCTACACTTTTGTTTTTAGAGAAATTTATATGAAAATGTTTGGAAATATGTATATTTTTATGTTTTATATGTTTCCATTCGTTACTCATACCAAAATATTAAAATATTAAAAAATTAAAAAAAAAACAATAATAATATTTTATCTGTGTGACATTTAGAACAATATTTCTAAAATAGTTTTGTGTGAATTTGAAATAAATACAACGTCAAGTTATTTGAAATATGTAAGAAAACTATTTTTACATACATTTTACACTAAAAATAAATGAGAATTTGAAAAATAACACATTTATAACCCAACCGCCAAAATGGGCCTTCCAGATTTTGAAGTACTTTTGGCAATTAACTTTTCACTTTTTATACCACAAATTATATATCTACGTGTTCACTATATTACAAGGAATATAAAAAAGTATAATACTTTTGTTTTTAGTCCAGACACAAATATAAAATTCTATAAAAAAAGACGGAGCACCTTCATCAAAACGACACGTGGAACTTTAACGAAAAAATAGTTTTTCATAGGTACACAATTTTACATAATTCTGATCAAATTCGTGCTCTACTGAGCGAACGAAAGGTAGGTATTGTACGATCTAAAGTGCGCATGGCTTGGTTAATACTAGCGTAAAATAGCAGCTAGCTGCTAAAGGCTGTTGTGTTTTGTATGGTGAGTGTAGAGAACCGGAGACCGTTTTTTAATGGAAACGAGGCATTCCATCTAAGTTCTAAGGGGTGATGACGCATCTACAGTTTGATTCTTAATCGAGGATGAAATGTAAATGTCTAATATATATACGTTTATATATATATAAAGTGGCGCAGTTGCTTAACTGGAGTTGCATCGCTGAGGGCCGCGGTTCGAACCCCGCACCGAACAAATATTTGTACGGCCCACAAATAATTGTTTCAGGTCTAGATGTAGGTACGCCTTTATGTCATTTAAACTGCTACACGATGCAGAAGAAATTTTAAAAATTAAAATAAATAAAAAATAAGTACAAGAAACACAGTTAAACTCAGACCCATGTCCTATTTTGTAGTTTGTTAAAAGCTCATTAATGTGTTATTATCATGTAAGTTTTTATAACTGTAATAGGATAAACAAATCCAAAGACCTCGAATTTATAGCAAACTACATATTTACAGTAAAGCTTAAAGTTGTTTAGCTTAGAATTTCAAGCGCTCACTAACTCCACTAGACGTAAAGTAAGGTTTAAGACGTAAATCCTGTTTACGAGCTGGACACTGGAAACTTACTTGGGTCGTATACTAGTGCGGCTTTTGGGTCAGTTTAGTAGCAAAATTATTTAAGCTATTTACTTTGCAGTCTGGTAATTAGGTATAATTAGGTAGCTTATTACTAGACTAAGTAACATGGTTGTTAAATTATTTAACATAGTCGCAGGTGTGCAAATATATTATAAATTGAATTTATTAAAAAAAGTCCCGCTGGGTTTCTTGCCGGTTCTTCCCAGGATAGAGGTTTTCTTCGAACCAGTGGTAAACGTAAAAAATTTCAAAAAAATCTATATTGAATAAAAATGATTCTATTCTATTAAGTGAATTGAAATAAAACATTAAACATATTAATTTATTTATTATTATTATTAACAAGCAAATCTCCTATTTTATCAACAGCCTGAGCTAATAAATGAAATGCCTCGGCCTGAACTTTTGCTGCCTCCGCCTGCATTCTGGCAGCCTCGGCCTGAATGTTGGCAGCCTCTGCAAGCATCTGTAATGAAAACTATAGATAGATCGAGAAATGCTTGGTAATTCTCTCTAGCATGCTAGTGACTCTTTAGGATAATGTATGGTGTAGCGTATAATATCTATTGACAGATCAACAATAGCTTACATTTTTTTAACAACATAAGCCACACGAGTTCACCGATCACAGAGAGTTCACCCGATGTTTTGACTTGACGCATGTCTATGTCTACATCTCCACCCCCACCCCCCATTAAGAATCTAAATGCAGACGCATTGTCACCCCTGAGGACTAAAATGGAATGCCTCGTTACCAGTCAAGGGTTTAGGTTAGGGTCTCCGGTTCACTCCACTTGGTTATAGGCGTGGTTCTTCCCCAGTCGAGCCGGCCCCTTGTTACGACTATACTACTAACATCACCGCATCATGGCTCTACCAAGTAAAAATATATTGATTTTTTCTTCTGTATAGTTCAGAATGTAGATGCAATGTTATAACATATCCTCTTTGAATCTGCATTAGATTCTGCATCTGCCAGGAAATCCTCCCGAGCTATATTCGCTTGCTCGGCAGTAGATCGGCGAGGATTCAGATCTAAAAATACCCAATTTTTTTTGTATTGTAATTAAAATAATTTTTGGCTTTATTCTGCTCAAGCTGATCATCTTGTGAACTAATGTTTATATTATTAGCACTTAATTGAATATTTCCTTCTGGGCCTCTCCTGTCGTACAGTGGGTGGTGTTGTAATGACAGCTGCTGCGCTGCTGCCTCTCTCTCCTTAAATGATGAAATAATACACATAAAATGATTACAATCTTACTAATAGTATAAAGGTGAATATTTGCGAAGTTTTTTGCTTGTTTATTAATCACACTAAAACAGCAGAAGACCTATATAAATTTGGCACGTAGACCATTTTATCTTGAAATAGTGGATAAAACAGCGAAGCAGAAATATAAGTAAATAAGAATTATATAAATAACAAAGATCTAACTTACTTATTTGTGCTGCTGACTGCAGAGTTACTTCTGGCACCTGTTGCTGATTGGGTGCTGGTGAAGCAATAGGTGTGGCTCTGCTGCCACTTGCTACTGCAAAAATCAGATACATTAAATATATTAGTGAAATATAATCATGTAGAAGAGGTATGAATGTAGGTGTAATAAAAATAACAAACTTACTAATTTGTGGTGCTTTATCTCTCTCAGTCTAAAGCAACTGGTATTCATTACCTGTAATTAAAATTTGTGTTTTAATACATTGTAGGTAAGTACATTTAAAGTACAATAGAATTTACACTATATTTTTAATATATCTTAAAAACTTACCTTGAGACAAACAAACGACTTCTACCATTTCCACCCCAGCCTTCATCTCATGTTGTAATGTCTATAATAATTAGTAAAACTATTTATTATTGTAAATTGCATTAAAACCAAAAACTAAGATTATGAAGTTTGATTAAGTATACGAAATTGTATATAAAGTATTTATTAAGAGTATATACTACACACTACTGAACTCACTTCTTCCTCTGGCATATAGAGTCGCTGCCAAATGTGTATTCAACACCTAGCAGTGACACAATTTTTTTTTCCACCTCAGTCAGTGGAGCAGTGGTGATGACTTGGTTGCCGGTTCGTATCCTTTCTCTTCTTAATTTTGTCGCTTTAGAGCAGGCCCAGCTTTTGAAGTCTCTCCATACCTACAAAATACATAATTATGCATTTTAAGTAAATATTTGGTACACTGGCGCTGCATAATGTGCTGTCCGATTTATGTATAAGCCATTACTAGTAAATCAGAAAAATTCTTTGATAGAAACTTAACTGTTATCCACTGCTCAGGCGTCTTGACTGATCCGTTGGGAAGCTGGTCAAGCTCGTCGGCAACTTCCCTTCAGCCCTTTTCAAAACTTTATTTGCCCTGCAGGCCACTAAATTTTCTAGTGTACAAATGTGGACTAGCTTCCAGTTTGGACAGTAGTATCTCAAGCTGCCCACTCGTAACTCGAGATGTACGCTTACGTCTGAAACGTACATAGAAGTAAATATTCAAATTGTAAAAATTACAGTCTCTAAACAAACCATTCAATAAACAACGATAGATTCGAAAAAGGTGTACACATTATTTGGACAGGTTGTACCAGTTATAATTTTCGGGTTGTACTTACTCAACGCAGCTCGAAACCGGGCCTGCGCCTGCGTCACTGTCCCCCACCATAGAAAATATTATATAAACTATATTTTTAATTAAATATATAATAAGTTTTATAAAACGTGTAACATAAACTAACTAGATGATATTCTGGGTATGTTCCGAAATACAACACAGTACACTGTCGAATGCGAATGACGTCATAAATCGACGCCATATTGGTGATTCGTTGTATCGAATATGGTGGAATACGACGTCAATTAATGACGTCATTCGCATTCGACAGTGTACTGTGTTGTATTTCGGAACATACCCGTAATGTCAACGTTGTCAAATCGAGACAGACATGTAATAGAGTTGCAAGGAGGCAAACTTTTATGTCCTTTGATATTTAACATGTTAGTTCAATTCTTAGAAACGGTAAACGCTACTTGTAAGTTCCATACAAAATATTTTTATAAGAAAAGGTTTCTTATATTTCAGTACAATTTTCAAATAAAAGCAATTATTTTTATAAAATTATGTCTGCAAATTTTTTAGCGTAATAATTTTTAGGGTTTTTTGGGGGTTTTGGGTTTTTGTATTTTTTTTGGGGGGGGTTTGGTTTTTTTTTTTTTTTTGTTGGTGGGTGGTGGGGTGGGTGTGGTTTTGGTGGGGGGGGGGGGGGGGGGGTTTTTTTTTTTTTTTTTTTTTTTTACAAAAACAAAAAAAAAAAAAAAAAAACAAAAACACACAAACCCCCCAAAACCCACATTTTTTTTTTTTTTTTTTTTTTTTTGTAGCGTCAACGGCTCCTTTTAAAAATTAGTATGTTTGTAAAAAAAAAAAAAAAAAAATGGGTGTGGGGGGGGGGGGGTGGGGGGGGGGGGGTTTTTTGGGTTTTGGTTTTTTTTTTTTTTTGTTTTTTGGGGTTTTTTTTTTTTTTTTTTTTTTTAAAAAAAAACCACCTTTTTTTTTTTTTTTTTTTTTTTTTTTTTTTTTTTTTTTTTTTTGAATCATAAACAGTATATATAGAACTTCTCCGAACTATCACACGGAGCGTTGGCCGCTCCCCGGGCAGAACACCTTGCCCGGCGGGAGATCTCCCCTTTTCCTACCACGGCCACATGGTTATACATAATTTTCCGCCCGCCAAGCATTATGTATATTAAGCGTTATATTAAGGCAAATTCTCTCTACAATTGTGATAACCCACATCCAGCTGTGGACTTATTACGGACCGATGTTAAAGAAGAAAACTGTGCTTGTATGTACGTAGGTTTACATAAAAAGACATGTAGTATTACAAATAGATTGGACATTGATGCACAACATTTGTGGTAATTGAAAAACTTTGCACGGAAGGTGCGATTCAATTTTGCAGCATGAAACTAACAGTATTAATATTTTTTTTTCTTTTTTTTTTTTTTTTTGTTTTTTTTTTTTTTTGGATTTTTTGGGTGGCTCGTTTTTTTCAGGCCCCCCTTTTTTTTTTAAATAAAAAAAGGGTTTTCGGTTTTTAAAAGCTGAAAAAAAAAAAATCGTAAAGTTATCATCTTTACAAACCTGGAGTATTGCCCAGTTTTATAAAATAAAATTTTTTGAATGCTTTTACCGGCGCTAAGTTGAATTAGCAATTGCAAATAAATTCAAAATAAATACATCGTGTAGTGACGGTGTAAATCGTTAATCCATTACTCCATTTCATCACGTGGCTATCGTAAGAGGCGACAAAGGGAATTTAAGCCAGCAGATGTGCAGCAGCATCTTCCTGTTAACAACTGAATTAAAAAAACTGCGGTTGATAACCTGCTTGCCATGCTTGGCAACTATGGTAAGCATCCCTCCTTGAAGTTATCTATGGGGGAGGCTTATATTCAGCAGTAGACTTTTGATAGGCTGTAAAGTAATAAATCAAAATCAAACTGAGACACAAAATTGCATCATTTGAAAAAAAAATTAACATGTATCACACGTAAATAGATACGTTGTCACCCCTGAAAACTAAGATGGAATGTCTCGTTTTCGGTTCTCCGGTTCTCTATTGGTGTACACGAAACGCAGCAACATTAAGCTGCTATTTTACGCTGATATTCTGCGAGATCCTGTCCTACTTCAGTCGAAACGACTTACTCGTGCTACAACCATAGTATAGCTGCAGCGTAGCTCTACCACGTATAAAATATTTAAATTATATATCGTCTTCTTATTACCTAATTACAAATAAACAAAATATAAACTCACATTTCAATCTAATGTATTATTGTAAACATGCTACAAGCTACAAAAATATTTGTGATGTCTAGAAATAACTCCCGTCTATCTGTGTTTGCATATGACTCTGTAAATTGAGTATACACTATAATATTTAAGCGCTGTCTGCACTTTATTAACTTTACCTTGTGGACATTTGAGATTATTCTCTTTTAGCGTTAAATATTAGCACAGAAGCTAAAGTTTTGTGTTATAATTAATTTTTTTTTGTTAAAATGTGTTTGTATAATAGGCGTTGAACGCGAAATTAATTTTATTTATAATTTAATTTATTCAGTAACATTAAATAAAAATAATAATTAAAATTATAATATTTACAGTTAATACTAATTATACACAATATAAAAAAAGAAACTATAATATAAAAAAACTAACACTAAAAATTTAGATTATTCTATATATGGGTTTTATAAAATGTTTATGCTTTTAACACCACTTGATTAATCCCATAATAATGTTTAAAGTGTCCTATACAGTTATCACAATAAGATATAAGTTCATTGCTGCACATAGGACTCCTGCAAAGATTGCCACATAGGGGAATATTTTTAAATAATCAGTAATTATAAAAAAATAGCGCCAAAATTACCAATGGTATGTCGAGTAAGAGCCAGCCCCAACGGACTCCTTAAGAGTATAGATGAATATACAAAGTCAGTGGTGCTGTCGCGATTCATGGCTCCGATTGTAGATATATTTTATATAGTTAGTAGCTATATATACTACCGTATACGTAGGTATAGTGCTTACAAAATATGAACATGCTCTGAAATAAGTGATATTTTTATTACGTACTTGGTAGAGCCGCGCTGCAGCTATATTATAATTGTAACACGAATGGGACGGCCTGGCCAGGGTAGGACCACGCTCTCACAGAATACCAGCGTAAAAGAGCAGCGTAATGCTGATCCTTAGTTGAGGATAAATGTGGATGTCTATGGGTCACAGCATCCACTTACCATCACGTAGACTGTGTGCTCGTTTTTTTTTTAAAGAAGAGGGGGTAAACGAGCATGCGGCTCACCTGATGTTAAGTGACCACCGCCGCCCATGATCAACCGCAACACCAAGTGAATTGCTGGTCGTAGCCGGCCTTTTGGAAAGGAGTACGCTCTTTTCTTAAAGGTCCCCAGGTCGTATCGGTCCGGAAAAATCGCCGGTGGTAAACTATTCCACAGAGAGGTCGTACGCGGAAGAAAACTCCTTGTGAAACGTTTATCACCAAATGCTATCAAAAATGCTAGTAAAAGTGTATTAGCATTACCAATTTTCGAAATAGTCCCACTTTCTTGTTGGTTGTTCTAAGTATAGGTCTCGTTCTTAAAATGAGCCTGAACTGATAAAAATATATTTGATTTTTGACTGTGAATGCATGCCCACGGTTCTACAAAATAAAATATCACTTGATTAAGGGTCTCAAAATATTAATTACATTAATCGAGGCTGATAATCGTCAGATAAAAGTTTATTAATGGGAAAAGATACAACATAAACAAGCCGTTTTTTTAGTCATTATTAGGAAAACGCTGCTGCCCATCTCTTGATTTGTTTCCCTCTGTCGCCTCTTACGACACTCTCGGGATGATACTATTATTTATTCAGTGATGATACTGGGTAGTGGACATTCTTTTACCGCCACTACACGGTAAAGAATCCTATGTAATAGTAAATTCAAAACATCAACTTATGCATGATAATAACCCGATAATCGCTACCAAGCTATTTCTAATTTGTTTTGTGTAGTTTATTTGTGAACATAATATGTGATTGTAGGGCGGGGGTTAGTCTACTCCTAACTTTTGATATTTTTTTTTTTTTTTTTTTATAGAAGAGGGGGCAAACGAGCATGTGGCTCACCTGATGTTAAGTGACTACCGCCGCCCATGATCAACCGCAACACCAGGGGAATTGCAGGTGCGTTGCCGGCCCTTTAGAAAGGAGTAAGCTCTTTTCTTGAAGGTCCCCAGGTCGTATCGGTCCGGAAAAATCACCGGTGGTAAATTATTCCACAGAGAGGTTGTACGCGGAAGAAAACTCCTTTTGAAACGTACAGTGGTGGACCGCCAAGCATCCAGATGGTGTGGATGGTATCGGGACGTTTGCCGTGTAGTGCGTTCACGAAATTTGGCGGCTGGGATTAATCCGAACAATTCCTCAGAGCACTCCCCGTGATAGATGCGATAAAATACGCAAAGAGATGCAACATCTCTTCGCAGAGCCAGTGAATCGAGCCGATCGGAAAGCACTCGGTCGTCGACGATTCGAGCCGCTCTGCGCTGGATGCGGTCAAGTGAAAGGAGCTGGTACTGGGGAGCCCCAGCCCAGAGATGGGAACAGTATTCCATGAGCGGCCGAACCTGCGCCTTGTAAAGTTGCAGGCGGTGTGCCGGCATGAAATACTGTCCCGCTCTGCTGAGCACGCCAAGCTTTTTAGAGGCCAATTTGGCCTTCCCTTCCAAGTGACCACGAAACTGCACGTCACTCGATATGTCGACGCCGAGGATTCCGATACTGGCTGAGGCAACAAGGGGAGTGCCTTGAAACTGAGGGGATACGACAAAGGGGTTCTTTTTAGCGGTTAACGCGCAAACTTGTGTCTTCTGGGGGTTAAACTGGACTAGATTTAGTCGCCCCCAATCCGAGACTCTGTCCAGCAGAGACTCGACTTCAGACACAAGTTTGTCCCGGCACTCAGAGACGTTTTCCCGAGAAATATTGGCTCGGCCGGTGTAAAGAGCATCACCAGTGCTGTCATCTGCATAGCAATGAATGCTACGGGTTTGCAACATATCATTGATATGCAGAAGAAACAGCGTTGGCGATAGCACGCAGCCCTGTGGAACACCAGCATTAATAAGCTTGCAATCGGAGCTTGCACCGTCTACAACGACCTTGATGCTCCGATCTGCAAGAAAACTGGTGATCCAATCGCACAATTTCTCGGGAAGCCCATAGGAAGGGAGCTTCGAAAGAAGCGCTTTGTGCCAAACCCGATCGAAGGCCTTCGCAATGTCCAAACTAACGGCCAATGCCTCCCCCTTGGACTCTACTGCCTCCGCCCATCTGTGAGTTAGGTAGACCAGAAGATCACCAGCTGACCTACCACGGCGAAAACCGTATTGGCGGTCACTAATCAGCTGGTGATCCTCAAGGTACCTCATGAGCTGGCAGTTTACAATGGACTCCATTGTTTTGGAGAACAAGGAGGTGATGGCGATAGGCCGGTAGTTGGACGGGTCTGAGCGGTCGCCTTTTTTTAGGGATCGGGTGGACGAAAGCCGTCTTCCATGATTTTGGGACTACGCCTAGGGAGTAGGAGTACCGGAAAAGACGCGTTAAAACCGGTGCCAACTCTGGAGCACACGTCCTCAGCACAATTGGGGGGATTCCATCAGGCCCACTCGACTTATAGATGTCCAGGGAGAGGGAGTGCTTTGCGAACCGAGCGCTGAGTGAACTGCACTTCCGGCATGGAGCACTCACACCGCGGGATGGTCGGCGGCGTACTCCCCCCGTCATGGAGAGTCGAGTTAGACGCAAAGAAAGAGCCTAGAAGATCGGCTTTCTCCTTTGCGGTGTGGGCCAGTGAGTCGTCCTCCCTGTGCAGAGATGGAAGAGATGGCTGACAGAAATTCCCCTGGACAGCCTTGGCGAGAGACCAGAATGCACGGGTTCCAGAAGGAAGACGAACTAGTCTCTCGCCAATTCTGCCTATGTGCTCTGACTTTGCCTTGGCAATGACTCTTTTGAAGGACCTAGAGGCGGAATTATACTTCTTTTTTAGAGCGCTGGTGTTTACATCCCTGGACGCTGAAGCGTCAGCCCAGGCTCGGTAGCACTCCTGCTTATAGCATGATGCTATTTTACAGGAGCGACCAAACCATGGCTGAGATTTGCCTCCAATGGGCACCACAGAGGAAGGAATAAAAAGTTCCATACCCTGAAGTACCACATCAGCGACAGAATCCGCAACAACGTTAGGATCATCCGGCGAGAAGCCGGTATTATAAATAGGACTAGATTAACACCTATTCTGCTCTCCTGTCCGGCGAGCAGTTTGGCGTATGGCTCTGGGGGAGAGCGCAGGTCGTGTTGATCCCCAGGGCAAGTCTGAGGAGTTCTCTTTCACGTGGTTGTCGCCTGTTATTTGGTCTGGTTCAATAGGAAACAGACAGAACAGAAACACTCGGACGATCCTCTTTTTCTTTTCTTTTATCCCTTCCCCTTTTCCTATCCCAACCCAATCCAAGGTGTCAAGCGTACCGTGCCGATGGATGCGTGGCTGGAGGGAGTCCAGTCGCAAACGGTGCCTACCCGAGACCAGGGCGATTCAGGTATTATTTTAGCCCTTCCCTTGGCATGCGGGGCTCTGCCGGGGGTTACCAAGTATTTTCCTAGCTACTCGTGGGAACAAAATGGATGAAAACCGACATTTTGTTAGACAGTGAGAAGTCTCCTTTAATGGAATTAGCTGCAGGTTTGAAAGAGGCTCTTTTAGACTCACCAATACCCTGCAACAGTGCGCCCCAACCTGGGACGAGCCGTGAAGTGGAGGGCACGTTTGCAGCCGAACCACAATCGGAAACGAACCAGGGAGGGGAAAAGAAAAAGTTTGCTAGGCCTTATAAGCTTAGAGGGGCTGCGAGTAAAAGGTACCGAAGGCTGATAGCAGCTGAGATCGGAGCCGAAGAGGCCCTCTCTCTCTGCCAGAAGCCTTGGGACAAAATTCCTCTGTCCAAGCATCCCCCAGTTCCGAAGGCGAAAAAACGCAGTCGGTCTGAGGAAGAGTCCCCCAAAGACCGGCCCAGGAAGACTGTGAAGCTGGCAGCGGAGGAGAAGAAGCTCAGCTTCAGTGCCGTAGCTGGCTCCGCGCCAATTCGCAATTCGAATCCTATGAGTGTGGAGCAGATGCGGCTGGTCTACCGGGCACTAATACTGGCCATCGCTAAGACGGCCTGTGGGTCGCAACCGGGAATGGGCCCAAAATTTTCCGGTTTCACACACAAGCCAGGTTGGATTCTGGTAACGTGCCTGAATAAGGCAAGCCAGGACTGGATTGTGGGTGAAAACGGAAAACTAAAGCCCTGGCTGGAGGCAGAGCTCTCGGTAATACCCGAGGGCGAACTGCTTAAGCCTCAGCCGGGCATTACCTACTTGCCCCGCAGCGAAGCCGACTCTTCAGAGGAGGTGGCTGTGCTGTTGAGGGCACAAAATGAAGGGCTCCATACCGAGTTCTGGAGAATCCTCCACTGTAGGGACGAGGAGAATGGGTTCCTAGTAACCTTTTCTCTAGACGACCCGTCGGCGGAGGCTCTTCGGAAGGCAGGCGGCAGAGTCATCCTTGGCTTTAAGATGATAACTTTCAAAGTCAGAGGAGGCTCTGACGCGGCAATGGAGCCCGAACCGCCCCAACCCCAACCCCAATCCCCTCAGCCCTCCACCTCTCAGGGTGAGGCTGGAACGCCACCGGTGAGAGTGACGAATACCCAAGGCGCAGATTTCGCCTCGGTCCGACGGCCTCCGCTGGTGTCGTCCAGGCCGGGGGGGAGGGGAGGTGGGAGCGGTTCGAAGAAAGGTAAGGGGGGGTCAAGTTCGCAGGAAAAAGACGTCGCGGAAAAGGCGCCTGCCCCCCCACGCCCATAAATGGCTAAACCCAAGGGTAAGACGAGGGTCCTCCAAGCAAATCTTCACCATGCAGCAGCTGCTTCTGCCGTGGTGGAGACAACATTGACCTCACCCTTATACAAGAGCCTTGAGTTGCCAACGGTCAAGTTCTGGGATTGGCGGCTGCCGGTAAGATTCTTGTCAATACCAAAGGCAGTAGACCCAGAGCTTGTATAATTTATAATAAAAATATTGAACTTTTAGCTGTTCCAGAGTACTGCAACGATGACCTAGTTACAGCCTTCATAAATCTCAAGGGATGCACAGGGGCCAGAGTAATCATTTGCTCAGCCTATCTTCCCGGCGAGAACGCAGATCCTACCATCGAGTTAGAGCGAGTGGCGGAGTTCGCCCGAAAACACAACGCCGAACTTGTGGTGGGTTGTGATGCCAGTGCTCACCACACAGCCTGGGGAAGCACCAACATCAACGAAAGAGGTGAGTTACTTTATGATTTTCTCATCTCCAACCGCCTGGTAAGCCTAAACTTAGGTTGTACACCAACCTTTGTAACGCGTGCTAGGCAAGAAGAATAACATGTCCAGGCGGATAAATGACTGGCATGTTAGTAGCAAAAACTCGATGTATGATCACAAGCACATTAAGTTTGTGATTGGAGCATCACCATCGTTTGAAACTGTTACTTTTAGGGCTCCAAAAGCGACCTCGTGGGATATCTATAGGGATAGCCTAAGAAGGAATTTGGAAACGTTTCCTAAAAGCATCAAAACAATTGAAGGTCTGGAGTTAGCGACGGAGACAGTAACCGTAGGTATCTGTGAAGCCTTCGAGGACAGTTGTCCCGTCAAAACCAAGACCTCAACACGAAAAGTTTCTTGGTGGAATTCTAAGCTGAAAGACCTTAGGGAAAAGACCGGGAAACTATTTAATAGGGCTAAGAAAACCAAAGAGTGGGATATTTATAGTACAGCCCTAACTGAATATAATAAAGAAATTAGGAAAGCCAAGAGAGCATCGTGGAGGAAGCTATGCGAGGAAGTTGAGTCTTTGCCTCGCAGTGCAAGACTACATAAGATCGAAAGCTAAACCTAATCAGATCGGGCTTCTTAAAAAGCCGGATGGTAAATTCACTAATAGTGAAACAGAAACATTGGACCTCTGCAAGATGCAGGAGTGTACAAGCTTGATTGTGAATGTGGTCTCTCCTACATAGGACAAACTAAAAGATCAATAAAAACCCGCGTTAAAGAACATATAGCTGATGTGAAGAATCGACGCTCCGGGAAGTCTGCAGTCTGTGAACACGTACAGGATCGCCCCCGTCACTACATCAGATTTGATAGACCGCAAATCCTCGCTAAAGAATACCGATTCCTTCCAAGGATGATTCGCGAGGCTATTGAAATAAAAAAACATCCTAATTTTAATAGAGAAGATGGCTGGGTGCTACCATCTGCTTGGGATCCTATAATAAATAAAATTAAATCACAACCCAAGCATACCACTGCAAGACTTCAATATACCATAAGTTCATACTGCATAGATCGGAACAAAAGTTAAAATTTTAATCTATGGTAACCGCGGTTAACTATGACATATGGACGTTGAACATCTCAGTCCCGCCCGTGACCATGAGTGCTGTAAAGCGTTCGAAACGTCGGGTATTTAAAAAGTTAAATATAAGCGATAAATTCCGTAAAAACTAGTATTATTTCAATGTGTAGTGTTCGCGTAAATATAAGAAATCATTAAGAAACATTGGAGTTACTAGCGTCAACATTTCCCAGGGTCATACAAGACTTCAGCCTAGAACTCTTTCAGAGCCCTACGAAGGCCTTGCAATGAGGACTGGCGTAGAGCTGCAAAGATAATAAGGCCAAACCTGGTGCAGTGGGCTGTTGCCTCCTTTGAACCATTTAAATCAAGCGGGGAGAGGATGGAATAATTCCCATCCAAATACAGAGGGGTATCGACATCCTTCTTCCTTATCTGGTGAAAATCTTCAGAGCAAGTTTTGTATGGGGATATATTCCAGAACGATGGACAATTGTCAAGGTTCTATTTATACCTAAGGCTGGTAGAAAGGACTACGCTTTACCAAAGTCCTTTAGACCTATAAGCCTATCTTCCTTTCTTCTTAAGACATTGGAAAAGGTTATAGATAGATATATAAGGGATGTAGCTCTAGCTACGAGGCCCATACATTACAACCAGCATGCTTAACGCAGAGGCAAATCTACGGAAACAGCCCTGATCAGTGTCATTGACAGGGTCGAAAAAGCACTGGAGGATAAAGAAATAGCTCTTTGTGCCTTTCTAGATATTGAGGGCGCCTTCGACAGTAGCCGCACATCACTGCCGATTGGGGGCCTAACATCTAAAAATGTTGACCCCACAACCATCAGATGGGTGAAGTCGATGCTCTCAAATAGAAAGGGAAAAATAGCGCTGTTTCAAACTTCGATTGAGGTTGCAACCACAAGAAGGCTGCCCATATGGAGGTGTTTTGTCACCCCTTCTTTGTAACTCTTGCGGTTGACCAACTATTGTACAAAATGGCAGACCTACGCATTGACACATTGGGTTATGCTGATGACCTTGTGATCATTGCAAGGGGCTTTTGCCAAAGTACTTTATCGTCAATAATACAAAGAGCCCTAAACACCATAAGTAACTGGTGTAGGGATAACAGTTTATCAGTTAATGCTGATAAAACTGTTATAATACCCTTTACCAAAAAGAGACGGTTGGACAAATTAGTCCAACCAAAACTTAATGGTAAAGAAGTACCATTTTCCACGGAAGTTATGTACTTGAGAGTAACAATCGCCAAAAATTTACGTGGAACTCTCATCCTTAGCAACGTATGCCACAAGGCAAAAATTGCTTTAGGTACGTGCAGTCGTTTGGTCGGGAACAACTGGGGCTTGCGTCCCAGTATGGTCCTATGGCTGTACAGCAGCATAGTGAGGCCGATTCTCAGCCTCTATTGTCTGGTGTAACAAGGTCAACCAAAAGACGACTGCGGACAGACTAAATAGTCTACAAAGTACTGCCTGCCTAATGGCAACTGGAGCTATGTAATCATCGCCTGGAGCGGCTCTTAATGCACTTCTATGCCTAACGCCCCTTGATCTCTATCTAAACAAGGAGGCGAAGGCTAGTTTGTATAGGATTAACGCCCAGGGCGGTCTGAGCTTGCTCTCCTACAGATTGAGATCCATGCTCCACTCAATTAAGGAATCACCGGTCTTATGCATGATCTCAGATATCATGCGTCCACTATACATTTTTGATAAAAAGTATATTGTGGAATTAACCTCCAGAGAAGACTGGCTGAATGGCCAGGTTATCTGTGAGGTCGGTAGCCTCATATGGTATATCCTTGGGTCTAAAATGGGCCTCGACGTAGGCTTTGAAATTTACAGGGAACGCCTCAAATTCAAACTTAGTATGAATTTGGGTAGATACACCTCTATCTTCCAGGCAGAAATTTTCGCCATACTTCGGTGTGCGGAAATCAATCTACAAAAACACTACGTCAATTATAAAATTTACATAAACTCTGATAGTCAAGCAGCACTGCTAGCGCTGAGATCAAACTTAGTGAACTCAAAGCTAGTTGGAGACTGCGTGAACCATTTAAACGCCCTGGGTTGTAAAAACAGGGTCGTTTTAAGATGGGTTCCGGGTCACGAGGGTAGTGCACACAATATGGACCCGAACCATTTTGTGGAATCTCAAGAAGCCTAGCCCGATTGACCCTTGAAACTCTTTTATCACAATAAATCACTTAAGATCTGGTCTGACACACCAGGCTTAAAACATTCTAAAACCTAAATCCGGGCTTTTGATCGTAAATTCGCGTAATTCGCAGAAGCCCTGGGATTAAGTAAAAATAAATTGTGCATTCTGGCAAGAGCCCTAACTGGACACTGTTGTCTTAAAAAGCACATGTCCATCCTGGGACTAAGCAACTCAAGGATGTGTCGGTTCTGTTCCATAACGGAAGAAACGCCTCTACACATCCTAACCGTTTGCGGACCCTTAATGCGCAAACGTAACACTCATCTGGGACACTATCTACTCCGCCCAGAAGAACTGAAATTGATCACGGCTAAGCAAATCCTTCGATTCATTGAAGACATAGGGCTTAGCAGTGAACTATAGCCATAGCAGCGATCACAATAGATCTTCTAGGTCGCAGTGATACTGGTCTCTTTACCTAGACCTGCATAGCTGCTCGCACATAATAAAAAAATGTGATTGTAAGATGTTCTTTTATCGTTGAACAATGTTCCGCAGGGCTTCTAGCGGGTTCCACCCGGGACAGAGGTATTTTCTAAACCAGTGGTAAATTAAACATAAGAATGAATTTCAATTAAGTATAACCAACATTTTTTTTAAAAACGTTACTATTTCTATATCTACACCAAATATTAAACAAACGAATACCAGTGTGTTTTAAATAGGGAGGAGCTGAGTATTGTTAAATCCACTATTTTTCACGGAACTACAATTGACTCGAAGCATCCGTGGGGCTCACATTAGTCAAAATTATGTAAATTTAGTTTTACAGCATAAGCTGTAAATAAGACCGTGACCTGTGTTTATATTTTAGATTAGTTTATTGAAGGATTTTTTTTCAATTTGTCAACCTCACCAGTGCCCCTGTGGTAGCAGCGTCGATGAGTTTGGGCTCCACGGACTTTCATGCAAGAAAAGTGCAGGTAGGTTTTCCCGTCACGGTTCTTTGAACGAAATCATCCGAAGGGCTCTTGTCTCCATAAATGTCCCCTCGGTTTTAGAGCCTTGCGGGATATTTAGAGATAATGGCAGGAGACCCGACGGTATGACTTTAGTCCCATGGGAGAGAGGTAAAGCCATGGTGTGGAATGCTACTTGCGTTGACAGTTTGGCGGCCTCTCATCTCAAGGGTACCTCTTTTAGAGCCGGGGCGGCATCAGAGGCAGCCGAATTTAGTAAATGGCGCAAATATGAGTCTTTGAGAAAAGACTACATATTTGTGCCATTTGCTGTGGAGACTATCAGTCCGTGGGTTCCGTGTGCAGTGAAGTTTCTAAAGGAACTGTATCCACGACTGGTCGTCGCTGCTGGTGATAAGAGGGCTGGTTCTTTCCTCGCTCAAAGGCTAAGTATAGCTATTCAGCGAGGAAACGCGTCCAGCGTTCTTAGCACTATCGGGGAGCAGGTTTTTACTATTTAAATTTTTAGTTTTAGATTTTTTATATTATATTTTCTTCTTTTATATTGTATATAATTAGTTTTAATCTTTAATATTATAATTTTAATTATTATTTCAGTTAAGTTCATTATTATAGTTTATTTTAATTCAAATGCATTATTTAATACGATTTTTGTTTAAGTTTATGGTTATTTAAGGATATTCCATTACTATGGCAAATGCCAGAGAGTTCTCACAGGTGGTCAAACTTTCTTCTTCTGTTGTTCTTTTCTTCTACTGTATTAGACGTAATATTGTGAGGTAGGACTCCTTCTCTACTGCCATATAGCAGTGCCCGCACTTTTGTGTTCCGGTCTGAAGGTTATAGAGAGCCAGTTCACAGGCTGTGATGCATTCCATATTAGTCAGCAGAAGTAACAACGCGTCTTTAGCCAGCTCGGTATAAACACACCGCTGAGAGTTATGCACAAACTTTTATGAAATATTACACGATTTAATATAAAAAATTATATCTTAATAAGCTTATCCTCTCACGCATGTAAACAGTGCAAAAGAATTTGAAGTAGAAATAACTTTTAGACTTATTTCTTGAATAGCAGATTGTGTCGTGTTAACCATTATGAGAAAAGTGTATATAGCATATCAACACGTGCGTGGCGGTAGCCTTAAAAAGTAATAGTAAGGCTTAAAAATCAGTGCCATACTTCAATAGTGTCTCGATATTATGATCTGGTTAAAGCATTTTGAATTAGGATACCGTTTCCAAAATACCGAAATTTCGCTCAAAGAAAGAAGGTAAAATAACAGTTTTCATTTAGGTTTCGGTTTTGAATCTAGGTTCTAGCTTCGGGACCCTAATACTGGTTCCTTAACAAAATTTTTGGAACCATTTCAATCCCTGCCTTTTCAATTAAAGTAAAGAGCTAATTACTTATGACGCAAGTCCAGGGTTACAATCACAGCGGGAGACAGCGTTTAAATTGTTGTGATGGGTCCTTCTACCACATGTCACCCCGTACGTATTCGTTTAAAGAAATAAAACGGCTGATTATGATGGAAATTAATATCCATAAATTATTTATGATTTTGATTCTCTATAGCTTTCAGATCAAAAGGTGTGATAAAAGGCTGTGAGGCATTGCATCTTAGGTTCTCAGTGGTGACAACCCATCTGCAGTCTTTAGACACAAAATTCACCTCTAAAAAGATGGACAAAAGGTGTGTTGTTCATGGGTGGAGCAAGTATAATTACAAGCTGTGAAGTATACCATCTCTGTCCTCAGAAGTGACGATGCAGCCTTTTTATAGGCAATTGACTGATTCATTATCGCCGAGCTGAAGTCGCTTATGCAAATTTTAACCATAACTTGTCGAATATGATAAAATTGAGAAATATGATTTTGTAAAATGTATCCCCAAAAAGGATTAAATAATGGAATTAAATAGAAGGCTATCCGAGGGTGGGGATTACAGACTGCTTTTTTCGTATTTTTCTTACAAATTGTTGTACTCCGGGTAAGAAAAATAAAGTATCCGATGAATGCTCTTTTGTAACTTGGGCCGAAGTTTACGCATATAAGGATGGATATAAGGTCTGTGCTCTGGGTCGATGCCCCGTGGTAGAGTCAACCTGCGGTATATTATTTTTGCGGCACTATGGGTTGACTTGACAGTAGAAGGACCATGACCTCGAAGAATACCAGAGTTCAAAAGCAACCTAATGCTACTGTTTCGTTTTTTATTCGTAGAGAAACGGGGATCTTTTTAACTGGTAACGACGCATTCCACCTTAATTCTCAGTGGTAGTGACATGTTCATTCTTAATTGAGGATAGATTTAGGGTATAGTGTGTGGGCCATTGTATCCACTTTCCATCGAATGGACTGTGTACTTGGGACGACCCTTATTCTATCAAAAAAGTTATTCTGTAAATTAGTTAAACTATAAAATGTTATTCCATAAAAAAAGTTATTTTATAAAAATAGTTTTCGTTTTTGCCAGTTCAAAGCATCATTTTTCGAGCGAAAGTCCACTGCTTAGACATGATGACCTCCTCCGTTGTAACCCGTTCTTAGTCGTCGATCTCTACCACCCCTTAAGAGACCTGAAATCAGTAAAAGCGTTTTAAGCTTCAACGAACAAATAATTATTAAAGTAGAAATGAAATACGTTTAAAACGTACAAAAAGTGTATTTTTTTATATCTTACATTATCATTAGATTCTGAGCTAAGTTCAAAATTTCACAACATTCGATCCGAACAGAAATATGCGAAAGTAATCAAATAAAAACGTGATATAAAATTATCCCACTGGATAGTTCTCAAAGCCACGTTAGGAATCAGTATTTTTTAAAATTATATTTAATCATTTGTTTAAATTACATATTTACTTTTGGACATTTCACCGTTGCCTTGCTTTGCTTTGCCAGGGATGATAACGCTTTACATTTTGATTCTTTCATCTATGTCTATAAGTCACCTCATACACATACGTCAACCTTATTACATAAAAGAATATAACGTTTAAAAAATACGTGGTACGGTACGGTGGTAAGGGCTGGCTTGACACAGAAAAACCACGCTCTCGTTTTATACCAGCGCAAAATAGCAGTAAATGTCGCTTTGCTTCGTGTGGTGAACCTAGAGAAACGGAGACCCTTTTTACTAATAACGAGGCATGTCATCTTAGTCCTCAGTTGTAACAACGCACCTACATTTTGATTCTATAATCGAGTATATATGTAGGTGTTTATGAGCCACATCATTCACTTACCATCAGGTGAGCTGTGTAATCCATTGTAACCCTCATGCTATAAAAATCTTACGTTACGTTAAAAATATTTATACTTACAGCAAAAAATAAAACATGTGATTTATTTAAAGCATCACATAATAACTTGAAAAGAAGATAGAAGATGAGAATTATTTTCGGCGCTTTCTATATGCCAATAAACTCGTACGCAGGATTGAACGTGGAAAGAATATTAAACGCGTGGGCTTAGCGAAGAAATGAAGGGTTACGGAATGTACAA
The DNA here is from genome assembly GCA_907164705.1 of Parnassius apollo. Lineage (NCBI taxonomy): Eukaryota > Metazoa > Arthropoda > Insecta > Lepidoptera > Papilionidae > Parnassius > Parnassius apollo. The sequence goes on along the minus strand of CAJQZP010000226.1, from coordinate 2,697,547 downwards.
GTATTCACGAATAATTTACCCCTAGTTTGTCGCTCAGAGACCAACAAAAAAGTATAGACAGTATAATACCTACATTTCAAATGACTCCGAAACCTAAAACTATTTTTATATAAAATAAGGGTGAAAAAATGAACCCATAGTATACTCTATGGTAAGTGGAAGCTGTGGCCCATAGACACCTACATTTATCCTCTCCTGAGGTCTAACATAGCGTACCTTGATACAGTAAAAAAGGGTCTTCAGTATAGTTGCCATAGGAAACACTGCAGCATTAAACTGCTATTTCACATTTGTATTCTGTTAAAGCTTGATGGTCTTTACTCGATCGGGCCGACCTATTCGTGCTGCAACCATATTATAGCTTACATCGTTGCTCAACCACGTTGAAAATGTGGGTTACAAATAGTTTTTAGTGCATAAAATAAGTGCGTAATTCACAATATGTTGAGCATACCGTGTAGTGGTGTAAGAATATCCACTGCTCCATATAATCCCGTGGGTTCCGTAAGAGGCGACGTAGGGAAACAAATCAGGAGATAAGTAACAGCATTGAGTTATACAAATATATAAATCAATGTTATGTTGTGATTTAAATGCCAATGGAATCGTATTGTTTTTTTTTTGCCGGGGGGGGTTGTTGTTCCCTTCTCCCCTTTTTTTCTTTTTTAATTTATTTATTTTAATAAAATTTTGGTGACCCTCCCCGTGAAAATATTTTCTTTTATTTATTAGTAAAAAACCGGGGGGGTGAATTTGTATTAAATTATTTAAAATTATGGATAATAGTTTTTATATAACGTGTAAAAACCCTGAACGATGCAAAGTCATATAGGTATGTCAGTAAATTATGCAGCATGTACATAGGCAATTATAGATATGAAAAAGTTATTATGTATAATTACAAACCCATCCATTAAAGACAGCCACTAAACCTTCCCCATAAATTGCAACGTGGGAGGGGTTTGGCCATAGTTTCCACGGATGGCAGGCGGATTGGCAATCGTAGTTTTTTTATTATTTTGAGTTGTTATCAGGTTGCTGCTGCCCAGCCCTGTACCGGGCACCCCATAGCCTCTCAACTGTCCCGGCCCAAATGGTCGCTTTGGCGCATACTGTCCAACCCTAAACTAGTGATTTTTTGCCTACGTGGCGCGAGTCATTAAAATGGCAATATCTTAATAATAATTATGAATGGAATCTCTATAAAATAATATATTGTTAGAATTATTGTTAAGCAAGCTAAAAGAATATGTGTAAATGTGTACATTCACCCTTTTTGTATTTTCTAAACTCCATGGTAAAAATGCTAAAAGCGATTTTTCCAGTTTGGTGAATAAAAAATAGTAAAAGAAAAACAATTACTTCAATAAATATTTATTTTATTTACAATAAGATAAATACACTTTACAATAATTAATTAAAAAAAAACTACAACTCTGCGTACATTTTTTATACCACAAGCTCGACAATAATGTGGGCCACTTATAATGACACTAAACAGGCACAAAAAAGGCACATTATGTACTTCAATAGCGACAATTTCATACCGAGATAAGTAGGTTAATGATATTAAAACAATGTTGTACGAGTTAGAGGTAGATACATATACATTTACTACGGCTGTTTCGTGTCTGAAGTTTATAAGTAAATTGCAACCTTCTAAAGGTTGTGGACAGACGCGTACTTTTTTAATAGCGACCTTTAGAAGGTTTTGGACAGCCGAGAGGATAAGAGGTAACAGAGGTAAATTTAAACAGGAGATAATTACAAATATTTTAATAAAATTCCCTCTGTCATATACAAACATTTTAAATCTGACAACTCTAAAATAAATAATGGTTTTCTATGAATTGCAAAGATATTCAGTGGTAACGCTGTCATAGTACAGTCACAAGTTATCTGTGGGCAAAGCCGCTTATCGTGAGCGGGGCGCGCTTCTTGATGCTGACATCGTAGGTGCTGTGGCGGCTGGCGCCCGTGCCCGCCGCCCACTTGTCTCGCATTGGCCATAGACGTGATGTCGTTTCGCCCTGCAAATCATCGATTTTAGATACGATTCGTTTCCAGCGCAATGGAAATATCCGTTAGTATATTATTAAATATGCTGACCAGTAACAAAACATTTATTATAGTAATATATGTTTAGGTACAAACCGTGAGTGGCGGTGCAAGAATATCTCTACTACCTCAGATCGTAAGGACGTGTCGTAAGGGATAACAGAGGGATAATAAATAGGGGATAGGAAGCGTGTTCTTAACAGCAAATAGGAAAACAATTGTGCTTGCCAGCACATTGGTCAAGCGCGGCGACTATCACAAGTATCCTTATGAGGCAAGTGAGGCAATCAATATAAAACATAAATGTGTACGTAGTATAATTATGAACAAGTACGTGTACGTAGTGTGTGAACCACTGCAAAATTTTTGTTAAGGTGCAAAGTGTGATAAATTATTTTCATTTTCATTTTTCATTTTCATAAGAGAAAGGTAAGGCAGCTATATTACTAATATAGTTGTAACACGAATGGGTCGGCTCGATCGGGGAAGAACACCCTGTCACAGAATACCAACGCAAAATAGCAGCTTAACTTAAATGCGTTTAGAGAACCGGAGACCCTTTTTACTGGAAACGAGGAACTACATCTTAGTCTTCATGGGTGACAACGCATCTGCAATTTCATTCCTAATCGAGAATGGATGTGTATGTTTATGGGCCACAGCAACTACTGACCATCAGGTGGGCTGTGTGCTCGTCGAAACAAAAGGCCGAACAAGTGTCAGAGACACCTGACACTTCTACGCGTTAAACATCTGACTGCTTTCATAAGTTGATATTACTACGGTTGTAAATGGTTGTGTACATTTACAGCTTTTATTTAAAAAAGCCGTTTCGTAAATACTTATTTATTTAATAGCGACCGTCCCCAGCTTTGCCAGGGCGGGACTTATTAATGTAGTATTATTTTAATCTCTACCCGACTGTCCTAGAATTAAAGGATTCTGCCGTGCTGCAGCTATATTACTGGTATAGTTGTAGCACGAATGAGTCGGCTCGACCGGGAAAGGACACCCTTTCACAGAATAGCAGCGTATAATAGCAGCTTAATGGTGCTTTGTTTCGTATGTTAAGTGTACTGAACCAGAAACCCTCTTTAATGGAAACCAGGCATTCCATGTTAGTCCTCACGGGTGACAACGCATCTACGTTTCGATTCTTAATCAATGATAGATATAGATGTCTATGAGTCACAACAACCAGTTACTATCAGGTGGACTGTGTGCTCGTTTGTCAACCTTATACCATAAAAAACCGGCCAAGAGCGTGTTGGGCAACGCTCAGTGTAGGGTTCCGTAGTTTCCCGTACGTCACGATAAGTGTTCCCACTTATAAGTGTAAAGGTGGGTATCCATTATGTTCGCGCTCCAGCAGCACTCCGCGCTCCTGCTACAGCTCCCAGTAGTGGGTACTGTTGTTTCCATCCAAGTTCAAAATGATTTTCCTAGAAAGTCCTTATAAAGTTCTACTTTTCAGATTTTTTTCATATTTTCTAAACTTATGGTTCAAAAGTTAGAGGGGGGGGGGGACACATTGTTTTTTTACTTTTGGAGCGATTATTTCCGAAATTATTGACATTATCAAAAAATCATTTTAGTAAACTTTTTTAAATGGTTAAAAACCCTTTTATGGGCTTATAAACATTTTTTTTTTCCTTTGTGCGTAATTATACACATATGTATCCAAACTATAAGGGTTCCTAGTTGACTACGGAATCCTAAAAAAGGAGGGTGATGTTTTTCGAGAGTATGTATGTATTTCCTTGGCAGGCGCTGAAGCCAAAACGGCTTGATGGATTTTAACACAATATATGCGTTGTAATATTAGTCTTAGTTGTGAGAGTCACATAGGTTATAAGTTTTTCTCCTTGCAGTATACTTTTTACGCAGTCGGATTATTTAATCACTGTTTTAACCTTTTACCTTGTTTAGAATAATCACACATGACCATTTATATATCAGTTATTCGATTTGAAAATATAGCTTAGATCACTCTAAACAATGCTTTACTGTGTGTTTGTTAAGTTTCCCCTTTCCAAAGATTAACTCGAACATACAGACAAACAGGAAAACATTTTACAAATGGATTTTCATGTCTAAATGACATGCAAATAACCCCTTGAGCTCGATAAATGGCAGTTATTTCGATATTATTGACAGACACTTAAATTTTTATTTACATGTTATATTATGTTAGGTGCGTCTGCAATTTGATCTGAATCCAAAAACTAGCTATAAATGACCGAACAGCCCGCCAAGAGCGTTTTATGTCCAGTAACGGCTACAGTAAATATGACGTCCTATTGCCTCACAATTCATTGGATTTTATCTCGACCACGTAAGCCGCAAATGGAACCGAATTGTACAGTTCGGGCTTACAGCAACTATTCATTTTCACGAAGAAACTAATTTCTTTGAAACCGAAATTTCATGTAGAAACTAAATATATTTGGAAATACCACCAGGTAATAGGTTTCTAATAGACTTAGTTGTGGATATATTACTAATTATTTCCTGTTTTTTTTTAAAATAAAGTTGATAAACGAGCACACAGTGCACCTGATGGTAAGTATCATATGACATATAGACTATATCTATTCTTGTTTAACAATCAATAATGCAGATGTTTTGCCTAAGCTGAAATGCCTCGTTTCCAGTAAAAAGGTTTGCCTTTCTTTACATTCACCACACAAAACATATTAAGCTGCTATTTTATTTATTTTATTTGTTGGCTCATGTCCAACAGTGGACTTGTACGGCCAGATAAACAACAAAGAATGGCCGGCCCGTAGCCACTTCAGCTTACTGATCCGTTGGGCTACATAAATTTGTTTCTACTGCGGATTTCCCCCTTTCGAAGTCTATCTCTCAGAGAAGTTTTGCAGAAAGATTGTTTTGCCGTGCCCGGCATGGTGAATATAATAATACTAAAAAAAATTAATGCATTTTAATCACACGCGATTCTTTAATTAAATATATAAAAAATAAAACAACCAACGCCCCTAGGGAGTTATAAAATCAAGCTTGGTTCTGACGTTCTACGTTCGATAGAATAAATTACACGAGTGTTTAGAATATATTTCATACTAGTGGTCGAAAATTAAACTAGATTTTGCTGCAGGAATCTAGCAATGAACACACTTTGAGCGCGATTTCAACAACAAAACAAACTAATGTAATGTTTGAAGACATGACACAAGTTTCAGCTCTGTATTTCATTCAATTTTATTGTTATGTAAGAGAGAACTAAGGTTTACAATGGTACCACCATTATATAAGTCGAATTTTAACGTTCTTTACAAATATTAAAATGAGCAGAACCATGAACTTCGTCGGAGTTCTTCGTTCTGCTATTAAGTTAATCCATGACAAATCACTAACTCATCACAATAAAATAGCAATCCATGTATTATCTTTAATGAGAATAGTCTATTATTATACCACTTGTTGTTGAAAGATATAGGCGTAGACTGTATTACTTATAGATTTATTCAATTCCAATTAATATAATCATATGTAGAAATTAAGATGACGATACAAAGGATAATTAGTAGAAGGTACGGGAAGCATTCGTTCTACGTCGGTGTTCAATGCTGAGTGTCGCCCCCGGAGCTCACGCGGATCTCACCAGCGGTCAAAAGGACGTTCAACGCATAAGACGTCTCAAATGCGCAGGCGCAGGCACGGTGCGAGGTCTTCCTACGTTTGTACACAAACACAATAAAATTCACAATAATCACTGATTTATAGGATTAATAGTATGGTTTACTTATTTAAATTACTCACAGTATTTGCTTTTTGCTTTAACACCTCAAGCGCGGACCAGAGAATGCCCGTTCCAATGATTTTTCGGTAAAGGTGCACAACTTCATCACTCCCGCGCGGTCGTAAAAATGCTCGGGCTAATGGCGTTGCGCAAGCCTTTAGATCTTAATCAGTTTAATTTCTTTTATTCTAAATTGAAGTATAAAGAGTTTATTCTATGAACTCATAGTAAACCTGTAATTACTAATAATTAAAGACAGAATTTCTTAAGATTAGAACACAATAATTGCTAATTATTAAACAATTATTACTCAGTTGAAACTCCAATGCAATAATAATTACAGGGTAGTCAAAACAACTACATTTAAAACAATTATTATTAAGCTTTTAAAACAATGCAATTGCTATTTCACTAGTAGTTAATTTCATTACAAATATTACTAGGTAATAATGCATTATGAGGATAGCTTATTAAAAGCTGTATTCGAATGGTCTGCTTGCATGTGCCTAATTTGTTAGAAAAAACTTCCGGGAACTCTTTTCATAATTGGTTCACTAAAGATGTTTTATAGGTATAAAATATCTTTGTAGTTCACAAATCCATCATCTGTGATTGCATTGAGGTTAATTTGGGTAATTTTTAAAGCGCACATCCAATCTCTACCTAGCAAGAGTCGTGCGCCATCTTTAACGATATACGAAGTTAACGTTTTTTTCTTTAGTATTACTTACTAGAAATTTATTATACTTTAGTAGGAATTGTATGATAATGTGAGTAATTAACGTTGTAGTACTTGTGGTAAATATATTTTATTTTTTGTATTTAAAAAGAACCTTTTAACAAGTTTCATCGTGATTTTTGTAGAAAAAGAGTGACAAACGTACACACAATCCACCTAATGGTAAGTGGATGCTTCAGCCTATAGACATCATCATATGATAAAAATCAAAATGTAGATGCGTTCAGTTTTCCTCTTGGCCGGTACTCCAAAGCATTCGAGGCTTAGGGAGTAAGTGAAATGTAGATCTCATTGTCACATAATTCATAACAGGTTTTTTTATAAGTTCCGTGAGTATTCGGAATATGGCGGAGGTTTTTTATTTCCTCAGTTGGGTTATGAGTAAAAACTAAAGTAGATAAATAACTTAGATGAATATTAACTAGAAATATGGTTATATCTGAACACAAGCCGGAATAAAATTTAACAAATATTATTAATTAAAACTATTGTCTTAAATGATCGTCAATATTTGAGAAGATTTGTTCATCTCTTCCGACATCATCATCGTTACAACGCATCACAAACTCACTTCTGAAAATAGGCCTACCCTATAGATAAAAAGCACAGTCCCGAGCCATCTATATCCATCATCTGGAGGTTTCATCAGATTGTCATTTCATGTAGTACAACACTGCGCTTGCCAGGAGGAGGAGAACACTCTAGAACCTTCCTTCTCTATTGGTTGTAAGTTCTTCGAGCTATATGGCCGACCCTTTGCCAACCCTTGCTTGTTAGGAATTGAAATAATAAATGGTAATAGCATGTCTTGTTATTTCATTTATTTTTATATGTAACATTTCTTCTTATTCTTTCGTTACAGCGTATTAAAGTCCACTTTTGAACATGGTGCCACCCTGTAGTTTGCCTCATAGGAGGGACAAAGTCTCAGTTGCCACGCTTGGCAAGCGGTTTGGCAACTGCAATTTTTTATTTTCAGTCGTTATTACGAAGACTCTGCTGCCCATATCCCAGTTTGCTTCCCCCCTGTCGCCTCTTACGACACCCACGGGATGACATTGGGTAGTGGATATTCTTACACTACCACTATAAGATCTTCTTCTTGTTCATATTGGGTAGTGGATATTCTTACACTACCACTATAGATCTTCTTTTGTTCATATTGGTAGTGGATATTCTTACCTACCACTATAAGATCTTCTTCTTGTTCATATTGTTTAGCAGTCCGTAAAAGACCACAGCTGGACATGGACACAATTGGACCTTTCCTTGGCATATCCCACAGTCGCCTCTTCAGTCACGAGACATAATGGTGTGTTGATGACTCTTAGGCTGCCAACACACAATATTTATTATTTTCTAATTTTTATAAATATTTTATACAAATTTTACTTAAGCACCTATTTACAACACAATATTTCCATTCATTCTATTTGTTTAGATCGATTTTGATAGTAATTTATTATTATTGTAGAGCCATTCCGTCCCAAATTGAGTTTCGGAAGATGATCTACGATATAACATAAATTGCTTGGTATTATTTATGAATAGGTGTGATATCACTGATATTTGTGCGATGCCGTAGAGGGATCTGGATAACTGGTTTCGATTCCCGTGCAGAACAGTAAGTAGTTATATAACTATGGCTGTGTGTAACTTTGTGTTTTTTTTATAGAATCGGGGTGACAAACGAGCACAAAGTTCACCTGATGGTTGGTGTGTGCTGTGGTCCATAGACATCTTTATTTATCCTCGATTAAGAATTAAAACGCAGATGCGTTGTCACCCCTGAGGACTAAGATGGAATGCCTCATTTCCAGTATAAAAGGGCCTCTGGATCTCTTCACTCACCATACGAAACAAAGCAGTTTTAAGCTGCTATTTTACGCTGGTACTCTGTGAGAATGTGGTCCTTCCCTGGTCAAGCCGACACATTCGTGTTACAACCCTAATATAGTTGCAGCGTGGCTCTACCACAAATGAATAATATGTTTAGTGTAAATATTGCAATCGTGTCTATAAATTTGGCCAGTAAAATTGATCCATCGTAACAAATATTTCCGTTTTAATATTATAATAAAACATAAATGCAAGCTTATAGTTAAAGTGTTAACGATATTCAGTACCGATTTTGCAAAGTGTGCTTCATGAAATAATACAAATTATAAAAATGGAGCATTTGAAACTATTCAAAATTTAGATACTCTTTACTCATAGTTTGACCCTTGCAAGATATATGTATACTCGTATCATCGTATTGGTTGGATAATATCTGATAAAGTCGAAAATATAACACTTACTTTTTCAAATATTTTATTTCGAAAACGGAATCTGTAATGAAAATCTGACGGAAAATAGCTTGTACTCGTAGTAATGAGGAGCTCACTCGACATTGTTTCACGCTTTTATTTATATTGACTATAAAAACCACTTAACAACCCAGTGACGCTTTGAATTTTGGACTCTTATATAACCTTAGGTGTGTCTGCTTGTATCCGAGTAACAATTATTGATTGTTTTAACATCTCCACAATGTAAGAGTACCTAATACTAAGTGAGTAATATTTGGGACATGTTTGAATGTACGTTTTTACCAAATTTTTTACATTGCTTGGGATTTCAAAAAGTTCTTACAATTTGGTTGAATTTTCCGCAACTCATTTAGTCAACTTCAAGCGGGCGAGAAGACGATTTCTTTGTTTTGTTTACGAACGTTGTTTTCGACAAACTGACACTGATATCGTTTAAAGTGACTCAGACAGCGCTGTCATTATTTATGTGCGCACTTTGTCAGTTTTCAGATAAATATGTTTCTTTATTTCGTATTGCCAATACCCACCCGCGCCTTACAGCTGTGACACAGTTTTTGTTCTAAATTGCCAGTCTAGTACTATACACTTAGCCTTTCACTGACATTTTGGCCAAAAATTGGTTACGCGGATGATATTTAACTACAGAATAACTCTAGCTTTAATTTAAACATTTAATTAAATTACGATTTTTCCATAAAAATATCCAAATTGCTTTGACTATCAAAGGTACTTATTTATCTACAGTTTTTCCTTTCATCACATTCATTCCAAGCAAACAACCTTAAATTATTGATGTTCGCTTAACACCTCATTTCTTTTGACGATATGAAACGAAATTGCTTACTACAAAGGCTAGAGATGACATATGGACTCCTGTATAACTCGCAAACTGCGAAATATTTTCTGCAACATTAAATTATATTTATTTGCGTACTTCTTTTGCTAGAATATTCTAGTTTTATGACAAAGGAATATAAATAAAACGTTTATATTTTTTTACTTGGCGAAGGTAAAAAGAAATAATCAATCAAACGGCAATCTCACTATAACCTTTTAAGTCTTACATCTGCGACTATCTAGTAGTTTTATCGATATTCTATTTTATAATAGTGCACTGTTCGAAAACAGTTCACGAATAAAAAGACGGCGGTGATTTAAATGTATTGATTCTTAATTGTACTATTTATTACGATGTATTGATATAGATAACTACGCACAGATCAAGAAAGATGAGATGGAAATTTAATGTACGTAAACAAAAATAAAAGTAGTTTTAAAAATTAGTGATATTATTCTGTATGTAGTAGGAACAGACACAAGCTAGTAGTACCATTGCTCAACTCCACCGAGTCAGTAATTCATTCATGAGGCGACGTGTACGCTTTTACAAAAAAATCCCAGAAAATATAGAAAATTTGACCTGTTCAAAGTTCAAAAAGTTTATTAAACTAAGTTTGTATAAAAAGGGTTTTATAATACAGGACCGTGCTTTGTGGCATACCTTGGGGGAGGCCTATGTTCAGCAGTGAACTTGTAAAGGGCTGTAATGATGATGATGATGATGAATACTATATAATATATTGATGATAATAACCCTGTTATTGAGTGTGTAAACATACAAGAGATTGTAAGCTATTTTTTTAAGTCCCGCTAGGTTTCTTGCTGGTTCTTCCCAGGACACAGGTTTTTTTTCCGAACCAGTGGTAAGTTAAACAAAAAAGTAACTTTCAATAAGTATTATTTATAATCTGTATTGAATAAAAAACTTTATGGTTTAGGACCTCATATGTGCCTGTGCATAGGTGCAGTGAAGCGCCCAAGACAGGAATTCTAAAATTAAAAATAACCGCGATAAAATTCGAAAAATTATTTTCATTCTGTCATAGTTTATGGGAAAGTAATCAGACATGAGACCAGGCACTGGACCAACAACTTTGCGTGCTTTCCGAGGCAAGGGGTGAAACACCAAGAACTTCCGGGATGCTAATGAGATGTTCTTATCAAAAAAAAACCCAACTGATTTTTGGTCCGATACGAATCGCGTATATTATGATCATTGAACCAAGATGTCTGTCAAATATAATAAACACTAAAGACCAAGGATTCGATCCCCGCACGGAGTTTATATAGACTACAAATTCATTGATCGATTGAACCGGACTAGTTTGCGCAATGCCACGTCAAAGTGCGTACTTTGCATTCACAGCAGGAACTGTTCTAAGTTAATAAAAGCGCACTTACATTACTACGGATAACATAATTTACTTGAAATAATCTCTGCGTTCTCCAGTTGTGCAAATAAGCTGAATTTGACCGCGCTTACCTCTAAAACGAATAAGCGTTTATGTGCAATATGTTGCGGATAAACTCTAAATCAAAATGATGTTTCTTATTTAACATAAATATTTGGTGCAAAATTAATGTTCCAACGACCCAATGACTCAATAGGACGTCGTTATGCCACTGGCATCACAGCGTGCGTTTAATGACTTCATTTAGTATTACATATTAAATACTTCGGAGACCATTGGCAAGGCAGTTATTGGCAAACAGACTGCCAATTGGCTTGATTAACTTGATATTTGTTTTATGCTTGGAAAATATTCAAATAGAACAAATCATTTTAATATACTATGTATTTTTTGTATTGTAATTATTTGAACAAGTTATATTAAATTTATTCTCAAACATTCTACAATAACTTGTTTCACTATAACATTTAGAATCATTAACATATCTCACTGCTACCGGCATGGAAATAGCACAATAAGTACTAAGAACTTAGTTTTTCAAATCACTACAATGTCAACTTATAGGAAAGATAAGTTAATAAAACATTATGTTTAATCTAAATAATAAAAGCACTAACATCAATAAGTATAAAATAATAACAAAATGTTCAAATATTATGAACAGTAATATCATATTGTGTGACAAACGAGCACACAGTCCACCTGATGGTAAGTGAATGCTGTGGCCCATAGACATCCACCTTTATCTTTGTACGCGCATTAAAGTATCACGTCAAGATGGAGAGGCTGTGATTGGTCGACTTCATCGCGAGCCGGCGCAGTGGCATCACGTTATCTTTCGTCCCCTCTCTCTAATGTTATACATAGCTCACGCAGAGTTCGTCTTGTCACCACGCATGTAAAACTCTTAATTTGTTAATGAACAAAATAAAGTCACATTTATCTAAAAGAAATAAAATATTCATTTCTGCGCATACAATCTTCAACTAATGATCAGAATGCAAATGCGCTGTCACCCCTGAGGACTATGATGGAATGCCTCGATTCCAGTAAAAAGGGTCACCAATTCTCTACACTCACCATATGAAACACAGCAGCAGTACGCTGCAATTTTACGCTGGTACCCTGTGAGACCGTGGTCCTGCCCCGGTCGAGACGACCCATTCATGCTACAACTATAACATAACTGCAGCGTTTATCTACCACTTAATAAAGAAATATTGGAAAGCATAATAAGTATTTCAACCGAGTATAAATTTTATATAATAAGATCTATTAGGCTTTTACTAAATATTTTGTAGATATTCCGGCGTAAAACTGCTTAATTGCGCTGTAGGTTCTGAAATAAAATTTTCAAATTATTAGGAAGCCGCTGTACTTCACATCACCCGGTTTGTTTCCCTGTGTTATCTCTCACAACACCTGCGGGATGATATGGGGTAGTAGATATTCTTACACCGCTCCCTCGCGGTTCCATCAAAAAAGAACCCTAAATATTTGGAGCTCATCATTACATAGCGAACCCAAGCAGATCAGACTCCACAAGCAGCACTTGCAACAACGTTCAAAAAGTATAATACCATTCAGACCGAATCTCGAACACGGCGGCCACTCTCAATGGAGACTAGCCATCGGCGCAGGACAGGATTATAGTGCCCAAGTTCCTGACTCCGGGCAACTACTGAGAATTTCTTGACGGAAAAACTCAATAATTTTTTGGCCCGACCCGGGATTCGAACCCAGGACCTCGTGATCAGCAGTCTCACTACTACAATCACTGGACCAACGAAGCAGTCAATTAAGATTATAATTTATCAGTATTGTGATAGTAACTGTATTAATAAGCCTATATAAGCCACGCCTACTGCAGCTTAATTATAATTTTTTCAGATTCCAAAAATGTTAAGACTGTTTGTTATTGTTGTATATTATTAAGTTTGTAAGAAGTTTTCTAGTTTCAGATAAAAAGTATTATGTTTTAAGTGTTTATTTGACAAATGTTTAAATGTATGATTGTTTATTCTAATTTATGATGTTTATTTAAATTTTTACGATTAAAACTTCGTTGCAATAAAAAATTATAATTACAAATAATTCTTATATTTTTTATCCGATATATTCCTATAATGTGTTCTAATTATTTCATAGGTCAACTTACCCCTATTAATAAGTAAACCAACCCCATGCATGGGGTAGGTTGACTCGTATTTTATGTTCTAAAAAATTAACCTTGTGCTATATCACAATTTTGTTATTTTTTTCGAAGCTTAGTAGTGAACTTATCAGAAGTATTCATTTTTACGATAATATACACTAAAACAATGAAATACAAGCGGCTTCGCTGAAATTTGGTCGACCATCCCCGGTCTCTTTTACATTAAAGTAACGCTTTATTCTTTTTACTAAAATTTTGATAGTTATATTCAAGTAGACGTCTGTTGTTTGTCATTAACAATATTTTGACTGTTTTTTTTTTATTTTATTATATAAAACAAAAGTTACAAACCAGCTTCAGTAAACCTGGACGGTTCTTGTGTTCAGTGAACCTTCACTGTTCATGGACACAGCGAACTGCAAACAAAAAAGGCTGTACATGCGTTGTCACTTATGAAAACTGAGATGAAATACCCCTCAGCTTCTTACAATTAACTTGGTTTGGATGTAAATATAAAATTGCGGTCTGGATCAGGTACGACTGCAGCTGAAAACTGGATCGTGTACTTGAAGCCTAAGCTTATTTGAAAATTGGAAAACATTAATAACCAAAATACCTTAAATAAATTGGTGTTTAGTATAATGTCCTATTTATTGATTATATCCACCCAAAAGTTATAAGAAAACTGCCTTAAATAATGGCGCCAGAGGGACATTAAAACATTCAGCGATTTTATGTTCCCCGTCTTCAACATCCAGACTCCAGACGTTAGAAGTAATTTGCGAAAAACGTTCAAGACTTTCTTGTAACTAAGATTCACCTGAACGGTCTTACTGCAGGAAATTTCGAGGCTTATAAAAGTTAACTCGACCTTTTTAGATAAAACAATAATTAAGATATTGCAACACGAATTGGATACTTTAAAACTTGAAATGAAAGTCATCTGAATGATGGCTCAGTGGCGCAGTGGTTTAGCAATGAGTGGCGGCGCCGAGGGCCACGGGTTTGTAGCAATTCGAAAAAAATACAAATATTTGTTCTGGGTCTGGATGTTTGTCCTAGTGAAATTTATGTATGTAAACTGAAAGAAACTGTACAGAAAATCGTTTAAAAACGCTATCAGATTCAATTCCTTTTATTGTACACGTCATTGGCGAAGGTGAATAAATCACTAACATGTTTTAAACCGAATTCGATTTATTTTGAGATAGATTTATGTTTCACCGTTGTCAATGGAAGTAATTTGCTTCGGTTCAGATTTCGCTTGTAATTTCAAACACGTTGTTTTGTCGTTATCTCACCGAGAGTAATTGGATTTAAATACATAGTTAAAGTTAAAATAAAAACATACAACATGAATAGGTAAAAACCAAATTAAAAACTAAGCTTCGAACGTTTGTTTCGTTCGGTGTGCGTGTGTGCGCACGTTGTGTGTGTGTGTGTGTGTGTGTGCGTGTGTGTGTGTGTGTGTGTGTGTGTGTGTGTGTGTGTGTGTGTGTGTGTGTGTGTGTGTGTGTGTGTGTGTGTGTGTATGTGTGTGTGTGTGTGTGTGAGTGTGTGTGTGTGTGTATGAGTGTGTGTGTGTGTGTGTGTGTGTGTGTGTGTGTGTGTGTGTGTGTGTGTGTGTTTGTGTTAAGGTACGTGTGGGGTGAAGGGTTGATGAAGGTCGTGTCGCTTGCGTGCAATAAATAGAATTGCTTAGCAACGTAATTTGCAGCTCATGAAATTCTATCAACTTCTTTCTTATATAAATATTATTTTATATTCATGTATGCTTATTTTCGTCGATCGTAATTGAAAAAATATAAATAACTCCAAAGAAACATGTTAATTCTCAATAGGCGCAAGAATTTCAATCAGTATTTGTATTTTTGGCTGTATAACTTGTTTTCCGAGAATTTCTAGAGATCTGCGGATAGTTACTTCTCGTTGAAGGCTATAGTAATGATGATAATTAAACATTAAAAATTAAAAACTATCATCAAATAAGTTTTTTAATTGGGTTATACTATTTATTGTATATATTAATAATACCATAGGATTAAGGTCAGATTGATTCTGCAAATTAAAATGATGAATGAACCTTTGATGTGCAGCATATTTAATAAAAGGAACCATCAAAATTGTATCACAATTTGCGAAGATATCGCGTAACAAATATACAAATAATAGGCGGATTGGACACCAAAAATTAGCATTTTTTTAAATTATCTCTATATTCTAGAAAAATAAAAATAAATAAAAAAACAGCCGTTCCCAGCTCGTCTACCAAGAGTGGTAACTTGGCAAATATCCCCGCATGAGACAATCTTTTGGGGAAGCCTATGAGAAGTGGTGTTTTGATAGGCCTTAATGAGAACGATGATGATGATAAGAGCTGAAGACAACATAAGAATTATCCTAAACTGATTCAGAATTGAAAAGATCCGTAAATGGAATATCTTTATAGGTATGGGGTTTATTGTTTTGTAACGAAATTAAAAATAATATCATGATACCCATTTTTTATATTTTTGCAACGAAACAAGTTATCGAGTAACTTATAATAACATAAGCTACGAAAATTCTCAGGAGACATAAAGGAACGAGTTTATTCACGATTTATTAAAAGTATGAAAATGGTACAAGAGGGACTGCTTGAATAAAAATTTCTAGATATACTCTTATGTGTGTTATCATAAAGGAGAAAGAGCTCAAGACTCTTTAAACTGATACGAATAAATATGCCTCTTACCTAACTTCTAGTAATTTTACTTAAATAAGCCATGTTAACGTAAACTATAATTTTATTGATGCTACTGTAGCAAAGGTGAAATTTTAAATTAAATTGATGAAAAACGTACACCTTAAACGCAGAGTATATACACTGTTAACTGCTGTGAACTTTTAAATTTGGATAAATTCAAACATTGGAAATCCGACGCTACGCGATATTGTGAAAATTTGTTCGGCAAATAGAACCAAGTGTCGTTTGGCGCTACAAAATAAACAAGGCGATACGCTAGGTTTCCTTTTAATTACATTTGTCCGTTTTATTTGCTAGTGTGAAATGAATTCAAATTTTATTTTATTTTATTTTTGCATTTTTAATGTGGCATTGTCGTCACGCGGTTATTGTTACAGATGTGAGGGAATCGAATCCGGGACCACAACAAATTCACGCTTTCTACCTCTAGACCAACGAAGCAGGTTATTTTTTTATTATAAGCCAATGCTAAACTACAATTCCACTTTTTATTATAGAAGTGGAGAGGTGGTACCCGGTGAGCTTTGGTACGTATATTTTTTAGTAAGATTGCAATAGTGCATTTTGGAGAGTTTGTTTGGGTTTTTTTTTGATTTGACAATATTTTCTCCGCCATTTGTGCCTTGAGCACATGCATCTTTTGTGTTTTTCCTTTCACCCATGTAAAACGTATCAATACAGTTTCACGACATTTAAATATTTAGTTGTAAAATGTGTTTCGCCATGCTGCTCGTATATTATTGTATAAACATCCTTAACACTAAAAGGATCGTTCAGAAAAATACATTGAGTAATAGGTATAAATTAACCATAAAATTTACCATATTTTTATACCATATTTTTATAGAATAAGTTTAACAAACGAGCACTCAGTCCACCTGATGGTAAGTAGATGTTGCGAAGCGTAGATATCTACATCCATCAAAACAAAATGAATGTGCCGTGTGAATGCGTGGTTATGTACCACTGAGGACTAAAACCGTGTAGTGGCCGTGTAAGAATATCCACTACCCCATATCGTGCTGTGCGTGCCGCAGGAGGCGACAGAGGGATATTGAAACAGGAGATGGGCAGCAGCATCTAACTGATAACAACCCAAAATAATAAAAACCTACGGTTGACAACACGCTTGCTAAGCGTGTCAACTTTTTTTAATATAACATTGGGTTATTTTATATTATCAAACGAGCACACAGTCCACCTGATGGTAAGTGGATGCTGTGGCCCATAAACATCCACATTTATCCTCAATTTAGAATCAAAATGCGTATCCGTTGTCATTCCTGAGGACTAAGATGGAATACCTCGATTCCAGTAAAAAAATCTCCGGTTCTCTACACTCACCATACGAAACACAGCAGCATTACGCTGGTAAACTATGGCTACATTTCCGCTATGAGGCAATCTATGGGGGAAGTCTATAATGATTTCTTATATTAACGCCAACACACACACTACACATTTAAATAATACTAGTTATTACAGATTTTTTCGCGTATATTAACTTTTTTATATTCCCGACGTTTCCAGCACTTTACCGCACACATAGTCACGAAGGGACTGAGATGTTCAACGTCCAGATTTCATAGTTTACCGCGGTTACCACAGATTAAAATTATTAATTTTGTTCTGATATACGCAGTATGAACCTATAGTATCTTGAAGTCTTACAGTTGTACGCTTGGGTTTAGATTTAATTTTATTAATTATAGGATCCCAAGCAGATGGTAGCACCCAGCTATCTTCTCTATCGAAATTAAGATGTTTTTTGATTTCAATAGCCTCGCGAATCATTCTTCGAAGCAATCGATATTCTTTAGCGAAAATTTGTGGTCTATCAAATCAAATGTAGTGACGGGGGCGATCCTGTACGTGTTCACAGACTGCAGACTTCCCGGAGCGTCGATTCTTTACATCAGCTATATGTTCTTCAACGCGGGTTTTAATTAATCTTTTTGTTTGTCGTATGTACGAGAGACCACATTTACGATCAAGTTTGTACATTTCTGCATCTTTATGTTCAATTCAGTACAACATGATATCTTAAATTGAGGCATCAAAGACTTAAAAGTTAAGAATATTGTTGCATTCATTGTACCTTAACTTAAAAATATTTATAAACAAAATAATATTTTGTAGTATTAAGTCATATTTTGAAAATATGACTCAAACTATCATATACATAACATTATTAAACGTACTATTTTTGACGCGTCTCTATTTTGGCGATACACTTCCCCAGGAGCCAGAAATGGGAAGCGAGGAATAGCTTATTGTCTACTTATATGAAAAAGATATACTGAAAGACAATTTAACAGTAAATTGACGTGTCAGTTCCTACATTGTATTTTGTCGACGTCAATCTGTTTAATTTATAGCTATTCTGATATCTTGTTTTGCGAAAGGTCAATTTGTGTTTTATTGCAAAAGATCCTTGATAAGAATGTAATAATTTTGGTTACTTGTAAAAATACTGCATGATGTGTTCCTGTCTGAAGAGCTTGTATAATTACTGGACGTAGGGCACTCTTTAATTCTCAGAGGTGACAACGCATTTGTAGCTTTCTTTGTTTGGAGTTGTCTGTATGTGCCCATGTGGTGAAAGGCCACTGACGCCTATACACCGGCGGACTGTAAGTACGTTAGTCACTTCCTTTTTTGATACTCTATTTAACATTACCAGATTAAATAAAATATTATTGTGACTTTTGTCTCTATACTGTAATATAATAGGATTATTTATTCGTTGCAATTACTAATAAGCATTTAGTTTTCTAATTTAAAACAAAAGTGCGTACGGTACTTACGTGGCTAGGACGGGTGAGAGAATTGAGGACCACATGCATGCAGTTGAAGGGTACGGGTGGCTCAGGTCCGTGGTTTGTAGCATTTTTTGGGGAAGGTCGACGTGATGGGACTACTGTGCTTGCCCAGTGCAAACACGACGAATCTTAATTACACTAATATAGGCGCAATGTAGTTCATATAATATTATGATGATGTCATATAAATAAAATAAAATGTTATTTATGATGTAATATATATCTAAAACCATATTACTATTACCATACTACTATATTTTAGCACTACCATAAGGTTTAAAAGTTAAAGTTACAGTCTATATACGGCCCACTGCTGAGCACAGGCCTCCTCTTATTTCTGAGAGGGTTATCACTACCATGAACCTATTTTTTTTTTTTTTCAAAAATTAAATATTTTTAAAATATAATATTACTATAACTGATCATTATTTACATTAGTTATACCGCCGTTATTAGACATCTAGCAACAAATTTAACAAATATAAAAAAAATTAAGAAATATTTACAGATAGACATAATCCTTCTTTATATATTATAGTTGGGAAAAATAACAGTCTAGGAGAAGGAAATAGGGATGATGATTTTGTCAGTTTTCATAGGTGTTGTCTCTCTTTGTTACCTGGCTCGGTTTTCAGGTATAGCGTTACAGCTAAATATCGTTACAATCCTAATCATAAAATTTCTTACAGTTTATATGTCCTATGGGCTTATGAAGATTAAAAGATAGAGAAATATATAGGTAAAATATAAAAACATTGTGGATTTAGTTTTTATGAGATGCAGACGAACAATTTGGTTCCATTTTACGACTAAAGCGGTCAAGATAAAATCTAATTAATTGCGACTTCCAACCGAAACCATGTTTACTGGAACTACACAGCAGGCATAAATACTCTTGGCTGGGCAATCAGTCGCTCGGTCGCCTCTTTTGGATAGGACTCAAATTTTCGCGCGTCCAAATCTCATAAATGGTTTTTATAAAAAATTGTATAAAGTTTTTGTGTGAACTACAAGTCATTCTTTTCGATTGTTAGAATTAAGAAAAAATGATACACATATTAAATAACTAGCTGTTCATCGGTCTGAAATTTCATGGATTTGATTTTTTTGCGCAACACCACAATTCTATTTTTAAAATAAAAGTAGACTAAGTTACTCCTTATAACATCAGCTATCTGCCAGTGGAAGTCCTGACAAAATTGGTTCAGCCATTTCGGAGATTAGCCGGAACAAACAGAAAAACAGACACAAAAACTTTTAAAAATAATTTTTCTTTTAAAATTTTTTCATATAGCTGTGCCCCGCGGTTTTACTCTCGTATATCACGCGTCTGCGCCGCGCGACATGACATGACCTCCTCTATAAAACTGTTTTAAATCACTTTCCTCTATTGTCAATGATTTCCATAGCGTACGCGATATAAGGATTTTTCGGCGTCACTATTGCATATTTTAACATGAAAAAGTACTTATTTTGTCATAACTGTAATAGTTAGACATATGGTATCCCGGAGTTTTTTGTAGATATTGATATTTTCTATAAACCTGTAGTGCATCACTTTGCTCTATTGTCAATAGTTTCCGCACGTACGCGTTATAAGGATTCTTTTGGTATTTTTTCACAGCGTGGGTTACATTAACGAAGTTTTCATACGGATCCCTAAATATAACAAAACCTAAGTTCATCAGGGATAATGAAGGATTCCAATGGTGAAATTTTTTTTCAAATCAGTCCAGTAGTTTTGGAGCCTATTCAATTCACACAAAAAAATATTTCCTCTTTATAATATTAGTGTAGATGTAGATGTAGATACTGTGCTGTTTATACATATACAAACAAAATAGCTCTTATGTGCTAATTTGTCACATTTACTTTTGTATAATGTCTCTCATACGAGTCGTCGAAATTGTTTAAAGAAAGGCTCGTTTTTACGGGTGTTTCTCACTCACCAAGAAATGTTTAATTAACATTCTTTAAATTACACGTGGAACCTGCATATAACTGATTTGTAGAACCAGGGAAACTGACTATATTCTAACGGATCAGTAAGCTGAATTGGCAATGGGCCGGTCATGTATCTCGAAGAACCGGTAACTGATGAATAAGAAAGGTTCTAAAGAGGGAAAGAGGGTGCCTCGTACCAGAAAGCAAAGTATAGGGCGGTCCCAACTAGATGAAGTGATGACCTTTTAAAATGATCAGAGTCGTATTTTGTGACCCCTTGGAGAGTCCTATAATCAGCAGACAATTTTTTATTACGAGCATTATGACGATATCGTGCTGAATTTAGTATGTTAATATTAGAGAAGCGCGCGAGCGACTCGCCCCTTTAATAAGGTTTATTTTTACATTTTCTTAAATGCAATAAAATGAGTTACTACTTAACTCTATTAAAGTTAGATACGTCCCACTGCTGGGCAGAGGCATCCTCTCGTTATTGAGAAGGTTTTAGTGAAAGGAAATTTCTGCCAACTCAATGCGTGTAGGTGAACTTCACGTCTTCTATCTTTTTAATTTCTTACGTATGCAGGTTTCCTTACGATGTCTTTCTCACGTGGTAAATTAGCACTAATTATTGAAATTAAGAGTTTATTTGGAGTCACCGGGAATATAACACGGGTTGCTCGCGTACTGTGAAATTTATGATCTGTAAGCTATCACGTTCTTAAAGTTTTAATAAATTACTTATATAATTTATACGTGGTACAATCTATATTACACTATTACAGTTGTAACACGAATGGGTTTGTTCGACCGGGAAAGGATCACACTCTCACAGAATTTTACCCCACTGTGTTATCGTGGGTGTAGAGAACCGGAAACGTTTTTCAACGAGGCATTCCATCTTAGTCATCACGGGTGACAACGCATCCGCATTTTGATTCATAATCGAGGATAGATGTATTATATAAACGAGATTTATCAAAAGCGGGTAGCATGACCTTCAAAAGTTAACAGTAAAGCCCAACTTCTCCGCTTCGCGTTTGATATGTGCAATGTATTTAATACTCTCGAAGTAAATTTTATATTCATCACATTATTTCATCATCATCTTACAATACACTTTTCAAAAATAATGCATTCTCTTTGTAGGGATAATGGAGATAGTATTGGGGCTGTGCTGTCGTCGCGCCACAAGCGAAAGTCTAAATCGCGCTATCAAAGTTCCGAAGTACTGCGGTATATGTGGTTCTGTACACGGTGTGACGATCGCTCCTTGGGCTGAATATCTTGCCCAACGGGAGATCTCCTTTTTTACTTCCACCGTCAAAGTATAAGTTTTGTATTGAAGTCGTTAAATTATAATACACAAGTAAATCGCATTCGTTCAAATCGTATCGCTAGTATAGAATATAAATACACAGCATTATCAGACAATAATAAGACATAATACAAGAAAAACAAATTACATCCGAAATAATTCCAGCAATACAATAAGCGCAATAAATTCTTAGAACAATGTTAAAATATCAGTTGTATTCCAAACACTATCTCTTCTTTCGCAGTTTCAATCAGTGCCGTTATTTGATTGCCGCCGCTTCATCTATGTATACTCGTAGAAACGCTGTTACTTTGTTCTTATAATATGATATATTGATTACCTCATTGGTCTAGTGATCGTAAGCGTGGCTAGTGACCATGTAGTTCAAATACTGAGTCTAGTGAAAATCGGTTATTACGTCTTCCTGAGAAGAAAATTTCAGTAACTGCCTTTAGTTGGGAAGTTGGCGGTGATTAACACTCATGCTTTGAAAAGCACAAAAAGTCTCTCTCCGATCGTATCGGATATCCGTACAATAGGACTACGAGATCAATATAGAGAGCGGACTGTGGTTGCACGCGCACTCGTGCACTTTAATCCTGTCCTCTGCTTATTGGCTAGTCTCCGTTGAGGTTGGTCATCGTGACATAAACATTCGGTCTGGTTCGGTCCCCATTCAGGGATTAGTTGAAAAGTGGTACGCTAGCGTGATATGGACATGTTATGTGAAGGGAGGTAAAAATGTAACAAGAAGAATGTTGGCTGTGAAAATGGATGGATATAAGAGAAGAGGGAGGCCTAAGAAAAAATGGATACTATGAATATATGATACTATGAATGGTTGATACGCGTAAGAAGGGAGTGAGAGAGAAGATGGTAGCTTATATTGAAGAATGGAAGAGGTACACATGCCATGCCGGCCCTCATATAACTTGGGATAAGGGCAGGAAGAAAAGGATGTTACTCTTATATTGTTATCTAAATCATAGGTAAAAGTTTCTACAGTGTTCTTGGCTTACTTGCACCTTGTGGTGGTGGTAGAAATTAAATTTGTCATCCGATTACATCCCGTGGGTACAGTCTGAGGCATTTGGGAAATTCAAGAAAAATGTTACGGTGAGGCAGGCCCATATGCTATGACTGGTTGTTGGTAACGTATAAACAAACATAATTTTTCGTTAGCATGTAGTTTCTTCTTGGCCAGTATGTTTATACTTTTATACTTAGTAGAATCAAGCAGCAGTTATATTAGTAGTATAGTTGTAGCACGAATGGGTCGGCTTAACCGTGGAAGGACCACGCTCTCACAGAACACCAGCGTGAAATAGTAGCTTAATGCTTCTGTGTTTCTTATGGTGAGTGTAGAGAACCGGAGAGCCTTTTTACTGGAAACGAGCCATTCCATCTTAGTCCTCACGGTAGACAACGCAATTGCATTTTGATTCTTGGAGTATGATAGAATAATATGGTGGAATATGATAGAGGTAGGATAGAGGCTCTATGGGCCACAGGACTGTGTGCTCGTTTGTCACCCTATCTTATAAAAAAAATTGATTTTGAACTGATATAGCCTATCATAAATCCAATGCTGAGCACTGGCCTCCTTATAAATTGCCTCGCAGAGGATATTTCTATAGTAACCACGCTTGGCAGTCAGCGCGGCAGTTTATTTACGGTTCTTAAGAAGACGCCGCTGCCACTCTCCTAATTTGTTTCCCTCTGTTGCTCTAAGGAAATTCACGGGATGGTATGGGGTAGTGGGTTTTCTTACTTAAATCATCACAACACGGTACCATATTAACATAATTCTCCACCAGTATGTTAAATGTTGCCAAAAATAAGCAATAGACTTTTAACGGCTGAGGCTTATGAATTATGATACATGTTCCTGAGAGGGAACAAAACGAGGAAATCCTCAAAAATGTATGTGTTCAAATGCAATGTCAATATAAACATATAAATAAAATTGAATTGTTTGAGTGTTGAAATAACTGGCTTCTATAGGGTTCAGCAGGTTATTTTAATGTTATTAAGATATAAATAACCGCTTGTAAAAATTGTGTCTGCCTGTCTGTCCAGGCTAATCTCATTTCATCAAAATTGGTTCAGAATCACAGAACCATATGTGATTAAACTGTACCAAAAATAGAGAGCAATGCTAGAAGGGATCTAAGCTATATTTTATCGTTAAAAGAAATGGTCTTTAATTATCTTAAACATATTTATAGATCTACAGATCCTATTAATTACATTTATAGATCCTATCCAGGCGTAGATGGTGCGGGTCGATAGTAAAGAATAAAACTTTAAGTGAGCATAAATTGATTGCGACAACCTTTCACTGTGAAATAAATAACGTAAAGCGGCTTTCCAGCGTTAGCGAAATGATTAGGCACGCATCGACCCTTCGCATGTGTGTTTAAATATTGAAAAGGGTATCAAGTAAAAGGTCGGAAGTCAAACATTTACGGGATGTCGACAGGCTGACGCTTGTAATTATTGAGTGGTTGTATATGCTTATGATTTTTATAGAATAAGGGTGACAAACAAGCACATAGCCTGACTGATGGTAATTGGATGCTGTAGCCCATAGACGTTTTCATTTATTCTTGATTACGGAGCACAACGACGACCTGGTAAGACATGTAGAAAGTCGATGGATGCAGGTGGCTCAAGACCATACCTTGTGGCAAACCTTGGGGGAGACCTATGTTCCGCAGTGGACTTGTGAAGGGCTGTAATGATGATGATGATGACGGAGAAAAATGCGGATGCGTTGCCACCACTGAGGACTAAGATGGAACGCCTCGTTTCCAGGAAAAAGTATCCCCAGCTCTCTACACTCGCCATACGAAACACATCAGCATTAAGCTACTATTTTAAACTGGTATTTCGTGAGATCATGGCCGACCCATTCGTTTTACAACCATAATATGACTCTTCTATGTGTACGTATTGAGCTGTTGTATAGGCTTATGTTTATATACGCTTATTTATTTACCGCGATCTTTTAATTTTTATTTATAATTGATTAGTGTAATATAACTTGTGGCATGTGGTTGCGGCGTAAGAGAATCTAAGAGATGGTAGTAAGTCTTCTTATATCCAGACTGGTACCAGGCAGAGGTAACCTATGGGGGCCATGTTCAACGTTGTATTTTTAATAGGCTTTAATCTTTTATAAAATAGATTATAATAAAACAAATAATAAAGTATTTAGAGTAATTTAGTTAATTCTAATAACAATGTGTTTATAGTATGAAAAGCCAATGGTAAACAAATTTATAAAACAACAGAGCAATCACAAACAATAGACCCAGTCGTCTACGACATATTTTTTGCTATGTTATTACGAAGGCGGTAATTTCCAAACACGTAGGTATGTATCATGTGGGTGGTTTTCATAGTTCATGAGTCATGACTGACAGCATGCACTATGTAGATTTTTGTTTTTATCTATTAAAGAATACTATTAGGATTTACGAGTTTACATAAGATCTAAATCGTCCATTCTAAAAACAAAAGAATTTATGTAAGCTTCTAAATCGTAATATCAGCCATGAGAAACACACACACATCATTATACGTGTTATATAATTTATGTAATTTATTTATTTTTTGTATTTACTTACGTGATTTATATATAATATTGTGAATATAATATGTAATTATCAAAGGCATTCTTTGTGATATATATTATTTTGTTGTATATTTATTTACTTTTATTCATATTTCCATCATTTCTACTTCATATTTGTATTTCCGCATTACCCAAAGGTTGACTTGTACAGAATATCATAAGGAATTAAATCCGTCTATACATAATGGCTTATTAATTTAAATAAACAAAACAAAATGTTTTTTAATGTGACATCACTTGCCAAATTGCCAACCAATTACAAAGTCAAATAATTCCACGAGATGCTTAGTAAATAAACTGAATAAGTTATCAGAAGTAGACCTACTGAATAAACAATACGTCAGCCCGTCTACATCGTTGTAGATTTTTGACTTCCCACCTTTTACTAAATATAACCTTATTAATATTTAAGCGCGCATGTGAAGCGGTGCGTGCCTAATCATTCCGCTAACAGTGGACATTAAAGGCCGTAAGGTCGTTTTGTAATTTTTATTTATAAGCACACAACACGCGTACATTTATTTGTTTGTGTATATTAAAGGGATACCCTTGATATTCCTAATTAGATAAAAGTATAACATATTTGTCATTTCACTGATATTTTCTGTTAATATTATGTCCGAAGGTCTCGGGATCAAAGTTAGTTAGCTCAATTACTTCAACACAAATGCTGCGGGTTGTCAACGGATTTTTTTACTATTTTTTTGTTCATTTAGTACGTGTAGTGGCGGCGATGTTAGAATATCCACTTCTCCAAATCGTCCCGTTGGTGTCGTAAGAGTTGAGGTTGCAACTCGGGAGCCACATCTTATGAAGTTAGATTTGATATTAATCAACTAGGAATAATTGTACTGTGTTGCCAACCTGTCTGCCAAGTGTGGCAACTATAGCAAATATCCCATTTATGAAACAATCTTTGAGGACGCTTATGTTCTGCGGTGGACTTAAATAGGCAGTACTGAATGAATTGAAACATATTAGGTTGTTATCAGGGAGATGCTGCTACCCATCTACTGTTTCAATTTCCCTTTATCCCTAAATCGCGCTATCAAAGTTCCGAAGTAAAAACAGCATTTTAGAATAGCTCTAAACTACCACACCTGCGCCCCTCTCCCCACGGGGGGTTGCTTCCGATACGGCTGTAAGACCTTACCAGGTTAAAGCCAGTCTCAGGTGGTGTTTAGTTGGTAGGCACTCTAGGTTTCTTAGCGAGTCCCACATAACCACGCAGCCGACTGCGTGCTGCGTGGTATGCTTAGAGCGTTCACCACCTCCCTCCCCGCTTCCCGGAGGGTAGCCCTTTACTTGCTTCTGGCCGTAAAAAAAAAACTATCACACGGCGCGTTGGCCGCTCCACGAGCAGAATACCTCACCCAACGCGAGATCCCACTGTGGCCGTAGAAGGAAAAGGCAAGATCTCCCGCGGGGCAAGGTATTCTCCTCCGAGAGCGGCCATCGCTCCGTGTGATAGTTCGGAGCTATTCTTTATATACAGTTTTTACTTCGGAACTTTAATAGCGCGATTTAGGCTTCTATGTGTTTCGCTTGTGACGTGACGACAATGCCGCGATAAACTCAACAGCCACGGAATGTCATGGAGCAAATTATTTAACCCCGCCATCACAGGGCACATTTCATGCTTATATGTAGAAATCAAATTAAACACCCACCCATACATGAAAAGTTATTCAATAGAATCGTTCAGTTCGGATGACATGGCAATAAACCGTTTTATTATAAAAGGATTATATCGAATGTTGTCAACCTTTTGAGTCTATATTAACGTTGTCCGAAGTCGCAATTCAATGATTTAATCAAGCGGTAAATTGGATGATTGGACGGCTAGTTATGGTTAAACATCGGCATTCAATTGAATGATTGCCATAACTTTAATAAATTAATGGAAATAACGTTTAAAAAAGGGTGTTTCGTGTATAAACTTACGAATAAAGATTATATCGTTTTTTTGTAGTATTGGTTTATTGACTTAAACCTTTTCAGGTTTGACGCACATGCCTTGTCTTCTTTTGTGTTATGTGTTAGTTTGAGATAATTTATTATTTCATTCCATATCGAGTAGTGTCCTATGAGGCGATTACGGTAAATGCCAGAAAAATCTCATTTCCTGCGATAGATGGCGCTGTAAACATTTAATGTATATCAGATTTAAAACAACACAGAAAGTTGACGGGGAGTTAGATGGATAGAGAGAAAATTCTTTATTTCACTCAAATAAACAAGAAATGACACAAAGGCGAACGTGTGTCAATTGTGCGAGATTACGGGTACCTACCTATTGCGACCGCAACCCTGATTAAAAATGGAAGATGCAGCAAACTAATGCATACTTGTACAAGAATACTTGCTATTCGAAATAAAGAAGTTATAAGGTGAAGGAAGGTATAAGGGTATAGGTAAGGTAGTTGCTCCGAGCAAGGATCGGTTTCACAATGATCATACACATGGTACGAATTTTATCAGGTGGTACAATCTACATCTACTCTGGCTATGAGTCCATTTGGATAAGTACCATCCTCTTACGTAATTATGACGCCAAGTAGCAGTGTCTCGTGCTCTGCAGCGGTGTCCCGAACACCAGTGTACGTGTTGCTGAGTCTAAAAACGAGAGCTGTAATAGAATAAAATTCATTTATTTGAGAAAGGAGGAGAACCGTGGTAGCTCAGATGGTTAACTCTCGTTGTAAACTTCCCCACCGGCACCAATGAAATTGTAAATTGTATTTTAAGTGCTGATTTACCACGTGTTGAAATCTGCATATCTAAGAAATAAGAAAAAAAATATGTGAAATTCACCAACACGCATTGGGGCAGAGCGGCAGACATTTTCTTGCCCTAAAACCCTCTCAGAAATGAAAGGATATTGTGACCAGTAGTGTGAAGTAAATAGGCTGAAACTAACATTTTACAATGTATTTATTATTTCTTTTCTTCTTTTACAAATTAGCAAATTGACGATATATTTTTGAATTATTGTAAACGAGCATGAATCAATATTTAGAAATAGGAAAGGAGGCGCTAAGGAGTGGTTAGATGTATGTCAGAATCGTGCCGAACGGAAGTCCGTAGTGTCTACCCATTCCTCTGGGTGACACAAGTGTTTATGTATATGTGTATTTAATTGATAACAGCAGATTTACGACTTTTCCTTACTATCCCGCGTTTCATATCGGCTCCTCATCGCCGAAAACAGTTTCTTAAATTACGTAATATTTATACAGGCAAAAGCACTAGCAATAATTAACCCACTAGCTTTTAGTTTGTTGCATTGATAATAATTTGGCAATATAACTAATTTAGAGGCGCTCCGTGCTCCATTAAAGAGTTCAGTTTTAGCATCATAAATAGACACTAATAACCGACGGTAATACGAGAATATTTGGTTTTATTATATTATACATTAGTTTTACTTAATGTGTATCAATTCAAGGCTGTTAATAGTTGTTTTTCGAAAGAGTTTATTACGCTGAAAAAAGTACAGACTACATACATCAGATGGCTCTGTGGCGAAGTGGCTTAGCAATGAGTTGCAGCGCTAAAGGTCGAAGGTTCGATCTCTTCACAAGTACACTGCTGAACATAGGCCTCCCCCAAGGAATGGCACATAGCACAGTCCTGAGTCTCCAGCATTCATCGACTTCCTACACGTCTTACCAGGTCGTCACTTCATCTAGTGGCCGGCTCCTCGAGGACCTTTCTTCGAGCTATATGGACGACTTATTGCCATTTCAGCTTACTAATCAGTTGGCCTATAGTGGTTATCTCGTTCTACTACGGATATCCTCATTTCTACGTTTATCACGCAGAAAAACCAAGAGCCCTCTCCATAGCTCGCTGAGTGACCTTGAGTTTCATCTAGCAGGCAGCAGTGAAGTACCTCGTCTCAGATTCATAAGTCATTACTGGCATCACGCACTGTTGTACAATCTTGTTTTCAAGTTTTAAAGTATACCTGACGAGAAGATGTGTCGTAATTCTTCCCCAACGCTGCCCGTGCAGTGGCGGTGTAAGAATATCAACTACCCCGTACCTTCCCGTGGGTGTCATAAGAGGCGACGGAGGAAAACTAAGGCAGAGATGGAGCAGCATCTTTCTGATAACAGCAATGAAACAACAATAAACTGCGGTTGCCAACCCGCTCGCCAGGCGGGGCAACTAACGGCATTATATGACATATCAAAGTATTTGTATGTATTACAAATACTTGTCCCGGGTCTGGATGTTTATTCTTGTAAAAGTTATGAATGTAAACTGCTCTCACTATCCTGGAGAAAATCCTAGTGTAGAGGTAACGTTTTTTTTTTTAAAGAAATAAAATATAGTTCCAATGTTGTGCACAGGTCCTTTATTTCTGCGAGAGTTATGGAGCAACTGGACAGTCGCGTTGATCTAGTATACGTGAGACTTGAGCGTGTGCTTTGGTGTCACAGTATCATAAAAATTCTGCATATTCTTCCGATGTAGGTCTCATTAGATTGCATATTTTTAAGTAGTTATGAGGTTCCATGTTAAACTGCTTCACCAATTAGGCTTATTTTTTTCAAATATCAAGTTTCATAAAGCTTGAAAAGTTTGTTCCCCATGTTATATTTTAAAATAATAGAATTCACATTCTAAAAATTAGCTGTGACTATACTTTCTATAAAAATTATTACCACTACTGGAGCATTTAAATTAGAAACAGGAAGAAGGAAGAATTTAGAAAATTAGAAACATTAGAAATATTTAGTACAACAGAAACAAGCTCGGCCAGTTTTTATTCCTCTTTTTGCTTTGTTATATTTATACACAATTTTATTTCAACGTCTAATAAAAA
Source organism: Parnassius apollo (assembly GCA_907164705.1). Taxonomy (NCBI): domain Eukaryota; kingdom Metazoa; phylum Arthropoda; class Insecta; order Lepidoptera; family Papilionidae; genus Parnassius; species Parnassius apollo. Next base: position 2,666,964 of record CAJQZP010000226.1, on the reverse strand, counting down.
GGTTCATCAACATCATCATCATCATCATTACAGCCCTTCACAGGTCCAAAGAGTGTGCAGACATCTACATACCATTACAATAAAATGCAGATGAGAAAAGTTTACATTCTCAACATAGGCTTCCCCCAAGCCACAAAGCACGGTCCTGAGCCACCTGCAGGCATCGACTTCCTGCATGTCTTACCAGGTCATTACTCCATCTAGTGGGGGTCGCCCTACACTACGACTACCGGTACGAGGCTGCCACTCAAGAACCTTTTTCCCCGTCGGTTGTCGATCCGTTGGGCAATGTCGGTCACTCTGGTTCTACTGTGGATATCCTAATTTCTGAGTTTATCACGCAGAGAAACCCCGAGCATAGCCCTCTCCATAGCTCGCTGAGCGACCTTGAGCGGCCAGAAGTGAAGGACTAAAGGACTAAAGGACTAATAAGAAGTGTCATGAAATTCTAAAACAATACACTGAGTACTAAATTATTCCCAAAAGTGAAAGTTGCTAACATTGCTTCATTTTTCTGAAGCAAAATTAGAGCGTATTGGGGCAAGCTTATTTTAAGCTAGTGTACGTTGGTTTACTCGTATTACAGATATTCAAATCTCCAACATAGGATACATACTTTTGGCCATACATTATTATCATTTGAATAGTCAGTGGACAGTAAATTGTAAATATAAGTGGTGGAGCTACACGGTAACTAATATTATCGTTGTAGCATTAATGGACCACGATTTGGACCACACAGATCACGAGCGTGAAATAGCAACTCAATTCTGCTGTACTTCGTATGGTGAGTGAAGACAACCGGAGACCCGTTTTCCTGGAAACTGAGCATTACATTTTAGTCCTCAGAAGTGACAGAGCATTTGTCTTTTAATCCTTTATCGATGATAAGTCGACAGATATTGATATCTAATGGCCATTGCAGCCTCTTACCATCAGGTACACTGTGTTTTCTTTACTCATAAGTCAGTGCTTGACCACAAACCCAACCGGGTGATAAGTGGTGATTAAGCTGTAGGTGGTAAATAGCACTGTCTTAGCGTAACAATAACCTGTGTGCTCTTTTGTTACCCTTATTCAATAAAATAAAATATAATGAAAATAATTGGGTACTTTGATTAGCTAAAATGTCGCTTAACATACGTACATGCAAAAACACGGTCAAGTTGAGATCATTCCCTTTTTTTTAAGTTATTTAAAAAAGTTTTACAACGTGGTATTACAGTTTTTCTAAATGAATAATGACGAGTATAGATTTTTTTTAACTATACCTAATGTAAATATTACTAATGGATCAATAACCTGCAAAAGGCCTGCACCATTATGTATTTACGCACCACCCACTTTACTCGATGAGTTGACTTCCGACCCTGTGATAATTTTAATACACAAACGCGTGCAAAGCAGCCCTTTCAGCAAGTTCTTACTAAAAAGGGCGTGTATTTTTAAATGTTTTAATAATTAAATATTTTTTACGCTAGTAAAGATACTGGGTGTTGGGACTACTTTTCTGTCTAGAAGCCATATCTTCCATCTCTGCACAGGGAGGACGACTCACTGGCCCATATCGCAAAGGAAAAAGCCGATCTTCTATGCTCTTTTTAGCGTCCAACTCGACTCTCGATGACGGGAGGAGTACGCCGCCGACCATGCCGGAAGTGCAGTTCACACAGCGCTCGGTTGGCAAAGCACTCCTCTCCCTGGACATCAACAAGTCGAGTGGGCCTGAAGGAATCCCCCAATTGTGCTGAGGACTTGTGCTCCAGAGTTGGCACCGGTTTTAACGCGTCTTTTCCAGTACTTCTACTCCCTAGGCGTAGTCCCAAAATCATGGAAGACGGCTTTAATCCACCCGATCCCTAAAAAAAGGCGACCGCTCAGACCCGTCCAACTACCGGCCTATCGCCAACATCTCCTTGTTCTCCAAAACAATGGAGTCCATGGTAAACTGCCAGCTCATGAGGTACCTTGAGGATCACCAGCTGATTAGTGACCGCCAATATGGTTTTCGCCGCGGTCGGTCAGCTGGTGATCTTCTGGTCTACCTAACTCACAGATGGGCGGAGGCAGTAGAGTCCAAGGCCGCGCATTGGCCTTTAGTTTGGTCATTGCGAAGGCCTTCGATCGGGTTTGGCACAAAGCGCTTCCTTCGAAGCTCTCTTCCTATGGGCTTCCCGAGAAATTGTGCGATTGGATCACCAGCTTTCTTGCAGATCGGAGCATCAAGGTCGTTGTAGACGGTGCAAGCTCCGATTGCAAGCCTATTAATGCTGGTGTTCTACAAGGCTGCGTGCTATTAACAACGCTGTGTCTTCTGTATATCAATGATATGTTGCAAACCCGTAACATTCGTTGCTATGCAGATAACAGCACTGGTGATGCTCTTTACACCGGCCGAGACAATATTTCTCGGGAAAAACATCTCCGAGTACCGGGACAAACTTGTGTCTGAAGTCGAGTCTTTGCTGAACAGAGTCTCGGATTGGAGGCGACAAAATCTAGTCCAGTTTAACCCCCAGAAGACACAAGTTTGCGCGTTAACCTAAAAGAACCCCTTTGTCGTATCTCCTCAGTTTCAAGGCACTTCCCTTGTATCCTCAGCCAGTATCGGAATCCTCGGCGTCGACATATCGAGTGACGTGCAGTTTCGTGGTCACTTGGAAGAGAAGGCCAAATTGGCCTCTAAAAAACTTGGCGTGCTCAGCAGAGCGGGACAGTATTTCATGCCGGCACACCGCCTGCAACTTTACAAGGCGCAGTTTCGGCCGCACATGGAATACTGTTCCCATCTCTGGGCTGGGGCTCCCCAGTACCAGCTCCTTCCACTTGATCGCATCCAGCGCAAAGCGGCTTGAAACGTCGACGACCGAGAGCTTTCCGATCGACTCGATTCACTGGCACTGCGAAGAGATGTTGCATCTCTTTGCATTTTCTTTCGCATATACCATGGAGAGTGCTCTGAGAAATTGTTAGGATTAATCCCAGCCGCCAAATTTCGTGAACTCAATACGCGGCAAACGTCCCGATACCATCCACAACACCTGGATGCTTGGCGCTCCACCACTGTACGTTTCAAAAGGAGTTTTCTTCCGCGTACAACCTCCCTATTGAATAGTTTACCACCGACGATTTTTCCGGACCGATACGACCTGGGGACCTTCAAAAAAAGTGCTTACTCATTTCTAAAGGGCCGGCAACGCACCTGCAATTCCCTTGGTGTTGCGGTTGATCATGGGCGGCGGTAGTCACTTAACATCAGGTGCGCCGCTTGCTCGTTTGCCCCCTCTTCTATAAAAAAAAATTTCATTGTCATACTGGGATTTTCGGAAAGGATATCGTAGGGATCCGGAATAATTACTTATTCGGTTCGGGATTCGAGCCGGCGGTCCTTAGCACTGCCACTCATTGCTAAGTCACTGCATCACGGAGTCGTCAAATATTGTCTATTGCTGTCCTGCCTTTCCAAGAATGCACCTGGCCTTCTTTGAAAACTTTACCCATACTCACAACATTGGCTAGTTTAGTTGGCTTAGCGCAAAGTCGATGAACACACGCTAAGTTGAGTTTCGTTGAAATGAAATTCTCTGTGAGGAAATCTTAGTGGAAATTGTCATAACTATGGTGGCTGAATTCAGCCACATCACACAAACTTTGGTAATTTTTGGCCCTAAGTTAATAAAAATAATAATAGGTATCTCCAGTTCTATTTTTATTTAAGGTTTATTTATTTTACTATTTTTATTATACTTATCTATTTATATATAAAAAAATGAAAATAAACAAATGTTTAATTACAATAAGCATATTTTAATATATCTATTGTTAGCAATTAAGTATAAAGAACAATTAAGCATAATATATTGAATGATCCTAATTTTAATGTAGTTATCTCTTGAAATTGGGGGGGGGGGGGGTCCCGTGGTCCGTCCTGGGCCTTTTTTTGTTCAAAAAAAAAAAAGGGGGGGCGGGGTGCGGGGGGGGTGGGGGCCCAGGGTGGAGAGGTAGAGGGGGGGGGGGGGGAGGGGGTGGGGGGGCCCGTGCTTGTTTTTTGCAGGGGGGGCGTTGTTCAGGACTGATTGTAAGGTGTGATGATGAATTTTATACATCTAACTTTAATAAATGTGAATCGGATTTCCGCTTTTGTGGCTTTGAATTTCCGGGTAGATTTTTATTGTAATAGTTTCGGATTTGACTCCTAAAAAAAGGGGGATAAAAATGGCCGTCACGACCCAAGCGGGGCATTAAGTTCTCAGGTATTGAGACTTAAGAGACATGACAGTTTTTCGTGTAAAGATATAGTGAAGGTACTAAGTAACAGTGATTATTTGTACGATAAATAAATTGTGAGTTATAAACGGATGAAATAAAAGTGATATGCTGTAAAATAAATTGTATTATTTGCTAAAAAATCAGAAGTGGGATAACATCGAGCTAAGATAACTCTGTATTTCGGACTCATTGGGCAAAACATCAATAGGTAAGCTTTATTTCCCTCTACTTTATACACAATTTATAATGTGTTAACATCTATCCATATCGTTCATTGTTGATTTATAATAATATTCAAGTTAGGTTCAAATTGTTAAATTATATCAGTTTTCTTGTCTCCTTCTATACTAACATTTTTGGTCAATAATTTGGCTTCACATAAGCGTACTAGCCAAACTATGTAAAACTAATATTGTATCAGGATTTAATATATTTTCTATTTATTTTGTGTTCAGAATTAAATAAAAAAAAACTGAAACCTGTATTGTTCACTTACGCAACCCAATTAATTACTTTTAATTTGTAAGCTGCATGTATAATGTTTTCTTAATATTAAACAATTAAATATAATAAATAAAATAAAAATTATAAAAAAACATTTTGCTTTCTAGTCTTTTGTTAATATTTCAGTGACAAAAACATGGGACGAGACCGACGGTCTGGTAAGCGTACGAACACGAGGTCTTGCCCGAGCTCATCACCAATGTCGTCTAGCAGTGGGGCCGAGCGACAGTCGAGATCAAGGTATGGAACTGACTCCAGCACCAATAAACGCAAGTGCTTGCGATGCAGCGGGCGAAGTGGTTCCAAATGTTCGCTGAATAAGCGCGGCGCCTCCAGGCGTATGCAACGTGACCGAAGTACATCTATACGTGCGCCGCGTGACCGCAGTACATCGAAGTATACCCCCGACCTCTCAAAGGACACACATCGAGTAAGAAGTGCAAAAAAACACCGATCTTCACCGATCAATGAGGGTGTTACGTCGTGTCTTTCTGCAAATAGCTTAATAGATACATTTAAAGAACTAGTTAATGTGATTAAACCTGATAATATTAGCGATCGTTATCCTGCCATAAACGTTGTTCCAGAGTTCGATGCGTCTAAGAGTAATAAAACCTTGATACCTGGATTGTTAAGGTGAACGAGTGTGCGGCTATTTATGGTTGGTCAGAACGTCAGATAATTCATTATGCTCTTCCGAAATTAGTTGGTTTAGCGCAAAAGTGGTATCAAGGTTTGCCAAGCTTAATGTTTTCTTGGTCTGAATGGCAGGATAAACTAAGGTCAGCATTTCCAAGTAATCAAAATTATGGCCAACTGTTAACAGAAATGCTTGCTCGATTTGGCGAGTCTTTAGAAGAGTATTTTTATGAAAAGATTGTTTTATTGAACAGATGTTTAATATTTGGTAAAATTGCTACATATAGGTATGTTAGAACAAGTGTCGAAGCGGCTCATTTACGGAACCAGATAAATTATTAATTATCCTAAGAAATGTTAAAACTGTTAGGAGGCCTGAAAGGAACACCACAATTCAAGCAAGCACTTCTGACAACAGACAGCCAAAAGTCTTTAAGCCGATACAAGTTAGTTCTGATATTAAAACTGTACCAAAATGTTATAACTTTGGTGAGGAAGGACACCCATATTTTAAGTGTAAACATACTATTAAAAGATGTAACACGTGTCATAAGATAGGTCATTTAACTGATAGTTGTCCGAAACAAGGGTCCGCAGACAGCAAGACAGTTTTCGTTATATCCAAAAATATTGATTATGATTTAAAATACTTTAAATCAGCCAAGGTTAATGACATAGAATAAGGCTGTTTCATAGATTTTGGTATTCAATGTACCATGTTGAAGGAATATGTTGCTAAAAGTCTAGTTGGTTCGTGGTCAACGAATAATTTGCCAGTTTTACGAGGCTTTGGAGATTCTGTAGTGAAATGTCTCGGTACGTGTGAAGTCGAAATTGAAGTGCATCTTGTTAAAGCTACGGTACAGTACGGTACAGCTTCTTATTGTGGCAGATGAGTTACTAAGAGTTCCGTTATTGCTGGGACAAACGTATACTGAACAAGATCACATAGTTGTTTATAAAAATAAGGATAGCTTAAAATTAATTTCAAGAGATTCACAAAAAGAAACTAAGGTTTTGCTGTACGTCGCTGAATCTACATCAGTTGCTTTTGGTTATAATGAAATATATGTTTACTCATCTCCAAATTATAAGGGTCAGTTATTTATAGAAGCTAGTTGTTGCCAATTACCTAAACGTGAATATGAAGTTATTCAGAGTGTCATACAGCTAAACAATGGTCGGGGACTAGTAGTGATTAAATGTGTAAGTAACGTTCAGTGGGGACTAAATAATACAATAAATAAAACAAATTGTAAAACTCCTGCAGAAGCGTTATTTGGTATTAAAACAATAGGAACCAATGATTCTTTGGTGCAGATTAATGTCTTAAGTGATTTCGATAATGAAAATGCACAAAATACTAATAATATTGACAGTATTAGGAACGAAATATTGCAACGAATTAAAATTGACCAAACAAAACAAAAGGATCGTTTTGATAAGAAGCGGGAAATCTTAAAGTTCGTTGTAGGTGATTTGGTTAGAATAGAGAGAGAGATTCCTTCAACAGGTAAAAGCAGAAAATTAATTTCTAAAGATCGCAGTCCTTATCGTATATGTAAGTTTCTCGATAACGATAGATATGTAGTCGAAGATACACCTATATCAATAAGGGTAGACGTTTTAGTGGTATATTTTCTGTTGATAAAATTCATCCGTGGTTGGTTTACCAACGAAACTATGAGTCTGATACTCAAAGTTCAAATAGTAATACCGATGAATGAATAAGTATATGATTACAAATAATTTGTTATTAGTGTTGCAAGGATCTTTTTCTTTCTTTATGTAATGATTAGAAATAAATAATATTTTTTGATTTAGTTAGTTACTATTTAAATAATTTTTGTTGTAAAAAAACAATATTGATATTTGTTTATAATTATTTTTGTTTATCATAGTACATTATTTAATGTCATCATTTATTAGAAAAATGAATATTGAAGACATGAATGGGGCTTCAGTATTCTTTACTTATTTTTTGCCTGTTGAGAACATAAAGGGGTCTCATGCAGGTGAATATTGAAGACATGAATGGGGTTTCAGTATTCTTTACTTACTTCTTGCCTGTTGAGAACATGAAGGGGGTCTCATGCAGGTGAATATTGAAGACATGAATGGGGCTTCAGTATTCTTTACTTCTTTCTTACCTGTTGAGAACATGAAGGGGTCTCATGCAGGTGAATATTGACGACATGAATTGGGCTTCAATATTCTTTGCGTTGTAATTTCATTGATTTAAAATAAACTGTAAAATTACAAATATTATTAACTTAATATGATAATACATTTTATACTTTCCTTTCACGGGACGTGAAAATGTCAGGAAAGGCCGATTGTTAGCAATTAAGTATGAAGAACAATTAAGCATAATATATTGAATGATGTAATTATATTATTTATATTATTGATATTCCTAATTTTAATGTAGTTATCTCTTGAAATATACATCTAACTTTAATAAATGTAAATCGGATTTCCGCTTTTGTGGCTTTGAATTTCCGGTAAGATTTTTATTGTAATAGTTTCGGATTTGACTCCTAACAAAAGAAGGATAAAAATGGCCGTCACGACCCAAGCGGGGCATTCAATTCTAAGGTATTGAGACTTAAGAGGCATGACAGTTTTTGGTGTAAAGATATAGTGAAGGTACTAAGTAACAGTGATTATTTGTACGATAAATAAATTGTGAGTTATAAACGGATGAAATAAAAGTGATATGCTGTAACATAAATTGTATTATTTGCTAACACTATGACAAAAAAAAAAACAATTCTCTTAATACAAAATTTTCAGAAAAACAATGTTTAAAACGTTCATTCTAAACCAATTTATCTGAGGGTAGGTATGCTCTTTTACGTTCTTTAGACATTGCTAGTATTAATGAATAACATGCAGCCAAGTTCATAGTGAACAAGATCGTGCATCTTGTTGCACTGAGAAAGATAAATAAACATAGGAGTTTTGCCGCGAAATACGACCGTATAGTGTTAACAACGTAATAATATTATTACTCAGTTATCAATATCTTAATGTGTAGTTGTGGGTATTTTAAAGGTTAAACACTGTAACTACTTTGGAGCAATAAGTTAAACTATTAGGTTAATTCTCAGCACACATTTATATTAAAACAAAACCTTTTAACAAAATAAATAATAATAATCTGCCACTGATTTAACAAAATAAATAATTAATAATTTATTTCCAAATAATGGAGCTAGAGATGACTGTTCCGTCGCACGGTCCGCAAGTAAGTCCCCGGGTGCACTCAGCGAACCGTCCGCCAGCCCGTCTCATCCCCACCACGTGCAGTCGTCGTGGCCCGATGCCGACGTCACGGCTAGCTAGGCGGCGCCTGCAGTTCCGTCCGCCAAAACAGATGGCGCTCGCTCCACAAAGTTGCCAACAATAGTAATTGCAGAATTCCGCCAACTCACAGATGCGGCTTTTTTTCTGGCTGATACCTGCCACCCCACAGACGAGAAGTTATTTTAATCTTTGTAAGTAACAGGAGACCGTATGATGTCGCTAACCATTGTCGTCTGCAAACCCGTTCTGTACCGTAATTTAACTCTGATATGTTACGATATCCCTGTACGACGATAGAAAAGGATGTGATCCATAGTTACCACAGTTGACGAGCGAGTTTTTCGTACCGTTGTTCTATTTAGTTTTAGTCGTTATTAGGAAGACGCTGCTGCCCATCTCCTGATTTGTACCGCTTCTTACGACACCCACGGGATGATATGGAGTTTAGTTATTATAGGTTTTCACATATATCGGCACCCCGAGTAACAATTATATACATTTTATATGGTTTATACCAGGTGTAAGTGTAAACAACGTTGTTACTAAAACCATAGGCTTTATTAAATTTAATGATATGTTTTCTTTCATAAAATTTAAAGAGTTTCTGTCTGATACCGTCCGTAAATTCATGGATACCCTATGCGCCCGAGTACCGTAATCACTGTAAATATCACCGCCCGCCCTACACAACAGCTACCTACCTAGCACCTACACAACATTCCAATAAAAACACAACAGGTACACATAACCTGTGATGTAACTTTTCCTTCATAATTTCATCCTGGCTTATAGCAGGCAAAAATTGAGGAATTAAGGAAAATTGAGATTATACAAAAAAGTTTTGTTATTTTTCACTGAATTTACGTTCTATAAGTAAAACCAAACCACTGGTTTCAAGGATAACCGTGTTTACACTAACAACCGGTATATTAATTTGAATATATGACGGGCCACGCAAGCTTGACATCAAATAAAATACAACATATATGTAATAATTATGTTACGCGCTCAAGTCGACGGCACTAGCGTCATCTAGTCTCGAACCGAGGAACTAAACTTCTTGAAGTTGAAACACGAACTCTCGGTACCTTGCGCGTGTTTACTTGAATATTCTGGATATTTCGCTGCTAATTTATATAAATAGGCGCTGCAAGATGCGATCGGGAAGTATTGGATTTGGCGAGACAAGCGAAGCTTCGGAGCGAAATAAAGTGAACCAGTGTGCTTAATTATTAGTGTTTTAAGTTTTAATTTGTGTAAAGGAAATTAAAGTGTTAATTTAGGTAATTTTATCGGCAATTTTTATTGTCACGAACCTCAAGCTCGTAACAATTGGTGTCAGAAGTGGGATAAAATCATGCCGATTTTACCTAAGGAGGAAACAGAGGGTGTCCGTACCCGAAGTCAACGCCAGCAGGAGACGGACCAAAGAAGATTAGGTGGTGCAACGTCACAGACTTCGGAGGGACAGCCGCCGGCTGCAGGCCCGTCAGTAGCTCCTACATCTACATCACCTGACTTAGGTGCTCTGATGGTGATGCTGCAGGAGCAGGCTCGCCGACAGGAGGAACAGGCTCGCCGACAGGAGGAACAGGCTCGCCGACAGGAGGAACAGGTCCGTCGGTTGTAAAAGCAGCTACGGGGCGGACAGGATGAGCAGGCCCGCCGACAGGAGGAACAGGCCCGTCGGTCGGAAGAGCAGATGCTCCTCATTAAGGACCTTCATGCTACCTTTGGGAAAGAGATAAAGGAGGTGAAGGATAGGGTTGCTCAACATGACTACCGCCTGTCGGAATCTGAAACCCAAATCAAGGAAGCTAAAACCCAAATCGACCAAGTGAACAATCGGGTTGATTACGTGGTGGCTGACGTGAAGAAAACGCTGGACGACCTCAAACTGGGTGATGGAACTACAGCTCCCGTAGTAGCTACTACACCTTTGCTACGTGGGTTCAAAGTACCACCGTTCGACGGGACTTCTTCCTGGTCAGCCTACAAAATCCAGTTCGAGGCTGTTATGAAGGCGAACGGCTGGAATAAAAGTCAGGCCATGACTGCTCTCACACTAGGCCTGCGCGACCAGGCTTTAACTGTTCTGGAAGCTCTCGGTGAGGAAGTGACTTATGAGCAACTCCTTGAGGCATTGGAGGCGAGATATGGCGACGCTCACCTGGAACACGTCTTTCGTGCGCAGCTTAAAGATCGCGTGCAGCGCATCAACGAAAACCTGCAGCAGTGGGCTCTAGAGGTGGAGAAGCTGGTGCGAAAAGCATACCGGTCTGTACCTGCGCTCATTGAAGGGAACCTGGTGCAGACATTCATCGACGGCATCCGCGACCTGGAAGTCAGAGCTGCTGTGAGGCTCGGGCATCACGAGACGCTTAAGGACGCCTTGGCCCATGCACTGGAGGTGGAAGCCGTGCGGCAGGACCATCGTTCCCATCGCGTCAGGGAGGTTGCAGCAGCTACAGTTCACGACTGCAACAAAGGATACAGCCCTAGGTGCTATGGCTGGGGAAAAGGGCCATCTTCGATCCAGCTGCCCTAAGCGAACCGTGGAAAGGAGAGTTGATCGATCTCGAGAGGGTCGTGCAGCTAACGGCACCGCCTGGCGGTGGCAGGATCGTCGTTCCCCTAGCGCTAGGGAGGTTGCCGCAGTTACGGTTCGCGACCACAATAAAGGATACAGCCCCAGGTGCTATGGTTGTGGGGAAAGGGGCCATCTTCAATCCAGCTGCCCTAAGCGAACCCTAGAAAGGGAAGGTGAACGATCTCAGAAGGGAAGTGCGGCTAACAGCACCGCCCAGCAGCAGCAGGAATACGACTTTACTATCAGACACTGCAGCGGGAAATCTCACGGCAACGCAGGTGCATTGTTAAGAAGACCTTGTCCTGAAGATTGCAACCATTGTAGTAGGCAAGAGAGTAAGGAAGTGGTGTCCGTGAGGATGCTCAGGACAGACCACCTCAGCAACGGATGGAAGGACAGTCTACGACATGCACAGCAGGAAGATCCGGACATCAAGCCGATTCTGGGATAGATGAAGGCCCGTGCTACCAAGCCTAAGTGGGGGGGACGTCGCAGCGATGAGTTCAACCACGAAAAGCTATTGGGCCCAATGGGACAGCTTGCTGCTTCAGGATGGAATCCTGAGCCGTAAATGGGACAATGGTCGAGGAGACAGCTGTCGTTTGCAAGTGGTTGTCCCTAAAGCTAAAGTGCCGAATGTTCTACAGCTGTGCCATAATGGTCGTTCAAAAGTCCATCTCGGAGTTAAACGAACTCTACTGAAGGTCCGAGAACAGTTTTACTGGGTCCATTATCGTGACGATGTCGAGGATTGGTGTCGTACATGTACAAGTTGTGCGGCTGTAAGGGGACCTCAGACACGGAGTAGAGGAGCATCGAAATTGTACAATGTTGGTGCACCACGGGATAGGACATCCCTTGACATTGCGGAGCCGTTACAGAAAGGAGCAAAGGGGACTCCTAAGATCGTCCATGTGGATCGCTTGGCGCGTTATTATGGGGCCGATAATGCTCGGGACGAGCATGTCTTAGGAGGGGGCAGTGTTACGCGCTCAAGTCGACGGCACTAGCGCCATCTACTCTCGAATCGAGGAACTAAACTTCTTGATGTTGAAACACGAACTTTCGGTACCTTGCGCGTGTTTACTTGAATATTCTGGATATTTCGCTGCTAATTTATATAAATAGGCGCTGCAAGATGCGATGGGGAAGTATTGGATTTGGCGAGTTGTGGTTCGATATCCCGCCTGCACCAATTAAATTGTCAATTGCAATTTTAAGTACTAATTTACCATGAGCTGGGCGGAAAACATCGTGAAGAAACCTGCATATCTGAAAAATAAAAAATAAATATTTCGGAGACATGTGAAATTTGCCAGCATGCATTGGGGCGGCGCGCCGGAAACTTTCTTACCCTAAAACCCTCTCAGAAATGAGAGGAGGCCTGTAATCAGTAGTGGGACGTATATAGGCTGTAACTTTAACTACTTTATACATTTTCTTTTATAGAGACATAATATTAACTACTATTAACTAACAACCAAATCATAAATTTATATGCGACAAACGTCTTGGAATAATCAAATTTTATTTACCCGTCCCTTAGGCCTTCTCTCGTTGATTAAATATAAGACAGTCGCTGCTTACGAAATTACTATATATTTATTATATACTTGCTATACAAATTCCGGGCAGAAGGGAAAGTAACAGTTATGCTGTTTGTTGTATGTAGATAACCATAATTCAGTAAATTATTTATTTTTATTTTACCCCTACGATAAGATTTTCTCCTGTGGTTTACGTACATAAATTGCACAACGAAAAACATCCAGACCCAGAACAATCACTAGTAGGCCATACAAATATTTTTTGTACGGGATACGAACCTGCGGTCCTCGTTGCTTAGCCACTGCGCCATTAAGCCATCTGGTTGTCGTAAAAACATTTTTGAATCGGATTTTGACTCTTTATTATCTTATAACGCTGTGATTGTCACAGTCCGCGAGCAATCCGGGTTCCATCTCCACCAGCAACAATTAAATTGTTAATTACAATTTAAATTTGAATAAAACCAATTTTGCGGAATGATTTCTTATATTTACGCGAACACTACACATGTAATAAAACTATTTGTATGGATTTTATTGCGTTTAATTAACTTATTTTTAATTCACGACGTTTCGTGTGATTGACATCTCTATGCTATAGTATGCAGCTCAGCTATCTTCAGCTACAACGAGTATCTTGAAATTTTGCAGTAGTACGCTTGGGCTTTGATTTAATTTTGTTGATTATAGGATCGCAAGCACCCATCCATTTGCTCTATTGAAATTTGACTGTTTTTATTTTAATTTCAAAAGCCTTGTGAATAACCCTTGGTAGGAATCGGTGTTCTTTTGCGAGAATTAATCGTCTATAAAATCTGATATAATGGTGGGAACGATCTCAAACATGTTTACTTGTTTTAATTTAGCATTTACTTTTTTATTAAAAGCTTAATTTTTTGTTTAACTTCTCAGTACCCAAGCGGTCGAATCCGACCGCGGTGCTATTCCGTCAAAATCCAAGCGGTCGGATTAATTCTCTATGTAAAAGTTTGGCATTATAGAATCAATATGAAATTTTCTATCCTCTAGTGCTATAAAAAGTCAAGTTATCCTATGGATATTTACTCTACGTTCATTTCATACACTATTTTCGCGTGAATATTATTGTGTTGATTTTTGGATTTTTGTAGTGTATTAGTATAGTGTTTTATTATCAAATTGTAATGAAAGTTAGTGTGACCATAATCTATCTTTTTATGTAAGTAATTTCGAGTAATATGTATTGAAATAATTGTGATTTTCACGCTGCCAACATTCGCTTGGTACGTTTATTTTGTTATCAATATAGAATAATCTTTTTGTAATAAAGTAAAACCTGACTTTTATATAGAGAATTTTGTATAGATTCTATAATGCCAAACTTTTTCATAGAAAAGTAGTCTCTAAATATAAGTTTTAATGGTTTTAAGTGATACGGATGGGTGCGGTCGCATGCGACCGCTATGGATTTGCCGGGCGCATGCGACTGCATAGGCTTTTTGTTGGGATTTAGGGGTTAATATACTAAACATCTAAATTATGGCTTTAAAAATACCTTTATACCTGTAACCAACCTTAAACAAAGAAAGCTGCGCATGGGTTGTCGTCACTGAGTAAGACGTCGTGCCTCACACCCTGCTGGCTCTCTATACTCTTCATGTCGGAACTCATCAGTACACGCACTGCTGTTATGCGGCAGTTTTGTACTACATTACTTTACATGTGTTCTAGATTACGATATTCTACTAGCGAATAGCCCCGGCTTCGACGTAATGGAAAATATTAAGGTAGCATCTAGATTTTTGAAGTGATTACAAATCGTTAATTTTATCAATTTCCGTTGTCACATAATAAAGATTCTCCAAGATTTCTGATAAAATACAGCTCACATCACTCCTAGCGTTGTTTTATTTGATCGTAGAGTTTCATCAGAGTCGGTACAGCCATTCCGTTATATTTACGATTAGCTCGTACAGACAGGCAGACAGACAAACAAACAGAAAGACATTTTTATACAAAAATGGTTATTTATGCCTTAATATCACGCAAAGAGCCCCCTGAGCTTGATGAAGGACTGTTATTTCGATAATACGGACAGACACTTCAATTTCATTGAAGTGTAAAGATATATATAAAAAGCAATGAAGCCACATTTAGGTCAATGAGGTAATCATTCGGATCATACGGATGAAAAAAAGAACATAAAACGTGTTTTAGTTGTCTTGTGTGGAACTAATTAAAAGCTAAAAAGTTCTTGAATCGTCGGCTTTATCATTCTTTTCAAAGCTCTGAGAAATTGAAGTTAAAATTGAGTTGCACCAATTGGAATCGAGTTCCACACGTCACATACGTGCCTTCATCAAATGAAATGAACTCTTCAAATTTCTTCAAAGAAATAGCTTAGTGCTGCGTGATTTTTTCTGCTATTTTTCTTTCATGGCGTTTTAGGCTTTGTGCACACTGAAGCTCAACCGTAGTTACACACCATATCAATATTTTTATTAATAGAATATGAGTAACAAACGATAATGCGTTGCCACCTCTGAGGACTAGGATGAAATGCCTCGTTTTCAGTAAAAAGTGTCTGCGGTTCCCCCTTCTCACCATATAAAACACCATTAAGCTACTATTTTACGCTGTTGTTCTATCAGAGGATTTCTCTAACTCGGTCGGCCCGTTCGCGCTCCAACCATAATATAGCTGCAGCACAGCTCTACCACTTACAAAATATTAAAACAGTTTTGTAATTTCACTGTGGCCTACTTTATTTTAAGTTGGATGAACGTAACCAGTATTCACTTCCCATCAGGACAAATGTTAGCACGCTTGTTATTTCAATAAATACAAAAGTGTAAATCAATAGTCGTATTTATAAATGCTGAAGATTAGCAAAATTTTAAACTTAAGTTCAAATATATAAATAATAATGTACCGTTATTGAAGTTTTTGATAATACGAGTAAATAAGGCTTCTAATTTTATTTGGATTATCCCAAATTGCCAAAAAAAGTATAGGATTTGCAGAAGCGTTGCTGGCGTTTTAGAAAGGAGTAGGCTCTTTATTCGAAAGTCCCAAACTCGTATCTGCGTGTGTGAAAAGTGTAAATCAATAGTCGTATTTATAAATGCTGAAGAGTAGCCAAATTTTAAACTTAAGTTTCAAATATACAAATAATGATGTACCGTTATTGAAGTTTTTGATAATACGAGTAAATAAGGCTTCTAATTTTATTTGGATTATCCCAAATTGCCAAAAAAAGCATAGGATTTGCAGAAGCGTTGCTGGCGTTTTAGAAAGGAGTAGGCTCTTTATTCTAAAGTCCCAAAGTCGTATCTGCGTATCTCGCTGGTGACAGTAAATATTACGATAATGGATCGCCAAACATAGACCTGATGGGGATGAAGTTTCGAGTTCTGTCGTAGTGTACGAGGGTGAAATTCGACAGCTACAGTTTATCCGAACAACTTCTTTCATCACTCTCCGTACCATGTTGAGGCGGTGTAAGAATATCCACTACGCCATATGGTTCCGTGGGTGTCGTACAAGAGAGAGAAACTGAAACCGGAGATGGCATCAGCATTCTCATTGTAACAACTGAAATTAAACTGCGCATTAAACTCGCCTGCCAAGCAAATATGGTATTCTCCCTATGGGACAAGACTAGACAGCAAGCAACAAGCAGTAGACTTTTATATGGCTAAAATGGACTCCCCGTGGTATATGCGACAGAAGATTCACAGAGATGCAATATCTCTTCGCAAGGTCTGTGGATCAAGGCCGATTAGAAAGTGGTAGTGGTATTCACTTAAATATAAGAAATCATTAAATACATGTATATTGGTTTTTGACCCTGACCTATCATGGTAAAGCACTTGCCTGTCGTAATCATAATAATAATCATCACCATCATCATCATTATTATTACAGCCCTTGTTATTAATAGAATATTCTATTAGCTATTAACGGTGATGTGAATTTTCTCATATAGTAGGAAGATAGTTATTTGATTTCTTGGTTAACTATAACGTTATAATTTGTTTTAAAATGTAACTGAAATTTACATGTATTGTAATTGATTTATAAAGAAACTAGTTGATGACCGCGACTTTGTCCGCGTAAACTAATAAATTTATTGAAATAATACTAGTTTTTACGGAATTTATCGCGTATATTTAACTTTTTAAATACCCGACGTTTCGAACGCTTTACAGCATTCATGGTCACGGGCGGGACTGAGATGTTCAACGTCCATATGTCATAGTTAACCGCGGTTACCATAGATTAAAATTTAACTTTTGTTCCGATCTATGCAGTATGAACTTATGGTATCTTGAAGTCTAGAAGTTGTATGCTTGGGTTGGGATTTAATTTTATTTATTATAGGATCCCAAGCAGATGGTAGCATCCAGCCATCTTCTCTATTGAAATTAGGATGTTTTTTGATTTCAATAGCCTCGCGAATCATCCTTGGAAGGAATCGGTGTTCTTTAACGAGGATTTGCGGTCTATCAAGTCTGATGTAGTGACGGGGGCAATCCTGTATGTGTTCACAGACTGCAGACTTCCCGGAGCGTCGATTCTTCACATCAGCTATATGTTCTTTAACGCGGGTTTTTATTGATCTTTTAGTTTGTCCTATGTAGGAGAGACTACATTCACAATCAAGCTTGTACACTCCTGCATCTTGCAGAGGGACATTACACTTGACTGATGGTAAAAACTGACCAATCTTCTTCAGCGGCTTGAAGTATGTTTTGATGGAAGCGCGCTTCAAGATGTAGCCAATCTTGTCAGTGACTCCTCCAACATATGGCAGTACAGCAGGTACACGCTCGACTGTGGCCGGCTTCACTCGTTCACTGTGACGTAGGCGCGGGACTCGAAGCTTGTTGTCATGCAAAACTTGCTTGACATGGTGGAGCTCTGCAGCCAGGTGTTTACTGTCACAGATCCCTCGTGCGATCTGAAACAAAGATTTACCCACGGTAGCTAACTGTGAAGGATGGTGGTGAGAATCACCGTTTAAATATCTATCTGTATGGGTCTCTTTTCTATACACAGTATGGCTCAAGGTGTTATCAGGATTCCGAATTACTAACACATCTAGAAAAGCTAAGGAATTGTTTGCCTCTAACTCCATTGTGAACTGAATTTTAGAATTTATAGAGTTAAGATGGTCTAAAAATGCAGTTACTTTATCTAAAGGTAGAATTGTGAAAGTGTCGTCTACGTAGAATCTTGGATTAATGGGAGAACTAAGCAAGGCTTTCTCCTCAAAGTCTTCCATGAATATGTCGGCGACAATGGGAGATACAGGTGAGCCCATCGCCACACCATCTACTTGCTTGTAGAACTCCTTCTTCCACAATAGGTAGCCAGATGGAAGGCAGTGTCTGAGTATACTGCATATTCTACGGGCATGTTGTCTTCTTCGTCAGCCTTCTAGTTAAGATTGATGTACCATGTCAAGCAAGTTTTGCATGACAACAAGCTTCGAGTCCCGCGCCTACGTCACAGTGAACGAGTGAAGCCGGCCACAGTCGAGCGTGTACCTGCTGTACTGCCATATGTTAGAGGAGTCACTGACAAGATTGGCTACATCTTGAAGCGCGCTTCCATCAAAACATACTTCAAGCCGCTGAAGAAGATTGGACAGTTTTTACCATCAGTCAAGTGTAATGTCCCTCTGCAAGATGCAGGAGTGTACAAGCTTGATTGTGAATGTGGTCTCTCCTACATAGGACAAACTAAAAGATCAATAAAAACCCGCGTTAAAGAACATATAGCTGATGTGAAGAATCGACGCTCCGGGAAGTCTGCAGTCTGTGAACACGTACAGGATCGCCCCCGTCACTACATCAGATTTGATAGACCGCAAATCCTCGCTAAAGAACACCGATTCCTTCCAAGGATGATTCGCGAGGCTATTGAAATCAAAAAACATCCTAATTTCAATAGAGAAGATGGCTGGATACTACCATCTGCTTGGGATCCTATAATAAACAAAATTAAATCCCAACCCAAGCATACAACTGCTAGACTTCAAGATACCATAAGTTCATACTGCATAGATCGGAACAAAAGTTAAATTTTAATCTATGGTAACCGCGGTTAACTATGACATATGGACGTTGAACATCTCAGTCCCGCCTGTGACCATGAGTGCTGTAAAGCGTTCGAAACGTCAGGTATTTAAAAAGTTAAATATACGCGATAAATTCCGTAAAAACTAGTATTATTTCAATGTGTAGTGTTCGCGTAAATATAAGAAATCATTAATAAATTTATATTAAATGAAGGTATCGCAATATATTTCTTTTACATAAGGGCCAAGTGTTTCTAAAAAATAAAACTTAGATAACCTAATTGAAATTTTCCATTAGATTTACTTTAAAAAAATATAGCTTTTATTTTAATGTTTAACCACCTTTATATTAACAAAACTAATTCACGATGTGAGCGAGGTCAGATTTTAAAAGGTAAGCATAAGGTTAAAAGATACCAATATAATACATATAGTGCTACAAAAATGAAGCTAAATGGCGGAAGCTAGAGTCAAACTTGACAAATGAACATCATAACCGTTAACTTTAATGCTGCTAAAGTTGACAACATATAATATAGACCAGAAAATTGCACACTAAATAAAACAGCCTATAAAAGCCCACTGCAGGACATAGGCCTTTTCCATAGGTGGCCTCTTAGGGGCGATTCGCCATACCCCCCCGAACGGGTTCCCGCCTTGTCGTGGCGGGGGGGCTTAGTAGCCGTGGCTTGGTCGCCCGCGGTGAACAAAGAGGAACCCACGAGGCTGGCCCGAGGTGGAGGGCTGGCCCGAGGTGGCCACTCCGTGTGGGCTTGGGGCCCACTTCGGATGTGTGTTGGTGGACTGTGGCGAGAAGGGTGTCCTCACCACCCACCGCTGCAGCCGTGGTGGAGTCGCGGAGGAAGAGGAGTGTTGGTATGGCGATGCGCCACTCGCCCTATCCTCCGCGACTCAAACGGGGCCGCACCGTTGATGCAGTGGTGGTGGGGCTGCGGGGGGAGAGGATTGTCGGTATTGCGAGGCGCCGCTCTCCCTACCCTCCGCAGCCGAATCTTGGTTGCAGGCGGAGCCATAGACCAGATCCGCCGCCGGGGTCGGGAAGGCTAGTACTTCTAAGTGCTCGTTTTTCCTAGCCCCATGGACTTTGTGCATCGGACGCGGGGGGCGTCTGTTGCACAGACGTAATTGGAGGCCGTGGAGGAAGGCGCGCCATGTGTTCTGGTGCGCCTTACCTGGGAAGGAGAACGGGGAGGAATTGTTCTCTCCCGAGGTGCTGCCATGGGGCGGCAGGCGCTAGTAGGGCCGCGGATGTGTGCGAAAGCGTTCCCGTAGCCCTGCCAATATGCGACAAAGGTGGAACACCATGGGGTTTTAGTCGGTGCGAGTCCGACATAACCCGTCCTTGCCCCCGCGAGGCGGGTATGCGTAGGCATTTCCCCATGTAAAAAAAAAAAAAAAGGGGCGATTCGCCATAGTTGCCATGCTTGGGAGGCGGATAGACAAGCACAGTTTCTTTATTATTTTAAGTTGTACAGGAAGTAGTTGCTGCCCACTTTCCGGTTCTTTCTACAATGTCGCCACCTACCACACCCATGGGACGATATAGCGTAGATTGTTTAGTCCAAACGATCCCGTTTTAAAACGGAGCGTATGGTCACATTATACATATCACATTGTTATCTCTCACTATGCCCTCGAAAACAAAATGATGGTTCTTACGCTACCACCACACTGCAGTTAAGTACAAATTCAAAGTTTTCTTTTTTTTATTTACAGCTGTCCAACAAAATAACATAGTGTATATAGCTTAACATACTGTATACTATATACTTGACTGCCTCGTTGGTTCAGTGGTTGTTAACACGGCTGCTAATCACGAGGTCTTGCGTTGGAATCCCGGTTTGGAAAAAAAATCATGTACTGTGTTTTTCCATTATGAAATATACTCAGTAGCTTTGAAATAATACTAGTTTTTACGGAATTCATCGCGTATATTTAACTTTTTAAATACCCGACGTTTCGAACGCTTTACAGCACTCATGGTCACGGGCGGGACTGAGATGTTCAACGTCCATATGTCATAGTTAACCGCGGTTACCATTGATTAAAATTTAACTTTTGAAAGTTACAAAAGTTAAATTTGTTAAAGTGTTTAGTGCTGTAGGTTAAACGGTATTTAGTTATAAGAAAAACTAGTATTATTTCAATGTGTAGTGTTCGCGTAAATATAAGAAATCATTATACTCGGTAGCTGCCAGAGTCAGGAACTTTGTGGTGTCTCATCTCCGTGCCTCGGAAAGCAAGTAAATCCGTTGCTATTGCGCCTGACCTCTGTGTTGGTCTCTTAGGTCGTGTCGGTTCACCTCCCCATTGGACTATGACAGTGAGGAAATAGCGAGTGCACCTGTACTTGTACATAAACTTGGGCACTACAAATCTGTTCTGCGCTGGTGGCTAATCTCTGTTGAAGCTGACAGCCGTGACCGATATTCGATCTGGAGAACTTTATTACTGTACACTTACAAAATCTATTTTCACAACATCTTTATCTCTGGTAAATTTCAATGAAGAAGATGGATAGTCTTACCATCTGTTTGGGATCCTATAATTAATAAAATAAATCCAATTACAAGCATATCACTGCAAGACTTCAGTATACTGTAAGCTCGTTCTGCGTAGATTGGGCCAAAAATTAATATTTAAAAATTGAAAGTAGCCGGGCTACCTATGAAATTGTGACGTAAAATACCTTAGTCTCCCCGTAACATGGGTGCTGTAAAACACCCGTAACATCGAGTATTAAAAAGTTTAAACTAGCGTTAAATCTGAAAAATTTGTTTCATTTAATGTGTAATATTTGTGCAAATATGAGAAATCATTACTTCTGGCCAAAAACTTACCGGCAGGCATTGCAGCATTAACATTTTTAAAAATAAACTTGACATGTAAATATCTAAAGAAGGAAAAGATTTTGCGCCAGAAAGCACTTATAATATGACTACACAGGCACTTTATATGGGGGACAATATTGATTCTCAAAGATTTTTTCAACCTTAACATTTGAATTGTGAATCATATGTGAGCCGTGATTCTTCCCAATGGAGCGTTCAAAAACCGCAAAAATCACACACTCAGCGGAAGCACGAACCAATACATTCCGCTCTATTTCTCAAACGGACTCGCTGAGAGTAGAACTATCTTGAATTCGCCGACACTAGCAATTTTAAATATATGAAACGAAGTTTTGTTTTTCGTTTTGAAATTTTACCATGTAACGTCTTTGAGATTTTTTATCATATTCTGGCTGAAACTCTGGGACATTTAACTTTTTTATAGAATAAGGGTGACAAACGAGCACATAATGCACCTGATGATAAGTGAATACTGTGGCCCATAGACGTCTACATTTATCCTCGATTAAGAATCAAAATGCAGGTGCGTTGTCACCCCTCGAGGAAAAAGATGGAATACTTCATTACCAGTAAAAATGGTCTCCAGTTCTCTATACTCACTATACAAAACACAGTAGCATTGAGGTGCAATTTTACGCTGGTATTCTGTGAGAGCGTGGGCCTACCCCGGTCGTGCCGACCCATTCGTGCTACAACCATAATATAGCTGCAGCGTAACTCTACCACGTTTAAACCTACCTGCCCATATTAATAAATGTTAGTAATGACAAAGAATTTGTTGTATAATGCAGATTCTCTAGCAATATATAATTTATAATGTTGGAATTGTATTGAAATCAGACGGCGCTGTTAGCAATGATTATGCTTGTTACCTGCGGTTTAATTGTAAATACGGTGTGCTCTAGATGATATTTATTATTCATACTCCCAATAGAAACCGCTCTCCAGTGAACACAAATAAACATTTAGCGTTCACTGCTGCCCATCATGAATACAATATTTGTTATATTTATTTATTTAAAACTTTATATACCTTTTTTTTTTTAATTTATTAAAAATAAATATTTCCTTTTTCCCCCTTTTTTTTTTTTTTTTCCCAAACATCACCCTGCTTCTTTTCTTTTAATAAATTAAAAAGAAGGGAAGGGGGGGGTTTGGGGGGGGGGGTTGTAGTCACTGACGCGTAACAGTATATAGGCGGACTTAATGCTTAAGGCATTCTCTACCAGTCAACCTTGGGGCCATGCAGAGATAGAATAAAGTAGGTGTTGTGAAAAGTAAACATGAGAATATTAAAAAATACTTAAACGAAAGGTCTCTAAATAGTTAGTAAACATCCTAATGCACTTTTAAAATAAATCTACACATATAAGAATAAAATCGAAGTGTTTGTCTGAAATGGTTTTAATCCTGGTCTGTCCGTCTGTCTGTCCAGGCTAATCTTCGGAATGGCTTCACAGATTGTAATGAATCTCTTCAACTTTGACATTTAATGATGCACGATCGAACTTCCACGATTATTAGTCTTCATAAATTTTTTGAATTTGTAGTAATAGTATCTTTCATCCTTTTTATACAAGGGCGGGATTAGCAAAGCATCCGTCGAAAAAACGTAAGTGGGCTACAGAAACAAGAGCAGTGAAAAGGGTCCTATCTATTCTAACCACGTTTCACGAAGATCCAATTAGTGCCTGATATTGGATTGATTCGCAGAGCCCAACCTCGTATATTAAGTGCTTTAAATGAAATAAGTTTTTATATCCATTCATACAGCCATTCATTACAGCCAAATAAAATCCAAAACTGAACAAAAGCCTTCATAGATTGCCTTAAAGTTGATATTTTGACGCTTGGCTAAGGGTTGGCAACCGTACTTTTTTATTATTTTTTGTTGTTTTCGAAATGCTCGTTTTTCCTGGCCTCACTGCCGTCGTGTATCGGGGTCAGAGGGGGGAGGACTGTTGCACAGATAGTTTGTGTCCGCGGAGGAAGGCGTACCTTAGGTTATGATGCGCCATACCAGGGAAGAAAAAGGGGGGGAGGTGAGTTATCCTATTCCGATGAACACCATAAAACACCATAGTGTTCGGTGATTAGTGAGTCGGTGCGAGTCTGACAAAACCGTCCTTATCTCCGCGAGACGGATATGCGTAGGCATTTCACTGTTCAAAAAACAACCCATTTGATGGAGAGACGACTTGATGGAATATGGTTTGTAGGGAGAATAAATTAAAATTGTAAGAATTCAAAAATTGATTAAAATTAATTATTAATTTAAATTAGGAGCTGAAGGCATGGAAGAGTAGGCGGTAGGACATATTTTCAGCCTGGGAATACATCTGGGCAGGCCATCATCATACACTTATTTATTTCTACCGCATAATACCAGTGCTTCTGTGATCTGAAGAGTTTAGAGATCTTGTATAATTACAGACTGTGGGTAATTCTACTTTAGTATTCAGTGGTGCCAGTGCCTCCTTTGCTTTAAGTTGTTCCCAAGTATCAAGGCTACAGTACGCACTTACCTTCAAGTAGGTTGTAAGATCCTTCGACACTTCAGTTTTATAAAAAAAACAACACTAATTGTGAAAATATACCTTGCGTTTGAACGATGTCGTAGAATATATTCAAGTAAATCTATCGGCAACTAGAAGTCTTTAATTGTACGAACTCCACTAATAACAGATCGAACAAGTCAATCTTCACCGTCAAGCACTTTGTCTCTACAACGACCACAATAAAATTTCCAAACGTTTAAGTCACAATTTATTGGATTTTATTTTGACCGCATGAAAGTATTACTGGAGTGGAAAGTACTTCTTCTTAAGTGGCTATATATTTCAGGAGTACCTAGTTCACTTCCATCCAATAACGCAAGTCACGCTAGTGGAAATACGGATAGGAACTCGATCGGAATTCGATCATTTCTACATGATATTTATTTTATTATTTTTAATGTTATTTCTATTTTAATATTGTTTAAAGGTTTTCGGTATTTATTGTTTTTAAGTTCGTGACCAAATATTAATCAGATTTTTTTATTATTGGAATTACAAACATACTAACAGCACATATGACATGTAACTGGCTACTTTTGTCAATTGTGCATGTCGCCAGTGATGACATATAGACCTGAGACATGAAAGTTTACTGCTGGCCGTATGGGGCAGCTCAATGTCGCCTAGCAAGCTATGTAGAGGGATATGCTTACTGTTTATATTCTCTTCATGGTAGATTTCATAATGAGGATATCTGCAGTAAAATCAGAGTGACTGACATAGAACAACAATATTCGCTGAAAGAGCTGAAGTGGCAGTGGGCCGTGTAACTCAAAGAACCGACAATTGATGGGGAGAAAAGGACTCCTCTAATAATACTACTTTATTAGTGGCTGTTCTTGAGGGAGAGCCTCGTACCGCTAAGTGAAATTTAGGGCGATTCACCATTAAATGAAATGACGACTTGGCAAGAGATGCAGAAAGTTGATGGATACGATTTGCTCAGGACTGCACATGCCTATGTTCAGTGGACTTGTGACGTGCTGTAATGATTATTATGATGGTGAAAATAATGGCGTCCATGGACATCAAACCAAGTAGATAATTTCAAACAAAAAATCTGCAGAATTGTTAACATTCCTGAGAACTAAACAATGGAGTAACTCAGAGCCTGTTATTACTTTGTCTGTCTCATTCAACTCGTTGGTATAATAACCCCCACACAGAGAGAATCCTAAGAGGAGAGACATCCCTTTCATCAAGATTATTATAAGTATTATAACGTCACGTGTTATGGTATAATAATCAGTGGTGAAAAGAACGATTATTGTATCTGAGAAATAATTATATTTTGTGAACATGATTTCAAGTGTGATTAATTGTCCGGAATCTAA
Source organism: Parnassius apollo (assembly GCA_907164705.1). Classification (NCBI taxonomy): domain Eukaryota; kingdom Metazoa; phylum Arthropoda; class Insecta; order Lepidoptera; family Papilionidae; genus Parnassius; species Parnassius apollo. The sequence continues at coordinate 2,641,277 of CAJQZP010000226.1, read as the reverse complement.
TCAGCTTAAGAACTGAGAGAAGGCTTGTTGAAGACTCTTTGCTTGGAAGAAATTGACTTCTTTATTGGTTTCTTTATTTTTAATATTTCTTAATGTGTAAAAAATACTTAGCCTACTTGTTGCTAAATCTTGTACCAAATGGACACCTGGAACCAACTTCAAGCGTTTTGTTTTCGCTTTTCCAACACAGTAAATAGGTATAAAAGTATTAAAATGCAAATATGACATTATTATAATCTAACTAAATTTTAAAGCATTTATCGTCAAATATTTATTTACTGAAGTAAGTTTTTGGACTTCTAGTGGTTCCTTTAAATGGCATTAAAATTCATTGGGGTGACTTCCACGAATAGCGCTGCATTTGAAATAGTCGGTTTAGAACGAACGACTTGAATTTCAAGCAAAGAGGAGTAAGTAGCCTTTGGACGTCAAAAATTATTACAATTACATTTAAGTTTTAATATAAAGTGACACAGTGCAGAAACTGTCGAAGTATAAATGTGTTATAACTAAGTCAGTTGATTAAGTACGCCTTTGTACATTTTTGTGCAACGAAGTTTAAATAAATTAATAAATAAATTATACAACATTAAGTTTATTTATAGCATTTTGTGTATTTGATATTATATCCTTATTCACAACAATAAATATTATATATTTACTACCTTGAGAGTATTGTAATTCTCAAAATTCACCTTAATACTCCTAACTCGCTGTTTTATATAAATCGTTACTGCTAACACCGGGATTTTTACATGTATGACACAGCTGATCAGCGTTGCCACAACAAATTCCATGAATGCAACGCGGCTGCGTCAGTTTTTAGTAAGCTTTTTATTTTAATACAGTATAGCGACCCATTACCTTTACAGCCTATTGAAGTCCAATACTGAACATACGTCCTTACCTATCTGCTGCATCATACGCCATAGTTGCCATGCTTGGCAAGCGGTTCGGCGACCGCAGTTTTTTACAATATAGCAAAATGCGATGAAATTAGGCATTATTTACTATTACGTAGGTTTTCTGTGATTATAGATAAGTCGCTTTCAAATAACTGTAGCAATTAAACCTAAGCTGTCTTATCAAAAGTTTGCACTTGCCCTTTAGGTGATCCCAATAGAAATTCAATAATGAAATTTTTAGCGTTTACGAGATATATAAACGACAGCGAATAAATTTTTTTGAGTATAATTTTTGAAGACTGAAGTTTATTCATAATAAAATTATAAATTCTCACACGGATTTTGTTGTTGTTTATTTATTTTTTTGAGTAAACTAATTTTACGGATTTTATCGCGTTTAATGTTAGTTATTTTAATTATATTTAATTGCTGATGTTTCGGGTACTTTACAACAGTCATGGTCACGGTGGGAGGGACGAACTACCTTCTGCTTTTGAATATTAATTTTGGCCCAATCTTCGCACAACGAGTTTTGGATTTAAATTTATTAACTATACGTTCTTAATTTATTTTATTGCTTAAACCGCTGAAAAAATATGAAAGTAAGGTTTTTACGGAACGTGCAATATATAAGTTGGAATGAAATACAAATTTATAAATGCTTAAGCTGCTGAAAAAAATTTAGAAGGCAAGATTTTTCCAGTACGTGCAATATATAAGTTGGAATGAAATACAAATTTCAACGATAAATTTAAGATTCGAGATAACATTTTCTAGAAATCACATTTATTAAATAACGGATCATAATCCTTGAAAATTGCAAACCTGCTGTAAAAAGATATTTGGAAACAATAAAACTCAAAGAATTTATATGTGAATGATTGGCTTCAGTTCAGCTTCCGGTTTATGAGTTAAATAACCTCTTCAAATGTAGGTCAAGGAATATGTATGGATTATCTACGAAAACATAAACGTTTTTAGAGTTGTTAACCGTTCTTATATATTTTGCCGGTTTCCTTGAACCACACCTGGTTACTGCAACTCGTGGACCTGCAACCACTTGAACAAAGGAAGCTACAGATGCGTTGTCACCTCCGGGGACTAAGGGGACTAAGATGTAATGCCTCACAGACTGGCTCTCTTTTTTCTTCATGCTGGTACACAGCAGTGTGTGGACAGCTGTTTGCCGGTTGAAATCCCAACCAAATCAGACGGACTCCTAGGAACTGGAAATGAGGCATTCCATTAGTCCATAGTCGTTATGGTCATTAGACAAAGTTTCTACATTTTGAACCTTAATTCAGGATAGACGTAGATGCCTATGGTTACAGCATCCACTTACCAGCTCATTTGTCACCCTTATTCTATATAAAAAATTTAAATTCCACAATGACTATTATATTAAATATTCTAAGAGAATTATAAAGTACATTGTAAAAATTGTATTATATCAAGATAGTTTAAACGCATAATAAACGCACTTCCTAATGTATTACATTTTATCCTCAAGGCTAACGGCGGGTAATAGATTCCATAACGATATATCTCAATTGTACAACGATAACGTGAATTAGTAACTGCTATCCTGTTGCATTTTCCTTTTCCCTGGCTAGTTCACATGCTCCCTGCAACAAAGTTAAAAAAATCTTTCCCATCAGGAAACAAAGTGTAAGAGTGAAAGTCTTTACGTCGGAAGTGAGTTTTTATCGCTGATCCTGTCTCTTACAAACGAGCAATGACGCAACTTCTAACAATACCAAGCCTGGCCCAAATTTTGATACAAAAGACCTTTTACAATGAACAAAATGAAGTCTTTTTTGTGTCTTTGGCAGTGAAATTTTAGTACACCAATAACATTCAGTGTGACAGCGTTTAGCATGACATTGAATGTTACTTTAGAACTAAAACATTTTCATATTTTATTTCAATTTTAGGTAAATTGACGTTACACGAGCGATCAACGAGCACACAAAAATAATAACGCGGTCGGCGACACTGGATCATCGTGACCCCGGATTTTTCCAACAATATTTTGATAAAATTGAAGGAGTTGTTTTACATCATTTATAAAGTGTTTATTAAATAAGGTTTGCTTTGCGTGCTCGAATCAAAATTTTATTAGTTTTCTCAATAACATGTGCAAAATCATTTTTGAAAGATATTTTTGTTAAAGTATGTCCTATTCTAAAGCGCTTATTACACTATACAATTTTTAGGAAATCTAATTAGGAACCTAAATTGGAAGCTAGTGATCACACTACACTAAATTGAATTCTAAATCGTGACGAACCGCATTCGTAAAGAAGTATCAACGGGGTTGCACGTTTGATCGACGGCGCCGTATTTATCAAAACAGCAGAAAATAGGACTTGCCTTAGCCATGGTGGGAACAAAGGATATTAAAAAAAGAGAAAAGAGTACTTGTCATTGAGTAAAAACTCTCCAATATGAATATAATTATATATTTTTAGATTCTAAGCAGTTTTTTTATAGGATAGTGTGACAAACTAGCACACAGTCCACCTGATGGTAAGTGGTTGCTTCGGCCCATGGACATCTACATCTATCTCCGATTACAAATCAAAATGCAGATGCGTTGTCACCTGTGACGACTAAGATGGAATGCCTCGTTTCCAGTAAAAAGGGTCTCCGGTTCTCTACACTCGCCATACGAAACACAGCAACATTAAGCTACTATTTTACGCTGGTATTCTGTGGGAGCGTGGTGCTACCTCGGTCGAGCCGACCCATTCGTGCTACAACTATACTACTAATATAACTGCAGCATGGCTCTACCACCTATAAACAGTTTGAATATTTGTTAAGTTTGGTATCCAAACATATTGAAAAAGAAGTCACGATATTTCGATAAAGTGTGAGTACCAAAGAATGTTTGATGGTGACATTACGTTTTATAGCCACCGAAAATTAATATTAAGATTTAAAGTACTGCTCTCTGATATCAGACTTCTATCAAAACTTTAAGACATCCGCTTGTATCAAAGCGCGGGCGCCGACTGGTTGTTCTAAATCGTGTTGCGATTACACTGTCCTAAATTGTAAACAATTTAGGAAGTAGAGCGATTGGGGCCTCCAATTTGACTAAATCGGATCCTAACTGTTCTAACTACGATTACACCTTCCTATTTCCTAATTAGATTTCCTAAAAATTGTATAGTGTAATAAGCGCTTAAATAATAATAGGAATAAATAATCCAATATTATTATACAGATTAGAAACATTTGCTATTATAACAATAGTAGAAAATTAGTCTTCTACATCCGTATTCAAAGACATGAAACAACTGCAATTATTAGACGGCTCCATGGCGCAGTGGCTTGGCAACGGCAACTTGAGATACGGCGCTGAGGGCCGCTGGTTTGAATCCCGCATGGAACAAGTATTTGTATGGCCTACAAATATCTGTTCCAGGTACAGTCCCTAATGATACAGGAGAAAATCCTAGTGTGGAGGTAACATTTTTTTAAGGATAGACGTTTTGATGGCGTCTTAATGATTGATTGTGTTATCCGTATTTCAGTTCCTATACGAAAGCATTTTCATTTATTCGAAATAAGTCGTCAACTACTATTACAGTTATACAAGTCCTTAGGGAGTTTCTTAATTTGTTTGTTTGTCCTCATCTAATAAATTACTAAGACAAGAATTGCATTTAGTGGGAATTTTGTTGACATTACGTTATACTACTTTGTTATATCTGCAAAAGGTTTGTGTGTATTACTATTTTCGTCGGTGTGTATATTTGTCGGTGTATAAATTGTTAGTTTTGTGGTAATGTTTATACGTGGTACATTTGTAAAGTTGGTACATTACCCCCCACCCCACCCGTACTCGGTAGTGGCGGTGTAAGAAAATCCACTTCCCCATATATAGTCCCGTTGGTGTTGCAGGAGTCAGAGGGAACCGAAACAGAATGGGCAGCACCATCGTGTTGATAACAACTCAAAATTATTAAAATATCCGGTTGCCAACCCGCTTGCCAAGCATGGCAACTGTGGCTAAATCCTCCCTGTGAGGTAAATCGAACCTCGAAGAGCCCTATGTTCAGCAATGCACTTCTATTGGCTGTTCGGTCGTGGAATGTTTATACATGGTAGAGCCGCGCTGCAGCTGTAATAAAGTTATAGCACAAATGGATTGGTTTGACTAGGATAGGAGCGCGATTTTACAGAATATCAGGGGTTAAATAGCAGGCTTTACTTAACTTTTTCGCCTGGGAAAAAAAATGCGGGTCCTTTCTCTGGGGGGTGGAAGGGGTGACTTTCTTTTTTACTACTTAATAGTTTCGTAAGGTAAGTGTAGAGTACCGGGGACCCTTTGTACTGTAAACGAGGCATATTAGTCATCAAGGGTCATAACGCAACTGCATTTTGTTGCTTAATTGAGGACAGATGTAGATGTGTATTGCTTGCTATGGACTACCGCTACCATGGGCATATACTGTGTGCTCGTCCGTCACCCTTATTGTATAAAAAGTGAAGTTTGAAAACCAAGAACAGTTATATCAATTTGAGTTTTCTTTTTCATAATCTTCTTTATTAACCCATTAAAGTCCACTGCTGGACATAGGATTCTTCGATTAACCTTTCTTTCGGAAATATTACCCATATTATATTAAATGGAATATAAATTAACAAACTACGAATATTCCGAAAAGAAGAAAAATGTGTGTTCAAAAATTAAAAAACACAACACTGACACATTGGTATGTGTATATTCGTAAACTAGAAACTCAAAAACTTTTGTTTTAAACGCAACTGTTCAATGATGATGACACTATGTGACCATTTTCATGATAAATAAAATCACCTCATTCCCAAATAACGACATCTGGTGAGAGTAAGATTATTAGACCTCATTGCCACTCTTGGCACAACAATGACGATTGTATTATCAGACGACAGCACCTTTGGCGCTGCTGTCTACATATTTTACTACTTACGTAAAGGAGATGGTTATGCCGCTATCTTAATTACCTGTTATGAGACCAATGGGCTTGGCAAAAAGTGATAATTACTTGACCACCAAATAAACCACAATTTGTTACTATGTGGTATAAGCATATTACACCAGCAGATGTGTTATATCACAGTTGATGGTAGAATTTATAATTAATAAAAACCAATAAAAATTACGTGTGGCACTCGGGGACTGCCGCGGTAAAGCTATTGCATAGCGTTTTTATCAACTTATGCAATTATAATTTATACAGTTTTTTTTTCTTTGTTTTTTTCTTTGATATTAATTCAAGTTAAATTTTTTGAGCGTGGTGACCGATAAGAAAACAATTTTTTTTTAATATTGTTTAAAATATTTTAATTATTTTACAATAGATGTAGGTTATTCAGGATTTTTTATCATTGAAACTATAGATTTATGGTAATTAACGAGTTCTTCCGACAAACGATAATTTTTATATAGTCTGTGTTTATTAAATACTCTAAATTCACGAAAGTTGCTAGCATGACGACGACTCATATAAATCCAAAGAATATGCTTCATGCAATAAACTAAATTATTGTTTAAAATATTTTTGTTATCTTACAATACATGCAACTAGTCTACACGCATACGTCTAGTAGCACGCAAACAAACACCGTGCCGAAGTCTGCCGAACTTAAACAAAAACAAAGTTAAAACATAAACAAAGTTTTCAGGTCTTAGGTTTTTTACGTTACGGAATTTCTTGATTCAGTCGCCGCGCTCAAAGCCCGCGATAAAAGCTATGCAATAGCTTAATATGGAGTAAATAAAAAAATAATATATAAAAAGACAGATGCAATACACAACTATCACAGAAAAGCAGCGAAGTGTATAGGTATTATACGAGGCACGCACACATTTGGAAGACGAAAGTGGTAGATAGAGGGGGCATGACGGCATAAGTGAGCGTATACCGTGATGTCAAACGGCATGGTTTGACATCACGGTATACGAGCCGCTTTTACTGTATGGTCTTTGAAGATACGCTGCAGGTAATATGGTAATATGGTAGTAGCACGAATGGGTCTGCTTAACCAGCGGAGGACCACGCTCTTACTGAATGCCAGCGTAAAATATTAGCTCCATGCTGTACTTTGTATGTGAGTGTAGCAAACCTTTTAGACACGTTTTCACTGGTTATGAGACCGTTATATCTCAGCTTTAGTCGTTATGAAATATAAATGAAGATGACTGTGGGCCACAGTATCCACTTAACATCAGTTGGACTGTGTACTCTACTACGTGTTTCTTACCCTTATCCTATAAAAATCTACAGCTTACTTCAAAGGCTGAAGGCTGAAGGCTGCGGATGCGTCGTCACATCTGACTGCCTCATAGCCTGTTGGTGAAAATTATTTAAGAGTTGTGCTTACCCGTAATAAAATGTTTACCGTGTAGTGACGGCGTAAGAATATACACTGCCCCATATCATCACTTGGCTGTCGTGAGAGGCAACAGAGAGAAAAAAATCGAGAGATGGGCAACAGCCTCTTCCTAATAACAGCTTAAATTAAAAAAATGCTGTTGACATCCCACTTGCCAGGGGTGGTAATTATGACTAATATTCCTCTTATGAGGCAATCTGTGGGGGAGGCCTATGTTCAGCAGAAGCCTGCAGGTAGTAGTAGTTAGGTTAGTACAGTAGCCTGGAACGGAACCGTAACTAACTAGACGGACTCCTTGGCAGATCAGTATGAAGTATTTAGTAACAAAGTAAATAGTGTGATGGTAGTATAGAGATAATGGTAGCTTAGGGACTGGGCTCCTGCCTTATAATTTATTCATAATGCAAATGAAATTATTTATTACAACTGCAAATGCTGTGCCCGAAGTCTTAGCAACCATCGTAAAGAAATATTCATGTCTAATAGAAAAATTCAGGACATGTGACAAGCGCCAACATGCACTGAGGTAGTGCAATTGACTCTTGCCCTCTATCACTATTCATTACATCTAATGCCCTCTCACAAATGAGAGAGATACTTATAGCATGTGAAATTTGTCATCATGCATTATGATGCGGTTGAATCTCTTCTATTCCATAAACCGTCTTAGAAATTAAAACAGCGTCGTTTAACTTTTAAAAGAATATTATTCAATTTAAAAATTAGTCCCACTTCTAATGTGTTCTTTGTTTAATATTTTAATAATATATTCCTGTTTATTTAAAGCATAGAGGTAAGGTCATTATACATGACTTGGCTCCTACAGCGTATTATTCCTGACACGTAGTATTTCGCATTTAATAATTTCGAGGTGGTGTGTTGCTAATATGGTTTCTTATGGGATTCCAGTTTTAGTGAATTAATTACGACAAGGTCTGTCAAATGTCTGTTAATGTCTTAAATGTTAATTTTAACATGCCGTTTTGCATCCTAAAGCTCCCGTGTTATTTTGTATAAGCAAATTCAAGTTTAGAAAATATTTTAATTGCCGAAGTGGACCGTAAGAGAAATTTCTAACCTAAAACCCAAGAGGTAAGTCTTTAGCTAAGAGTTCAGAAAAAGAATTTGAAGAATTATTAACTTTGGCCTATCAGGGTTTTCACAAAAATGTAATGTATTTATGGCAAAATCCTCCTTGTGAGGCAACCTACGAGTATGAGATAGTCCTGTGTTAAGCAGTGAACTTTTATAGGCTGTAAATATAAGGAGACGGTCTGAAATTGTATGAAGCGTAAGCCTGGTACTGTACTGTACAAGTAGGGAAATAAATTAACATAATATATTATACCACTTTTGGTCATTCAAATCCATCCAATATTTTATTCTTACCAAAAACTGCAACACTAATGTTGAATTGATGGCTTTTTGAGGTTAGCTGTCAACTGTCATGAGGTTATTGATCAATTTATTGACAGATATTTGAATTCTGAAATGCTGTTATTTTTATCACCGATAGCTTATCAGATAGATTTATTATGTATAATAGTTAAAATATTTCAAAACTATTATGATTCAAAATGTGATTCTACATATGTCCGATATCAACAAAATCAAAATAATGAAGTCCATAAAACAAAGATCGAGTCAAACAAGTAGTAAAAGATCCAAAGTCCAAGCAAAAAAAACAAATTGTCAAAGAAATCCAAAAGAAACTCAATAAATGCATTCACTACTTCACAAATACACGAACAAGCTCGGAATAAACAAAAAAATATCACACTAACTACATTATTTCATGACTGATAGTTAGACATGACATTTGACATATAGTTTTATGACTGGAAGGGCGCCATCTTGTAAAATCATCAAATATTATAATTGCATTTTTATTTTTAGCAAGTAACTTAGTTTGATTTATTCTCTTATTTTCTTTTTAATAAAATCCTGTGCTTATTTACGGTATACCGTATATGTATACAAGTCTACATTGTACACTAGTGTACAATATACATAGATTGGACCTGAAATGGACCGTCTCCTTTATTTATATAAAACAAATGTAGTTTTTCCAGTTCTGTAGTTGGATATTTCAACCTATTTAACTGTAGAATGGTGTAAAACAGGGAGACGATGTATCCCTGAAATACTTCATCGCTGCATTGAAATAAGTTTTCAAGCTACTGAACTAGAAAGGATACGGTATTAACATCAATGGCAAATTGGATTTCCCTTCGATATAATAATTATCGCAGAATCTCTGAAGGACATTTTCACTTTACTCAATCTTAAAGTGAATGTGGACAAGACAAAAATCATTTCTAACGTTCGTGAATTATACATATGATGTTAGTTTTAGGAAAACAACGCTCGGAGTTGTTGATAAAAGTATATATCTGTAAAAAGACCAATTAGGTAAGTCCAACTTCGATCAGAAGGTCAACCAAAAATCCTTAGATTGTTTAAAGTGTAATGGCGGCCACATACGTAGCGGTATACCTGAACGGTATACCGGAACTGAAGGCTTGTGCAAGTATAAGCGGGGGTCGAGTTGTGCAATAAGTATTTTGTTAAATATGTAAGAAGGCTTGTGCAAGTATACCGGAGCGTGTGTGTGACAAAACTTGCACAAGTTTCCTGACTTGCACAAGTCTGGTAGGCAGATCAGAACTACGATCTGTATACCTGCACAAACTAGTTTGTGCAAGTATGCATGAGCGTGTGTGTCGGAACGCTTTAGTCGCCTAGAGCTTGCGATGATATTATTGTAGAAAACTTAAGATCTTCGTAACTTCTACCAGTCGCCAGGAATCTCAAAGTTGCTGTTAACCTCTCATGCGGTATTATCGCTGGGCGCATTATCGTGTCATTCTTTTGTATCAATGGCGTTACTAAGGACAAGAGTTCCAAATATGTGTTTATCCATACGCAAATAATTGTGCCAGTACTTCGGAGCAAATTTCAATTCATTTAAAAGGTTGGTGTGGGAATACTTATTTCTTTTCAGTAACCATTCTTTACGCCATACAGAACGTTTCTTCTTACACTTCTCTTTTTTCTTAATAGCTAGCACCAAACCAACAATAACCAAAACGTCATCAATTGTGGGTGCCGGTGGCATATTTAACAAAATACTTATTGCACAACTCGACTTCTTCGGTTTGTCACAGGCGCAGAACTGAGACTGCACAAGCATACTTAAATCGTGTGTGGTCACTATGGACGTTAGGTATACTTGCACAAGCCTTCAGTTCCAGTATACCGTTCAGGTATACCGCTACGTATGTGGCCGCCGTAAGAGTTACTTACTTCTTCCTCAGACGACTTCTTTGAGGAATCATTTATTCTTTGTGGTTCTCGTATGGTTCTCGATTATTTCGGACTAATACGACTTAGAGACTTTTAAGAAAACAATTTACTCCTTTTTTAAAAGCACGCACCTGAATTTCCTCTGGTGATGCAGGTGTTCATGAGTGGTGGTCGACACTTATCATCACGTGAGTCGCATACACATCTGCCCCCTCTTCTACGAATATAAACGATAGAAAATAATGTGTAAAAACCTTTTTACGTAAAATTGAAAACAAAAAAAAATTTGCTCATAATTGTGTTTTAATATATTTTACAGTTTATGAATTGAATCTTAAAAATAACATTTATCAGTTTCTCGATTTCACAAAAAATCCTGCATGTTTTCCGAATAATTGTCTAGATCATTGCCTTTGTTGGTCTGAGGTACTTAGTAGAGGTAAATGCTATTCATAAAAATTAACAGTATTTTTACAGGCTTAGAAAGCTTATATTTATTAATATTGAGGATCGCCAAACGAATTTACAATAACAATTATTAGTCTTGTCATTAGTACCGTAAACAATGACCGGGGTAGGACCACGCTCTCACAGAATATTGACGTAAATTAGCAGCTAAATTCTGCTTGGTTTTGTATAGTGAGTGTAGGGAACCGAAGATTCTTTTTACTAGAAACGAGGTATATTAGTCCCTAGAGGTTAAAATAAAATTGAAGTGACCAACAAACAAACCACGAATAATGATTTCTTATATTTACGCGACCACTACACATTTGAATAATAATAGTTTTTACGTATTTTATCACGTATATTAATAACACAAATAAAACAGTAGAAAATGAATTAAAAAAGTTAATAAAACAAACAGTTAATAAAACATTAAGAAGTGCTTCTTAGTTCTTAATATGAACATTTAAAATTTTTAAATATTAAGTATTGGGTGTTAGTATGTACTCTGTTCTAAAAAAGATATATGTTTTTTTTGGTAAGATTTTTCTGGTAAGACGCACACATTCACGGATCTGGAAAAAATAAACTTATCCAATGTAGCCGAACTATTAATTGTACAAGTATTTTATTCGGATATTATAGTTTATTTCATTAATTCATCAAATTCTACTGCTGAGCTTGTAAGTATCATTTATGAAAAAGGCCTATGCCTTTTTCATAAATTGATTTATAAAAGGGATCGTTGCCACCCTTGTGATGCTGGGAGGCAACCACAGTTTTTTATTATTTTTAGGACAACCTTACGAAACTCACGGATGATATTATGAGATAGTGAATTCTCTTACACGCTCACTAAAAGATATGATTTCGAAGATAGGCTTTCTTATTTCAAATCAAATAAATAAAAATTCAGTGTAATAACATTATATACGGCAACAAAGTTCAATAATGGCACCATCTTTTTCCTTTCATATTGGATTTATTTTATGTTACAATAAATCAGGTCGTTTGTCATTTTTTTTCTCAAAAACACGCTGTGGTAATATCATTTTTCAAAAGAAATGGACTTTTCTTCTATTTCGTAAATGCTGTATTTTGAAATTTTCCAAAATATTTTTAAATGAAATTAAACCCAGTTTTCGCCCCACCGGGAGACAGAACGTGACGAGTGGCGAACCTCGTTGCCGGTTCGATCGATCGAAATTGAAAGAGCTATGTCAGGATCGTGCCAAATGGAAGTCCGTATTCTCTGCCTACACCTCTGGGTGACAGGAGTGAGTGTTTATGTATGTATATGAAATTAAATGACGGTTAAGGGAGCCTTTTAGTTAGCTGACAGGTGGTGTGGGGCTTTTTTGGCTTTTTTTTGGTTGGGTCCCCTGCGTTCGCTTTGGCCTGTGTTTTTTGAACGCACCATTGTGAAGTTCTAAATTAAATTATTCTAAATTGTTTAAAAGAACCGATAATTGATGGGGAAAAAATGTCCTCGAGTGGCAGCCTCGTACCGGTAATCAAATAAAGAGAAGAATTAGTTGGAATGACAACCTGTTAAGTGATGCAGGGAGACGATGGATGCAGGAAGGCTTAAGACCGTGCCGTGTGCCAGTGGACTTGTGATGAGTTTTAATGATGATGATGAGATTATCTCTGAATACTGGCCTACTACTGTTTTCAGCTATATTGCCGCTGAGCGAAATCATTGCCGGATCAGCACAGGCAATACTAAGCGAGCAATAGCCTCCTGGTAACTGCCTCGTTAGTTTATTGGTCGTAAATGAACCTTCTGACCAATTGGTCATCAATTATTGTGTTTCCTGACAAGAATTTCTTTGCAGCGACTCGCTCTGGTCGTGTAGGGCCATCAACAGCGGATGTGGTTGCGCACACTCTCGTGCGCTATATTCCTGTCCTACGCAGATTGCTAATCTCCGTTGAGACTTGCCGTCGTGGCCGAAATTCAGTCTTGAGAACATTCCTATCACTATTTTTTAAATTTAAAATGTAGCATATAACAATCCGGGTATTAAGTAGACTCTATTGTCTACCCGCAATTTAAAATTAGTCTTGATGTTTTTAATGTTATTTCTTTGGTTGATAACGCACTTTTGGTCGTTCAGATGTTCAAGAAAAAGATAATGCTAATTTAAACCGTTTTCTATAGAAAAAGAAACTTTATTTTTCAATATAGATTATTATAGTAAAACTATACTAAAACATTTAAAATATTCTGTAAATACCTAAAATATATTCCACCATTATAAGACGTAATTTACTGTGTTAACACAAATTCATTCAATTTGTGAAGAGCTCTAATTAATTAATTGAAAGGGAAAATAGAGCTTTCAAGACTAAAATACTCATATTACAGATATTTTAGGATAATATTTATAACGAAAATTGAAAAGCTTTTATTATGTCTAGGTCGCTTGGTGGCAGCGTAGAATACTCAATCTACACCGAGATTTTTTCTAGGATACGGTTAATAAACGAACAAACACATGATAGTAATGTGTGAAAGATGTGACCCATAAACATCTTTAGAAACCTCTTAAAATGTTAGTGTGAAAGTAGGAAGAATGCAGACTTTTTTTTAAAATAAGGACATCTAATGAGTACCTACTTCTACACAAATAATGAATAGGTTCTCCAATGAGTACTAAGTCCACCTGATGCTAAGTAAACGCTGCAGCCTATAGACATCTATTTACATATATCCTCTATTAAGAATCAAAACGCAGATGAGATGCCTTGTCATCCCTAAAGATTTTAATTGACGTTTCCAATGAAAAAGATTCGCGGTTCTATACACTCACACGAAACAGGAGCATTAAGCTGCTATTTTACGCTAGTATTCTGCGAGAACGTGATCCTAGCCCGGTGGAGCCGATCCACTGGTACTACGACCATAACGTAGCTGCAGCTTGACTCTATCACGAATGAAAATTCCAAAGGTTCCCTACACAAGGAAGTCTGCTTGTCTTTGACAATATTGTATTCAAGTTAACGAAAACAAGTTGACAAAATTAAGAGACATCGTTTTACATACTATATTGTAAAATATCGACAGCATATTCAAATCGTAAATGGGACGTGGGCTCAAAATGGATCAACAAAGGAATTTAATTCGCCTTTTATAGGCAAGAAAACGGGCGGTGTGGTTATCAAAATGAATTATAAAGGAATGGAAGTGGGCCTTAAATATACTGTATCGATAAAATTGTTTTGTACAAAACATTTAATTTCCCTTATAGGGTTCACTGAGGCCTTGTTATTGTGGGGTTCTTGCTGACGGGCCAGCCTCCGTGACCGGGAGTTGGTCCTCCGACTTCTGCGGCGTTGCACCACCAAATCTTCTCTGGTCCGTCTCCTGCTGGCGTTGACTTCAGGTACGGACACCCTTCGTGTCGTCGTTCCGTATAATCGGCATGATTTTATCCCACTTCTGACAGCAATTGTTACGAGCTCAGGGTTTGTGACAATAAAAACTGCCGATTGAATTACCAAAATTGACAATTAAATTACCGACAGCAATTAAAACTTAAAACACACTATGGGTATATTAATTCGATATAACTATAGGAAATTTGATTATAATAATTTTTAAATTAACAAATTTCCTACTGTTGATTTACAGCCATATTGACCGGCATTCGCAGTCTTCGGAAGGTGGAAACGTGTGTGACCTCATCACTCACAACGCTGCGCCAGCAGTTTTTTTTTAATAAAACTGAAGTGACGGACTAACTAACAGGCCTCCGAATGGTAAGCAGCTACTGCAGCCAGTGTACACCTGCCTCCTAATTCGAACAAAGAAGGAGCTGTGCAAGTACCGGGTATATGCGAAAACACATGTGCACTCTCGATTCCCTCACTCTCACAGTCTGATAGGATGGTAATCCTATCAAGAGACCAGGCTCAGGAGCTACGGCTTTCAAATGCTTTTTTAAGGCACGGGTGTGAAACATCGCTATCTTCCTGACTCTAGGCTGTCCTGAGATTTTCTAGACGTTTATTTATTAACTTATTAATCTATAGTCAACCAAATCTAAGAAATACATTTTGACAACTGTCAGACTTATTGCACCAAGCATGCCAACCAAAAAATGGGAACGTACAATATTCGATTCCTAAAAAAATCGATATTGATTATTTAGAGTTGGTAATCATTTAGTTTGGTTTGAATTAATACCAGATTTGTTTAATACCAGAATAAATTAAAAACGTATAATTGAAAACACAAGATTTATCAGTTTCTTCGTACTTGTTGTTACCATTTATTTCTAGAGGCACAGTTATAAAAATGTAAGATTGAAACTAGATTAAAAATAAATTTATTCAATCACTTTCAGTAAAACTAGTAGATATGTCGTTGTTTATATTAATTATTATTTGATTTTCAATAATGAAGACAAAATTAATATCTCTTCAAAAGTCATCCATAATCAATTTTTTTGTTTTGTTTTTTTGTTGGGCACATGCTTCAAAGAATATTTTTTATAGCATTGGGTGCCAAACGAGCACACAGTCCACCTGATTGTAAGTGGATGCTATGGTCCATAGAATCAAATGCCCATGAATCAAAATGCAAATGCGTTGTTACCCCAGAGGATTAAGATGTAATGCCTCGATTCCAGTAAAAAGGGTCTCCGGTTCTCTACACTCACCATACGAAATAAAACAGCATTACGCTACTATTATAGCATACGCTGGTATTCTGTGAGAGCGTGGTGCTGCCCCGGTTGAGCTGACCCATTCGTGCTACAACTATAATATAGATGTAGTGTAGCTCTACCACGTTCAAAAAGTTATTATAGAAGAAACAGTCCAATAACTTAAAGCCGAGTCACAAAATAAGAAGACAAACAAAAAATCACAAAATTACGCACAGTAAGCTCTCGAAACAGAAACAGAAACTTGTTTATTCAATATAGATTATGAATAATACTTATTGAAAGTCACTTTTTTCATTTACCACTGGTTCGCAAAAAAAACCTCTGCCTTGCGAAGACCCAGCAAGAAACCCGACGGGACTAGTTTAAAAAAAAGAGCTTACAATCATGCGTGTTACAATTAACAACACAAAATAAATTAGAAATAGCTTGGTAGTCCCAGGAGTTATTATCATCAATTATTTCAATTTCAATTATTATCAATTTCTTAATATTAAAATAACCCTTTTACACTTATTTTAGCACGGCCTTGTATATGAGGTTTTTTTTAAATAAACTTGTTTTATTCACG
Organism: Parnassius apollo; assembly: GCA_907164705.1. Lineage (NCBI taxonomy): Eukaryota > Metazoa > Arthropoda > Insecta > Lepidoptera > Papilionidae > Parnassius > Parnassius apollo. The sequence goes on along the minus strand of CAJQZP010000226.1, from coordinate 2,624,985 downwards.
ATTCATGTAATTTAAGGAATTTTGAAAATAAAAATTTTTATCACCCCTCACCTCTTATAAAGTCATCCTCACAACCTCACCTACTGTATCACGATTTGGGGAGGAGCAGACAAAACTCACTTCCTTGCACTCGAAAGAGCTCAGAGATCACTTATCAAAGTCATCTACTCCAAACCTTATCGTTTTCCCACTGATACACTATATAGAATGAGTGGCCTACTCACAGTTGAAAACTCTATATTCTGAATCTCATCTTAAGGCTAGGTATTTCGCAGAGACCGCGCTTTTGAGTTCTCTTAAACCATCTGAGGCATAGAAATTAGTGTTTTAAATTCTGATAAAAATATATACTATTAGTTAAGGATCTAGTCTAGTCAAAATCGCATTCAGTTACAAAATCTAAAGAACTTCACTCGATAGAAAAAAATCCCGAAGTGACCCCTTCATTGTTTTTTCAATATTATGACTAAACTACTAACATTTTACACTTAAATTTTGTACTCAAATAAAGCCACTTAATAGACAAATTCGCAGAGTTTGACTTGATAAAAATATTTGTTAATATTTTTAAGCGGGCTACATACGACACGATATCAGTGGCGATCTAGGGTGGAAAGAAATCGGGGCTTTTATCGGGGTAGACCTTACACACGGGCCTGCCTAGCAGTACGCGTTCGGACTTGGAGCGGAATGCACATGCGGTAGAGTTCTTGAAAATACCTCCGACTCTCTTAAAACACCACCGTGTTGGTTTGGCATTAGCCATCTCGGTTAATTTATTCGAAAATAGAAAAAGAGAAGTTGCTGGGTGAAAAAATGGCTCCAAAAGAGATAAAAATTAAGCCACATAAACGTACTAAATGGCCTGTAATCCAAGGACGTGATTAATTTTCTCCGGATGGATGAAGACAGTTTTTATAACCTTCTAGAAATGATTTCGCCACTTATATAAAAACGTCAATTTCTCCTACCTATGCTATTTAGTTATTTCTTCTCTTTGTTCATTTCTGCTTTGGTCAAAATCTGGTTATGTATTACACACAACAAACAAGGAAATAAAATACTTTTGTATAATAATATGTATACTTTTTTTTTAATGTAATCTTTATTTATGGAGTAAAACTATCAGAAAATAAAATAGCTTATATCTTTTTTTAAACATAAAGAAACCTTTAATTTCGGACATACTCCCTTTTATATAACTTGTTTGTTGATGTGGAGATGGTGAAGGAGTAGAAGTTAGTTGTTGATAAGAGGATGAAGGCACGTAAGAGATCGAAGTGTGGTCTTGTGGAGTTGTAAGAGATATGAGTGCGGTCTTGTGTTGATAGCGTTGGAATAGGAGTTAGTTGTTGAGGAGAGGCTTTATCTTCTCCTTACTTACATCATATACTCTACTTTACGAACGGCAATAAAAAAATTAGTTTAGTAGGCATTCTTGACCATGTCACTTCGCAGGGTCACAGGCTAGGGTGGATATGATTTGAATTTCGATAAAATTTCAATTAATTTATTTATTTTATTCACTTTTTTTTGGTTTTTTGTAAAATATCAGTGCCATAGGCTTCTACTCCGTTTATATGATTAAAATGTAAAAATTTTGTTATATAAAAAAAGGTCATTCAGTATCACTGTTTTGTTAACTTCCTTCCGCGAGGGTTGCCGGCAGCGACTGCCAAAAGAAATCGGGCCGATGCGCCTACACACACGCAGTAAGGAGGTGGCGGTGCCCCGATCTAGGAAGCATCGGCTGATCTAGGAAGCATTTTTGCTCCTGCCAGCCGATTAAGGAGGCGATATCGGCCACGACTTAGGATGGCCCTACATACGACACGATTTAGAGGCAATCTAGGAGGCATCCCCACTACTCCACCCTAGATCGCCACCGATATCGTGTCGTATGTAGCCCGCTTAAGTAGCTTCTAAGTAGAGTGTATGATGTAAGTAAGGAGAAGATAAAGCCTCTCCTCAACAACTAACTCCTATTCCAATGCTATCAACACAAGACCGCACTCATATCTCTTACAACTCCACAAGACCACACTTCGATCTCTTACGTGCCTTCATCCTCTTATCAACAACTAACTTCTACTCCTTCACCATCTCCACATCAACAAACAAGCTTTATAAAAGGGAGTATGTCCGAAATTAAAGGTTTCTTTATATTTAAAAAAAAGATATAAGCTATTTTATTTTCTGATAGTTTTACTCCATAAATGATTACATTAAAAAAAAGTACATACATATTATTACCTATACAAAAGTATTTTATTTCCTTGTTTGTTGTGTGTAGGTACATAACCAGATTTTGACCAAAGCAGAAATGAACAAAGAGAAGAAATAACTAAATAGCATAGGTAGGAGAAATTGCGTCTTTATATAAGTGGCGAAATCATTTCTAGAAGGTTGTACAAACTGTCTTCATTCATCCGGAGAAAATTAATCATGTCCTTGGATTACAGGCCATTTAGTACGTTTATGTGGCTTAATTTTTGTCTCTTTTGGAGCCATTTTTTCACCCAGCAACTCCTCTTTTTCTATTTTCGAATAAATTAAGCGATATGGCTAATGCCAAACCAACACGTTGGTATTTTAAGAGAGTCGGAGGCATTTTGAAGAACTCTACCACATATGCGTTCCGCTCCAAGTCCAAACGCGTACTGCTAGGCAGGCCCGTGTGTAGGGTCTGCCCCGATAAAAGCCCCGATTTCTTTCCACCCTAGATCGCCACTGATATCGTGTCGTATGTAGCCTTTTGAACCTCCAGCGCGAGCGCGGCGTGGGTGCCGTCGCCGCTGGCGCTAATGGACGACGGACCCGTGTCGGTTTTCTCCGTGCACCAATAAATCAGTTCTTGACGAGTTCATACAATTGTTGTCACAGACTAAATATTGCGTGCTATAAATATAAATCCTGTGGTTTTAAGGACGCGTTTACAAAATTGATAGGTATAGAATCGCACTACTACATTGACAAAAGTCGCACACACAAGTGTACGCACGGTTGGCTGTGGAAATCGTAGTCAAATGAAATTATTTTGATAATTTGAAAGATTGAATTTGTTTTTTATTTCTTATACCTCAGAAATATACTTAGATACGAAATACGAATACCTGCTCCAGAGACTGCTTGGCACTGGAAGCCCTCTACTGGTAGTGAGATGTTAGCTCTGGACTTTGAACTGGTTTTGTCAGTTATAATAAGACCTTACCTACCTGCGGACTTGATGGAGTGACCTGAAGGTGTAATTCGGTGATTACAACAGGAACTCCTAGACTAGTAGAACTAGGTGTGCCGAGTTTGGGTTCATTTTGTTGGTTATGATGAGACCTTACCACCGGACTTGATGGAGTGACCTGAAGGTGTAATTCGGTGATTACAAGTGGAACTCCTAGACTAGTGGAACTAGGTGTGCCGACTTTGGGCTCGTTTTGTTAGTTATGATGAGACCTTACCACCGGTCTTGATGGAGTGACCTGAAGGTGTAATTCAGTGATTACAACTGGAACTCCTAGACTAGTAGAACTAGGTGAGCCGAGTTTGGGTTCTTTTTGTTAGTTATGATGAGACCTTACCACCGGACTTGATGGAGTGACCTGAAGGTGTAATTCGGTAACTACTGCTGGAATTTCTGAACGAGTAGAACTAGGTGTGCCGAATTTGGGCTCCGTTTTGTTAGTTATGACGAGTCCATACCTCCGGACTTGATGGAGTGACCTGAAGGTGTAAATCGGTGATTGCAACTGGAACTTCTAGACTGGTAGAACTAGGTGTGCCGAGTTTGGGTTCGTTTTGTTAGTAACGATGAGACCTTACCACCGTACTTGATGGAGTGACCTGAAGGTGTAATTCGGTGATTGCAACTGGAACTCCTAGACTAGTACAACTAGGTGTGCCGAGTTTGGGTCCTTTTTGTTAGTAACGATGAGACCTTACTACCGGACTTGATGGAGTGACCTGAAGGTGTAATTCAGTAACTACTGCTGGAATTTCTGAACGAGTAGAACTAGGTGTGCCGAATTTGGGCTCCGTTTTGTTAGTTATGACGAGTCCATACCTCCGGACTTGGTGGAGTGACCTGAAGGTGTAAATCGGTGATTGCAACTGGAACTCCTAGACTGGTAGAACTAGGTGTGCCGAGTTTGGGTTCCGTTTTGTTAGTTACGATGAGACCTTACCAACGGACTTGATGGAGTGACCTGAAGGTGTAATTCAGTGATTACAACTGGAACTCCTAGACTAGTAGAACTAGGTGTGCCGAGTTTGGGTTCGTTTTGTTAGTTATGATGAGACCTTACCACCAGACTTGATGGAGTGACCTGAAGGGGTAATTCAGTAACTACTGCTGGAATTTCTGAACGAGTAGAACTAGGTGTGCCGAATTTGGCTTATATATAGAAATATAAATCCTGTGGTTTTAATAGTTATAATGAATTTTACTGTAAGTTTGACTTTCTCCCCTAGCGTTGTGTGTGTTCACACGAAACTTAAAAACAGTTCTCTACTCATACAGTTTCCATACCTATCAAAAGCGAACTGGTTGTTAATTTTCTATTTATTATGTAAATCTAATTTATCGCTATAATAAAAAAAAGTTTGATCATAAAAAATGCATTTGTAAAGTCAAATAAAAAAGTCATCCTACTGCTTATTTCTATACTGTGTCGCTGGTGAACTCATGCAAGTTCACTGCCGCGGAGTCCGCGCGAAATAATTCGTGCTCGGCCGGGACAGCGCTAAACCCGCCCTCTTTTCCCAAAAGAGGGTCGCTCATGATAAGGCACAATAGAGCTTAATCAGCCGGTTGCCTGTCCCTAAAGGCGGTTTTTAGGGGGTATCACTTAGGGTCCCCGGTAGGACAGTGAGTCCCCCATAACCACGATAGACCGGCTATCGTGGTATGCGTAATGCATTTTCCGCCTCCCTACGTACAGGGTAGCCCTTTAATTGCTTCGGGCGCAAAAAAAAAAAAAAAAAAAAGACAGCGCTAAATGCCTACTTTTGCAGGAATACATGGCCTTAACGTGCCACAAATCTCTGCCTTATGTCGACCTGAGTCATAAAAGAAAGAAGGACGTCGTTGCACCCGTCACTGCCGCACGTACTGCGTTCGCTAGAAGACAATATTGAAGGTAGTCTGCTTATATATATACAACAAAGTAAACAATATACTTAAAATATACCCCATGTTATCTTACACTTGCAGGAAAACTGTAATAGAATTGTTGGATTCACTTAGCTATGTAATGTTGAATACCTTTCCATAAGAATTTGTTAAAATTTTGGTTCAATTAATGCTGGTTCCTGTATGCGGAATATTCATACCGATCCCAAGAAACCTTATCCGTAGGGCATACAGGTATCCAACACATGCACACATATATACATACGCACACAAAAATATACACACTCACGCACATTTATATACTAGCATACATGCTTACATGAAAATAATCTCACTTTTCACACAAATCGCAATTTAAATTTAAATTTGAATTGTATCAAAAATGTTAAATTTTAATGTAAAAAAAATGTTAACCATCCTAATTTTTTAGATATACCTAATATACCTACCTAGTTTATCTTATTTAGCCAACCGTAAGGGAAGTAGCGAGTTATTCCCAACACAAGTGTATCTGACTACTTAAAGGGAAGACTCGACAAATCTTTGTAATAGGATATTTGGAAACAAAGGATTTTAATTTAATTTCATCCTCGTAGCCTAGTAGATATGTACTATGACCGCTAAGTTCACGGGGTCGTTAAAGAGAATGATAAAATATCCTGTGGCTTCTCACAAAGAAAAGGCAAAAATACTAAATAAATTGCGAGCTTTTATGAAGTACGAGCTAAACAGTAAAGTAAATATTGTATAAAAATAGCCTTTATTTAAGTTTGAGTGCTGGGCAAAGGCTTGCTCTCTTTTCAGGAAGTATGTTGGAGTATCGAATAATACACGCCACTATTCTAATGGGCTTTGGTTGAGTAAAATATATTTATTTTCTTATATAATATGGGGTTGTCATCAAGTTTTATTCCTTCTATGTGGAGAAAATGGTAAGTTATTTAGAATGGAATGAAACCCATGGTAGCTCAGAAGCTAAGCGCTCGCTATAAGTTTTATATAACTTGAACAACCCGGGTTTGATCCCCGCCGGTACCAATGAAATTGTTGATTGCAATTATATGTGCAGATTTACCACGTCCTCGACTGAGAAGGAAAGCACCGTGATGAAATATGTATGTTAAATAAATTAAAAGAAATATTACGAAGACATTTTAAGTTTGTCAACACGCATTGGGGTATTACCGCAAACATTTTCTTGCCCAAAAGAAACCCTCTCAGAAATAAGAGGAAACCTATGCTCAGCATTGGGACGTGTATAGGCTGTAACTTTCCATTTTTAACTAAATAAAATAAGAAATCATTAAAAATGAAAGTAACAATTTCATAATATAGAATACTGAAAATTAGCGTTTTAAGAACATAATATTTCAAAATCCTGTCTTTGTCTGTAAGACAACCATGCGTGTATCTAGAAGAAATCGTTTTCAGAACGATAAGACCGCCCGATGTACTTTCTATATATGTATAAATTTCATTTAGTTTCTTTTTAACGTGTATTGGTATATAATAAATAGTGTTGATTGATTGTTTGACTGAGCCCTTGTGAAATTCGAAACCTTTGCGTAGTAGTAAAAGGTTTCTTTGACCTTGTGACTAGTCTGTAAATACGTCGTTTGAAGGTTATCGAGAACCAGTATATTAAAGCTGTCAGACATTCTGTCTCAGTCTTCAGAAGTGACAACGCATCTGTGGCCTTCTTTGTTTAACGTTAAAAATATAGTCAAGAGCGTGGTTCCTACCCAAACAGACTCCTAGGTCCGCTCAGGAGTCTATTAGTGCAGGTAGGTAAAGGAGTATTCTTTCTTATTCTCATTCTTTTTAATTCTCTTCGATTTTTTCAAAATTCTCAAGAGGCACCTGATAATAAGTGGCTATTGTACTCCATAACACCTGCAGCCAACTTCAAACCAGGAAATCAACAGATGCGTTGTCACCTCTAAGTACTGAAATAGAACCCTCACAGCCTGCAATTATACAAGCTCTTCACGCCCTTCAGAGTGAACACAGCAGTACAGCTAACATTTGGCGACAGGAACAAGTAAACTGGTCGTGCCTGCCCAGACGGGCTTATTGACAGAGTAAGAGTCCCACCACCTATTTAATCTATCATAGAGACCGAGATAGTTTAGTGCTATCATCCGGCGGTCGTAAAGTATTTTTGGCCTTTACGTAGTTGCCTCTAACGCCACCCAAGGGACGATGGATTCAGCAAGAATCGTCATTTTAATTAAACTTTTGTAAGTTTCTGATAACTTTTCCAAACTCCGAAGCTAAACTACTTAGCGTTAACAATTTAAGTTCTATTGCGACATTTCTCCAATTTCCGTCTCTTGCAATATAATAACAAGAGAGTACTCCACGGGGAGCCGGAGTAGCGTTATAACGTTAAACTAGTTACTAAACTTTGCTGTACTTAAGTGATATTGTATGCACTGATATTGCTTTTACTGTACAATTTTCAGATTGGTTGTTGGTAAAGAAAATATTATAAAGTTTTTACCTACGCAATTGTCCGTTTATGTAGAAAATATTAACAAGTAATAGTAATTAATAAAAAAATTATTAAGTAATTAGTAAAAGTTAAAAAGAAGGGTTACAGCCTTTAACCGTCCCACTGCTAGGCATAGTCCTCCTTTAATTTCTAAAAGGGTTCTAGGAAATGTCCGCCGCGCTACCTTAATGCGTGTTAGAGGTCTTTGAAATATTTTTTTAATTTTTCAGACTTGAAAAGTCTGCCATACTTAAAACTAACTGGCGTATCATTTTTGACACTGGAAAAAAATATCTTAATTACTTTGATTTCGCGGGATAATTAATTTATTCAAAAATAGAAATCAAGAAAGAAGTCTTTACTCCGATTGAGAAAAAATGCTTTCTTGGCATTATAAACAATATGAGGCTATGATGAAAATAAGGAGGCCGAAAGCACGTCTCTACGTATTAAAAATGAGGCCTGAAGCAAAATAACTCTAGACTACAATGCTAATCCATACGATCCAATTATAGTAGTACAATTTATCATCATCATCATCATCATTACAGCCTTTCACAAGTCCACTGCTGAATATAGCCCCCCGCCCCCTAAGGAACGCCACAAAGCACAATCCCAAGCCACCTGCATCCATTGACTTCCTGCATGTCTAACCAGCTCTTCACACCATCTAGTGGGAGGACACCCTACACTTCACCTGACGTTAAGAAGCTGTCACTCCAGAACCTTTCTACTAGTGAAACAAATATTACTTTTTATACATTATAACACCAGTACTCTGAAATTTTGACCATAATTTCCATATCATAAGTCATGACAGATTTATTTTATCTTACATTCAACACGAATACTTCAGCCAACAACTAAGCAACTACGTCGGGTATCAGTTGCTGTAAGCAAATACGAAGAGAGGCACTTATAAAAGAACGCCAACACCTCTTGGTCACTGGAGGAGAGCCATCTATAAGTAATGCCCCCATCGTCCCTGATATTGCCGAAGTAGCCTCATCACTTATAGTTGGCATAGATACTGCTATTGATTCAGATGCAGTCCTAGGTATACGTAATATATATATACGTAAAGATATAAATAATTTGATATACAGCTCTCATCAATAATATGTCTGAGCTTAAAGGTACAACAGAAATTAAGGATTAAAAGTATTAAGAAAAATAAGAATTAAGAAGGATGACATGATGCAACATTAACACATTTTGTTAACTTTCTTAAGTTCTTTTTAAGTTAAGTTCTAGCCGGCTAGAACTAGCTGTAATCGCACTTCGGCTTTTTTAAATCTTTTTGAATTTTTATACTTTTGTGAATATATGTTGTTTGTTTTATTTATTTTTAATCTAATTAATATAAAATATAACAAATAGTACAGAAAGAAACATTAACTTTTACATTTTTTGTACAAATTAACTTCTACAATATGAAATCTGTCAAATATTACATCTCATTTTAAGGGGCGCCACCCTGGTGGCAGAAAATTCGTGATTGTCCTCCATTACCAACTTTGAAATTTAATAAATTATATTAATTTAAATAATTAATTAAATAATACCTACTTAAATAAATATACAGTATCTACATACCTGAAATGATGCTGTGGCATAAAACTTTAAATTTAATAAGGTGGCTATATATGTACCAATGAGTTTTTTGTTAATGTGACAATATATATTACTGATTGTTAACCTCTATTGTGAAGAGTCAAAATGTGTCGAAAAAGGCACGTATGGCAATTCACAATGCTGTGTTGGTCCCTACTTTAACGTATGGTAGTGAAAGTTGGGTGAAGAAGAAGGCAGAAGCTCGAGAGTAGAATAAACGCAGTAGAAAGGCGGTCGTTAAGGAGTATGTTAGGGTTGAATCTGAATGACAGGGTAAGAAATTGTGTAATAAGAGAAGAGTGTGGTTTGCAGGATGATGTTGTGACCAGGATTAAGAAAGGGATGCTTCGGTGGTTTGGTCATGTGGAAAGAATGAATGAGGAAAGAGTGACAAAGAAAATTTATGGTGCAGAAGTGAATGGCAGAGTCGGAAAGGGACGTCCTAGGCGAAAATTTATCGACCAAATTGGCGATTTATTGAAAACGGGCCTAATTAGGAGTACCCTTAACCGACGAGCATGTATGCGTAGGTGTATGGATGTGAAGGAGGCAAGAGAGGTGTGTCAGGATCGTGCCAAATGGAAATCTGTAGTCTCTGCCTACCCCTCTGGGTGACAGGCGTGAGTGTTTATGATTGTTAACCAAATCTGTATCGTTTTTAAATTGTCCACTTGGTAACTTAAAAGTATCGGAAACATCCCCTATATGTATTTTTGGTAAACGATATCGCAAAGGCCATAAAATAACATTTTTGTACAAAATTTCGTCGTAATGATAAATTTCTCTTAAAATATTTACCATCATTATGTCAACAGTCACCATCTCAAGTCACGGACTGCTGAAGTACACACAATTGAGACGCGAGTTTGCTTTATTAATCAGTGCGTCACTCAGCTGATGTTCTAAACCTAAGCTTTACTTGAGATATATTTATTAATAAGATCATAAACTCAAGATAATAATTAAGTGTTTGTACTTGAGTTGAGTAACGTACATATATTAATACGGGCCTTCAGTCTTCAGGAGTGAAAACGCATCTGCATTTTGATTCTTAATCGAGAATATTTGTAGATGTCTATGGGCCACAGCATCCTTTTATCATCAGGTAGAATGTGTGCTCGTTTGTCACCTTTATTCTCTATAAAATATTACGTTATATTCGTCTCCGAACTGTCTGACTGAGTACTGAGTGGCTGCCCAAAGAAATTTGAAAAATTAGTAAATGTAGGAAAGAAAGGTTAATTAAACGTAAAATAAAGAATGAAGATAATTATAAAAAGAACTTGAACTTGAACAAGGTTGATAAAACAATAGAACAGATATGAAGTGTTGAACAGTTGTTGAATTTTTTCATTTGATTTTCCACCCAAACTTTAAGTTGTGCCTTCGTACAAAACTTTCTACATTGGTAATCACTTTGTTCATTTAGGACAGAAAAAAAACTTACAACTTCCTTTCGACGCTCGCGAAAATGTACAATTTACTATTTAACTGTATGAATTTAATTTACAATTCATACAGTTAAATAGTAACTGTTGGGAAAAATTGTCCGCTTTGAGCTTTTTGGATGCTTTTCCTTACAGGGTATTTACACGCTAGGAACTTCCTGAAGCGAGGCGTTACTTTTGACTTTCAAAAAGTGTTTTGTAAAAAATCTAAATCAAAATGTTTGACTTTGACATTGATGTTCGAATGTACTACGTTCGGGTAAGTGACGTCTATGGTGGTACCCCACTAGATGGAGTAGAGACCTGGCGAGGCATGCAGTAGGATAACGTCCATGAAAAAGCATCACTTGTAATTCCTCTGGTGTTGCAGGTGTTCGTGAGCTGCAGTAGTTACTTACCACCACGTGAACCGCATGCTCGTTTGCACCTGCAAGTAAGTTGCATATATTAAAAAAATTGTCAGTCGTAGGAATGCACTTACACACTAATATCACAAAAAATATCTCCAATAAATTAATGAATGAACGAGTGAATAAACTAATGATTCACATCGCAAATAATTCCTATCAGAGTTACACATAGACCCGTGAAGTGGTGGTGGTAAAGTAATATCTACAACATGCCGTGGGTGTCGCAAGAGGACAGAGGAAGCAAACTAGGTGATGATCAGCAAAGTCTTACTAATAACTACTAGGAAATAAAAGAAACTGCCAAGTGTGGTAAGTATTGCAAACATCCTCTGGACCGAATTTAGGTCACGGTGGTCACTGTCAACGAAGACTAGCCATCTGCGTTGAATAAGATTATAGTGCCAGAGTGTATGCGCAAGCATAGGTGCACTCTTCATTCCCTCACTCTCATAGTCCGATAGGACAGAAATATTACATGGACTGTGGCTTTACGTGCTTTTCGAGGCACGGGGGTGAAACACCGCCAACACCCTGACTCTGGGCTGTTTTAGAGATTCTCTTAACGGAAATACTGAATAATTATTTTTTGACATAAATCAAAGACTTTGTAAAAAGGGTTATCATAATATTTACCAAAATATTGATGATAATAACAAGTTATTTCTAATTTGTTTTGTATTTTAGTTATTGTGTAACTTTAAGGATTGTTAACTGTACTTTTTTTTTAAATTAAAAAATCCCACTGGGATTTGCTCGTTCTTCCCAGGAGGTATTATTCGAACCAGTGGTAAATTAAACATATGAGTGACTTTCAACAAGTATTATTTTTAATCTATATTGAACAAAAAGGTTTCTACTTCTATTTACAGCTTCGTACTTATAAACATGTAATAATAGAACTAAATTATACAAAACATATTTTCGGTGAAAGCCAACACATATGAACTATACAAAGTCACAGTTGGATTAAGTTTTGTAGCTTTCATAATCCCACACTATATAAATGACGGAGGAAATTAATTACATTCAGCTAAGAAACTTTGCTTCATAAATTACCAAGTTGACTATATGACACGTTTCGACGTGTAATAATGTTTTATCCATTTGCGAAGGTTAAACATGCGGAAAATCAAGACCCTTTACTTAGAGATATACTTAGTTGTCATATAAATAACTTAAGTGTAACATAAACGTGCATTTGAAAATGATTGTTATAAATCATGTCACTCGTTTTGATTAATGAGTATATTATGTCCTATTACAAAGAGTCCTATCATAAGAAAACTGTGGTTGCCAACTCACCTGCCAAGCGTGGAACTATGCCAAAATTACGCTATGAGTTAGGCATATGTGGCATGCATGGATTAAAAAATTCCCAACGTCAATTTACGGGCAATACTCTAATAAATTTACTATTTGTAAATTTTAAACAAAAGTCTTTTTCTTTGTATAATTATTAAAAAATATTTATTGCCCATAAAAGCCTCTAAAAGGGATAAGCTACAAAATAAAGTCCTAAGCCACCTCCATTTATCGACTGCCTACATGACTCATCAGGTCATCACTCCATCTAATCTTAGTTCAAGTCTTATAAATTTACTTCATGGCATTTTATTGCCAGTTCTATGACGTAGATTTTAACTAGAGCTTGAAACAAGCCAGAATTTTAAAAAACAAGTCTTTGAAAAAAAACAAGTATATACAATAATAAAAATAAACAAAAGAGAAAAAATAAACATTTGATTCACAAACCTCAATGTACAAAAAATTAAATATTCTATGGGTCAGCGTCAAGATTTTCTGTGACCATTGGAGCAAAGTCGTGTAGTAGCGGTGTGAGATTATACCATGTCGTCCCGTGGGTGTCGTAATAGTCGACAGAGGTTAACAAATCAGGAGATGGCAGCAGCATTATTCTTATAACAACTAAAATTAAAATAAAGCCAACGGTGTGGTGACTAACTGACATTACCCAGGCAATTAGGCGGTGCACCATGGCAGGTGAGGCAATCTGTGGAGCAGGTCTATATTCAGCAGTATACTTTTGATACGATGTAACAGTTACAGTCGGAGCAATAAGACAGACTCCTTATGGCTACCTTATTTTATATTTTTTGCTGAGTTCTAGTTTGTTTTGTTCAAAATTAAGCCAAGAAAGCTATCGACCGGACCACAATCTCTAGGCTATTTAAACCGCCAAAATAATCCACTCTTTGAATTTGCTGAATGATATTCACTGCCTTAGAATGTAGAATGAAATATCTATATCTGAATTTTCCTATAATAGTTGTTTCCTACGCACGCGGGACAAAATGGAGTGATGTATTCTCACAAATATTCTTATCTCAAAGAAAAATGTAGCCTCAGTTGGCATATAAAGGGTATACAGACTAGTTATTTGCTCAGACTTCATTCATCAGATTGGCGATTCACCACTGTGAGATTTACAAAGAGTTTTCTTCCATGCACAACTTTTTTGTGGAATCATTTGGGGCCGGTGGTTTTTCAGAATCGATACTGGATTACTTTCAAGAATTGAGCTTATTCCTTTTAAAAAGACCGGCAACGTACCTGCACCTCACGTTCTATGGGTGTTACTATAGTCAATATCGGCGATCGACATTTATCATCAAGTCAGTCGCATGCTCGTCTACTGAAAAATATCGAAATAATTGCCTTTGTTTGAGCTAAAGTGGTTATTTGCGTGCAATTGAGACCGGAATAACCATTATTAAAAATGTTGTACGTCTATCAATTTGTCCGGGCTTATCTCCGGATTGGTGGTGTACGAACCGACAGAGAGCAATGCGAGAAGTGAGCAAAAATATATTTAATCCGAAAGAGATGCATATTTATGAAATCGAATAATTTACAAAATAAATGGTCTTTGACTATTATCTCAAATGTAATTATAATAATGATAATAATGATAATAATCCTAGCCAGACCAAACCGGGGCGGGTCGCCAGTGGTAAATAAGCATATAGTCTTCCGTAAGATGAGTGGTATCTGTGGCCTAGAGACTTTTGCATTCATACCAGATATTATTAAAACGTTGTCTCCGAGGTTTGATATGGAATGCCTTCACCTGTAAAAAAAGGTAAACGCAGAGCACTACCTACCTGCTGATAAGCGGATTCCACGACCCATAAGGAACTGTTTCATCTTCTTCATCATCGTGTTAGAGACACACTGCAGCTATATTATGGTTGTAGCATGAATGGGTTGGTCCGACCGCGGTGGGATCACGCTCTCACGGAATGCCAGCGTAAAATAGCAGTTCAGTTTTGCTGCTGTTCCGTATTTGTGAGTATAGAGAGCCGGAAACTATTTCTAAAGGCAACAAGGCATTCCGTTATGGTCCTTAGTAATGAGAATGCGTCTGAATTTTGATTCTTAATCGATGGTAAATGTAGATGTCTATGGACCACAACATCCACTTACCATCGGGTGGACTGTATGCTCGTTTGTTACGTGTATTCTATATTCAAATAAAAGTCATCCATTCTAAACAATTTCACATCTAGATATGGGCGTCTTCCGTTGTACGAAGAATATGCCTCAATAGTCACGCTTGGCAGGTGAATTCACGATCGAAGTGCCATATATAATGACATCACAGACGTGAGCACTCTTGACGCTACTGCCAATGGTTTGGTTATTTTTCTACCTTTGGTGTAAACGAGATGGTTATTGGTTATCCCGCCATCTATAATTATTATTTTATTTCATAATTCAAGTAAGTACACCCATTTTGTTAGTACACTTAAAACTTAAAAACTAGGGGTTAGTAAATTCACAAAATACATAAATTATTACTACACAAAAGATATTATTTATTATTAAACATATTGGGTCTGGAACCCATATGCACTGTGTTCCAGTACCTCATTACAGGGCAATCTTGCCTTCCATATATGGAAGCTAGGAGGCCGTTGGTGCTGTCTCGCACGCGACGCATTAAGGGGGCTATTCTTTTGCGTAATATTGCTGCAAAACTGTCCACGCGTGCCTCAGAACACATACGCGATGCGCTGCAAAAGCGTGGTAGCCCCAACAACATCCTGAATCCATTGTTGTACTGAACACGTAGCGCATTGAGAATTCGGCGAGTACACTTTGTCCACAGGCTGCAGTGTAGAATGTCTGACAGTAAGCTTTGAATATAGTCACCCCTTTTCTTGACTGCCTTGTTGGTCTCTTGGTCGTAAATGCGATTGGATCAAATTCAAATCAAAAATATCAATTATTGAGTTTTAAAATAATTAAAAAAAAATTATTTGTAGAAGTCAGGAAGTTGGCGCGTTTAACCCCAGTGTAACATTATTACGTTACTTTGATATCATATTTATACTGGATACTTGGTACCAGAAAGGTGATAATAAAAATATTTTGAAAACTTTTTATTAATCGAACCGAGGTTTTATAAGTCCTGAAGCGTGTGAACAAAATGTAACTAATTTTACAATAAAAGTTACAGCCTTTATACGCCCCACTGCTGGGCATAGGCCTCCTATAATTTCTGAGAGGGTTTAAGGGCAAGAAGTGTCTGCCGCGCTGCCCCAATGCGTGCTTACAAACTTCACATGTCTTCAAAATATTTTCTTTTTCTTATGTATGGACCCGGATATTTTTTATATAAAAAAAGGTGACAAAGGAGCACACAGTACAGAAAATCTTAATTCACCAATTAATGTCAATTAAAGGATGCGGCCAATAGATATACCTACATCAATCATTGATATATAATAATCAAAGTGTAGATGCGTTGTCACCCTTAGAATTATCAAGGTTAAATGCCTTTTTTCTAGGGAAAATGGTCCCCGGTTCTTTACGCTCAACACACGAAACATAGGAGCATTAATCTGCTTCCCCGGTTAAACCGATTTATACGCGCTTCAACTTTATAACTTTTTTTTTAAAAAAGAGGGGGCAAACGAGCATGCGGCTCACCTGATGTTAAGTGGAATTGCAGGTGCGTTGCCGGCCCTTTAGAAAGGAGTAAGCTCTTTTCTTGAAGGTCCCCAGGTCGTATCGGTCCGGAAAAATCGCCGGTGGTAAACTATTCCACAGAGAGGTTGTACGCGGAAGAAAACTCCTTTTGAAACGTACAGTGGTGGACCGCCAAGCATCGAGATGGTGTGGATGGTATCGGGACGTTTGCCGCGTAGTGCGTTCACGAAATTTGGCGGCTGGGATTAATCCGAACAATTCCTCAGAGCACTCTCCATGGTATATGCGAAAGAAAATGCAAAGAGATGCAACATCTCTTCGCAGTGCCAGTGAATCGAGCCGATCGGAAAGCACTCGGTCGTCGACGATTCGAGCCGCTCTGCGCTGGATGCGGTCAAGTGGAAGGAGCTGGTACTGGGGAGCCCCAGCCCAGAGATGGGAAAAGTATTCCATGTGCGGCCGAACCTGCGCCTTTTAAAGTTGCAGGCGGTGTGCCGGCATGAAATACTGTCCCGCTCTGCTGAGCACGCCAAGCTTTTTAGAGGCCAATTTGGCCTTCCCTTCCAAGTGACCACGAAACTGCACGTCACTCGATATATCGACCCCGAGGATTCCGATACTGGCTGAGGCAACAAGGGGAGTGCCTTGAAACTTAGGAGATACGACAAAGGGGTTCTTTTTAGCGGTTAACGCGCAAACTTGTGTCTTCTGGGGGTTAAACTGGACTAGATTTAGTCGCCCCCAATCCGAGACTCTGTTCAGCAAAGACTCGACTTCAGAAACAAGTTTGTTCCGGCACTCGGAGACGTTTTCCCGAGAAATATTGGCTCGACCGGTGTAAAGAGCATCACCAGTGCTGTCATCTGCATAGCAATTAATGTTACGGGTTTGCAACATACCAACTGCAGCATAGCCCTACTATGTATAAAAATTATCACACAGAGAAAGTTTGCTTGTGATTACAGATTATTAAAATAAATTCAATGCTATTAACAAAATAAAACGTTCATCAAAATTATTAAAGGTGCCACCTGATTATATTTATTTTAGTAAAATTATTGTGACACCATTCCGGGTAAGTAATTACTAGCTTCGTTTCATGTAATTGATACTAGGAGAACGTTATTAACGAAATGTTTAATAAATAATTCTAGTCACGTAACTTTTAATCAGAATTACAATAATGTTTCAAACTTTTAATGGCGGTATAAAGTTAGTTAACTAACTTTGTATCATAAATATAATACTAACAGAAGAACCGCATAAACGTTGTTTGAGATATTTTCTCAAACGTCTCGTTGTAAAAACGGGAGAGGCTCATATCAGCAGAGTACTATAAGGAGCCGATGATGATGTAAAGGAAAATATACAAATCATAACATATCTAGACAATAATTTCTACAAAAAATGTTATTTTTATTTATTTGATCAAAGTAACTTACCTGTAAGTGTCCTTCGATCAAAATTATATGAAGTTAACGCCTCCTCTGTGTTTGTATACTATGTAGTCATGAATTGACGAACCGAATCACACGAGTTTTAACCTTCCGAGGGTAAAATAATATTTTTACTGGTATTCCAACCTATATGAACTCCCACTGACAACACTATACACCTCATGTCATTGTGAATGCATATCCACTAGAATTGGAAAAAAATAATTAAAATGCAAGCAAGCATTTAGGTTAGGCACTTAGGGTGGGTAATAGCATACAGCAGGGTAGGGTTGTACAAAGAGGAGGCGTCAACTTCATATAATTTTGATCGAAGGACACTTACAGGTAAGTTACTTTGATCAAATAATTATATTCGTTGATGCCTCCTCTGTGTTTGTATACTGTGTAGATGTTTAAAGATTTGATTGCTTCATTTTAATTATATACTGTCATAAATTATCATAATTAACAATTTACAACAAAACAAACAATAAGCATAATATATAAATTTAGATAATATAATTTCCCATTATGAATTATTGTTTATTTATTTTATACTTTTCAAATGCTCTTAATTAATAATTTCCTCTTAAAATAAACGAAATTATTTTGGATGTAAGATTGTTGTCTTTCTAACACTTTCAATATCATCAATACCACTTTTTCTAGGATGAGAAGGGAATGAATGTCAGGTACTATGTACAGTAAAAAGTAATGTATTTACTTGTTAGAATACTTTATCTAACTAGCTGTTTGATTTATAGCAGGGATATTAAGCAGTTTTCAAAATTAACAACAAATTTACTAAATTTCATACAGTTTTAGTGACATACAAGTGATATTGTGAGGTAACTGATACAAGTGGCAAAATTAAAAACTTTGCACAACCGACTTCAATATAAATAAAATGAGAAGATCATCAATGTACTCAAAGTTAATCAAATACGCATTAAGGGCAACTCAAAAACTCCTAGTCAGAACCCGATTAAATCTACATGAGATCACATTGGAAGTACCAGCTTTCAAATAAAAATAAAAGACTCATCAAAATCGGCTCACCCGGAGAAAAGCTATGAGGCAACACACATAAAAGCATTCAGTCGAACTGAACACCTCCTACTTCTTGAAGTCGGTTAAAAATACTCATATTTTCTCTTACTACTGCATATTATTTTTTTGCTCTTCATTTTTGATGAAAAAGTTTTGTTCACCAAATTATGTTAGACTTAAGCTTTGATTGTATTCTAGTTTTTATTTTTCTTCCTATAAACACCAGAAAAGAATTGTTTAACTTCACAGTATGAGGCCAAATCATAATAGGAAGAACAATAAGTAAATTTCTTACTTTATCTACCACGACTTTAGACAACAGACATATTGTACATACAGACAAGGGCTTATTTTTATGCTTTACATAAATAAATAGCTCTTTGACAGCACTGTCACAGCAAGGTAAGTTTAGATCAAAGGAGATCTTAATAACAGTTGTTGACCAGGGTATGATTTTATAAGTGTTTTTTTAACAATGATTTAGTAACAGACTTATGAAGACTAGAAGGTTTTCCTTTTTCTGATCCGTTTGAAGATTGTGGAGAATAGTGCATTAAACTTAAAGTTAACCCATGAATTTTATGCATTTGTATTTTTTCTAATAGCGATTGCATGAACTTAAGTTTATTTATTACTTTTAGATAAAATCTTATAGACAATCTTTTTATAGCTTTTTATAGCTATTTGATTCCCATTTTATTTCGCCATTAGTTTTCTTGGATTCTTTGCATACGAGAGAATTACCTTAAGATATTATTTATAAGGCAAAAAAGAAATACATATATTTCAAAAGAACAATCTTACAAGCTGTGTCACTTGATGTGGTTATTATATGCCACCCATGTGGTTTATATATGATATAGCTGTAGTCTTATAAGAAATTTTAGATACGGGGATTATAACAAAACGTTATGATCGAAAGTAAAAACTAAAATATGTTCAATATATTCTTACTTAAGAATATGTAGTTTTTGTACCTAAAAACAATTAACATTCATTATGTACTGAAAGGATTTTCATTTTATAAGCACCCCCTGTAATTGGATTACTTGAAATCTGAATATGACTTTTCAGTGTTAATTTAGATTTAAAATTATTCTTTTGATACATTTTATTTGTTTTGTATACATTTACCCATAAAAGATAGCTGGAGAAACAGATATTAATTTGTCTATTAAATTAGCAAATTTCCTATATGATAGTGGATTGTAGTTTATTAATTGACTTATCATTCATGTGAAATATTTGTGTTTCACTCCAGGTATGAAAATGCTATAATTTTATACGTAAAGACCAAGTTATTTAAATGTAATTTTAAGGTATTGATTTTTTTATTGAATTAACTTTATATTCCAACTAACAGCAATTCTAGAATTTTCCACTTTTTATTTTCTGAATCTCTCTATCTATGTATATATCATATGATGGTATTTACCAATATGTAGAAACAAAATTATGACTAGTCTTGTTTTAATTAATTTTACAGCTGCATTAAATACAATATCTGACATACTAAACTCAATATATGTGAGAGGACATGCTTGACTCACACTAATGTATTGTTGTCGACCTGCTATGGGAAAGTTTTTTTTTTATAATATTTTAGACCATTTGGAATAAAATAAGGTTAAGTGAATCTGCTTACCTCTTTAGCTGTGTTTACCTCAATTCTTTTTTCCTTGATGGTTGGGCTTGGCGCCTGCCACATATTACTTGGAGTATCACCTCTGCTGGTATAAAGCAAGTGGTGGAAGCTATTGAATGTCTAGTGAGTTGTTATTGATGGAGATAGGTCCCAATATTTTAAAGGTTTCTGAATGTTTGTCTTAGATTTATGAAGATCCTTTGATCTTTTTAAAACAAAATTCTGTACCAAATAAGAAGTCACTTGGGTTTCCTAAAGAACTTTCTTTATAATCATCGGTTAGCCCTGATAGCAGTAATGCTGTTCTTAAAGAAGCCTTTAAATTGTATAAGTCACTTAACAGTCTAATGCAGTTATTTACATCATCATTATTTTCTTCACCAATCTTCTTGATAAGACCTATACATACAATGTTGAAATTTGAAAGTATATGGCTAATTTATCACATAAACTTCTATCTCTGATTTGGCACTTGTTAAAAAAAGAATGGAATTTGGAGAATTTAAAAGCAATTTTTCCCTTAATACAAGATTGACTGATAAGTTTTTGGGTTGAGAATGCTGTGTGAAATCTTTATCTTCCTCATCACTTGAGCAAATAATTTTTCTCCTCTTTTGTCCTGAAAATAAGTAAGATCAGTTGTGAAAATAAGCCTCGCATACATTTTTGTAGAAAAAAAAAACATACGAATATTCATGTGAAATAGAATCCAATGCCTCATGTAACCCCTCGTGGGACCGCAAGGCAGATATGTATTATATAGACTCGTTCTGTCTCATACATGGATATTATATTGAACTTTTATTACAATGTAAGCAGTTATGTTATACATATTTTGGTAGTAAATATAAATATATGAATATTCATATACAGTAAAATGCAATGTCTCGTATGCCGTATCGTGGCACCGCAAGACAGATAATATGTAATGTACCGACTTTTGCTCTGTCTCATACATTGATTTTATATTGCTATTTTATTAATCTACCCTACAGGTTTTTTTAATACTTATACAATAAACGTATTCATATACATTTATTTCAATACATAATTATTCATATATTTCAATACATAAATACAACATACATATTAAGTTTATTGAAAAATTATGTACTTACAGATGCTCGTTCTGTTTCAAAAATAGGTTTCACATTTCGCGTTATAGTTAATCTACCCTACAAGTTATTAAAATGCAAAAATTACATGCATTTCATCATCGTCTAAAACGTTTATGAGTGTTTAAGCAAGTAAGTTTTCACATGTTGCTTATAATAAAATTAAGAACATTCACTTAAAAACCAATTTTAAACTTTTTAATTTGAAGATGCGACTCGCTGATTCGGCACGAAAAATAGTGTATATTGTTGCCAGTGAGAGTTCATATACGTTGGAATACCAGTAAAAATATTATTTTTCCCTGGAAGTTTAAAACTCGTGTGATTTTTGTTCAAAATCGATAAAACAATAATTATTGAAAGCCATTTCCGTTTTCACTACTATTTCGAAAATTCTTTGTTCTGCGAAGTACTAATAACAAATCAAGCGAGACCTTTTATTAATATTGATTTAAAATATACTAATAAGTTGTCCAATTAAATATGAAACCAATAAAATCTTTGCCATCACCTCCTTCCCAGGGCTTATTAATTATCGTGTTTTTTTTCAATGGTATCAGAAATTCGTTATTTAAAAAAATTCAATATTTAAAAAAAATGTTGCATGCTACCTTTTTCCTTTTTGAGAGATACGTCCTGTATATTTACTTCGAACTTGTTGTAAAAGCGTGTTCATCGCCCAATGAAAAAATTGCCCACGCACTGTAGACGAGTAACTGGTATTAATATCTTATGCTTTTTCTTAATATAATATTTACAGAATGTACATTGTACATCACTATGTTTAAAAAAAAACTAATTTTGTTTTCGAGCACATTAGATTTCTGTAAATATTCTGAGGTCAAAGTTAATATATTTGTATAAAATATTTTATAATAAAAATTTGGTTTTGTAAAAATTAAGAAAGTATCAATGTCAGTCGCATAACTCCATAGCATTACTCCGTAGCAAAATTCTATACATTATACTTTGGAAATAACATAACTAATCTGGCTATTATAGCACAAGTAAATCTTCAAATATTTCTTTACTGCGTATGCTGCAGAATGAAATTATTGAGTTTTGTTTTCGAAATTCATAATCTTCCTTTTATAGAGTTGACTAAATATATTGTAGAATGAATAATAACTTTAAGACCATTCACATATTATGTAACATTGAATAGTGTCCAGGAGATATCAGTATAATTGCTAGCTGGTAGCACTATTTTTCTGCCCAGGAATCCATCTGGATAGTCACCACTGTCTTACAATTTTCTGCTGCCACACAGCAGTGCACCAGCGCAGCAACTTGCACTGCACTGTCCCGGTCTGAGGGGTATACGTAGCCAGTATAAATAATTGCAGGCTTTGAGTTATTCCTTTTTAGTTCACAGAGATGACAATAGATATGTAACCTTCTTTGTTTGGAGTATATGACCTGCAGGAGTATGTGGACTGCAGTAGTTACTTTTTTATAGAAAATGGCTGACAAACGAGCACACCGTCCTGAAAAAGAAGTCACCAGATGTCAATTGGATTATACAGCTCACAGATATACGTACATCTATCATATATTCGCGAACTTTATAGCTGCAGCATAGCACTACGATGTATAAAAATTTTCACACACAGTAAGTTTGCTTGTCACCTCAGATTATTAAAAAAATACAATGCCATTAACAAAATATGACATTCATCAAAACTATTAATGGTGCCATTTTTCCGGGGGCGGGGGGGGGGGGTCGGGGGGAAAGGGGGGGGGGGGGGGGGGGGGGCCACCGGGGGTTGGAAAGGAAAGTAAAAAGGGGGTGGTCTTTTTTTTTTTTAAATTTTTATTTTAAATCTGCCTTGTTTATATTTATCAGTAAAATTTATGTTACATCATTCTGGGTAAGTAATCACTAACTTTGTTTCATGTAAATGATACCAGGCAAGGTTTATTAACGAAATGTTTAATAAATAGTTTTAGTCCCGTTACTTTTAATCAGAATTACAATAATGTTTCAAACTTTGTAGTGGGAGCGTATAATCAATTAACTAACTTCGTTTCATATCTAATATCAACGTAGGAGAAACAAACAAAAATATGTTCTATATCTTTTTTTACATAATATGGTAAATAATCACTACCTTCCATAATGTCTGTTAAATACCATAGGAACAACATGAACGGTGTTTGAGATATTTTCTCAAGCGTCTCCAAGTCGTAACGGGAGAGGCTCATCTCAGCAGAGTACTATAAGGATTCGATGATGATGTAAAAGCAGAATATACAAATTATGTCATATATAGACGGCAATTTCAACAAAAATTGTTATTTATTACTATTTCGGAAGGCTATTAGGATATTATCAAGACTATTAGGTAGTCACTATTCACTCCTGTAATTCATAACAGAAATCACTTGCATTGCAATTAAATAATTTCAAGAACGAAATGGCTACCGACTTAGCTTGCTATGATATTAAAGTCGCCACGCTGTAAAATTATTATTGCATCGTAAAAGAGCGGCCTTTAAATGAAACATAATAGCTATGCAGTCTGCTGATTGACTAACGGGGCATTGGCAGAATAGCTATATAAATATATGAAACTTAAGAGAATAACAGTTAGATCAACCGATTTTCTAATTAATGTCGCGCAGTGTCCTAAGTAGGGTTTGGGTCCCGGGACGTCTCGTGTCTCGAAGTCCCGGGACTTTTAGTAATTTTAGCTGTTGTCTCGAGTCCCGGGAGTTTCAGGTCGAGACTCGAGACGAGGCAAGATTGTCGAAAATGTTATGTTATCATTTTTACTTTCAAATAATTGAAGGAGCCTAGCGCCATCTGTTAGTTAAATTTCAAAAGGAGTTTCAGTTGTTTGAAGCAACCGAAAAACTTATAGAATTTTTGGAACAACTTTATAAAGCCTTAAACACAATTAAACCGACATCTGTTGAAAACGAGAGTGTGTGTTCTCCTTGTCCGGTAGCATTATTACAAAAATCAGAAACAGATTATCGAACAAAGCTGTTGATGCTCTGATTAAAAGCCTATTTTATTAAACAAGCGAAGAAGTCTAATTAATGTGTTAGTTGATTATTTGAAAGTCTGATTTATAAGTCGGCTTTATTATTTTTATTTAGATTATTTAACATGATTAAAACTACTTTTTACGGATTTTATCGCGTTTATTTTTACTTTTTATTTTTAATTCCCGACGTTTCGAGGGCTTTCCAGCACCCATGGTCACGGGGGACTGAGATAACTGACGTCCCGATGTCATTGTTAAACCCGGAGTACCTTCAGCTTTTTTAATTATTGTTTATGGTCCGATCTATGCAAAATGAACTGACTATGTCTTGAGTTCTTGCAGTGTGTACCGTTTAAATATCGGTTTGTATGGGTCTTTTTCCTATACACTGTGTATAGGAAAAAAAGACCCATACAAACCGATATTTAAACGGTGAATCTCACCACCATCCTTCACAGTTAGCTACCGTGGGCAAATCTTTGTTACAGAGTGCACGAGGGATCTGTGACAGCAAACACCTGGCCGCCGAGCTTCAGCACGTCAAGCAAGTTCTGCACGACAACAAGCTTCGGGTCCCGCGCCTACGTCACAGTGACCGAGTGAAGCCGGCCACAGTCGAGCGTGTGCCTGCTGTACTACCATATGTCAGAGGTGTCACAGACAAGATTGGCTATATCTTGAAGCTAGCTTCTATTAGAACATTCTACAAGCCGCCGAAGAAGATTAGTCAGTTCCTACCATCCGTCAAGTGTCATATTCCTCTACAAGATGCAGGAGTATACAAGCTTGATTGTGAATGTGGTCTCTCTTATATAGGACAAACCAAAAGATCAATTAGGACCCGCATAAAAGAACATATAGCTGATGTAAGCATCAACGTTCCGGGAAGTCTGCAGTTTGTGATCATATCCTAGACGGCCCCAACCATTACATCAGATTTGATAGACCACAAATCCTCGCGAAAGAACACCGATTCCTACCAAGGATGATACGTGAGGCTATTGAAATTAAAAAACATCCTAATTTCAATAGAGAAGGAGGCTGGGTACTACCACCTGCTTGGGATCCTATAATCAATAAAATTAAAACTAAACCCAAGCATACCACTGCAAGAACTCAAGACATTTGCATTTTGCATAGATCGGACCATAAACAATAATTAAAAAAGCTGAAGGTACTCCGGGTTTAACAATGACATCGAGACGTCAGTCATCTCAGTCCCCCGTGACCATGGGTGCTGGAAAGCGCCCGAAACGTCGGGAATTAAAAATAAAAAGTAAAAATAAACGCGATAAAATCCGTAAAAGTAGTTTTAATCATGTGCAATGTTCGCGTAAATATAAGAAATCATTATGAAATCAGTTTAGATTATTTAATTACAAAAGAAATCTGAATTAACAATGTAGTTATTATGACCAATGATTAGATTCTAGAATTACTAGATAATACTAAAGTTATTGGTATTTTTTAAATTTTAGTTATAAGAATATGCCGTTAGTAGGTACAATGAAATTAAATTTGCGGCATATAATTTTATGTTCAAATAAAGTTAATATTAAATTAAAAGAAAACTTTATAACCTATTTAGTGCTCGTCCGATAATACCTAGTTTATTTTATTCTAACAAAATCGCTTTGGCCTCGTGTTTGAACTCGAGCCACGCATAGTGTGCGAACGAGTTCGCATAGTGTGCGAACGAGTGGCGCGGGAAAGTGGAAGCGAAATTGGAATTTGAGCTGAGGTAGTATAGGCCCTTAAACCTGGAAGCACAAAATTATACCTCAGTAGTTACTCTTTCATTTTTGTATATTTTTAACACTCTGTTAAATTTTTTACCTTTAGAAATATTTCTACTTTGGTTTATACAGGGATATTGAAATCAATGCAATAAATTTTTAATATAAATAATTTCGATTCCCGTCCATGCAATCTGTTAAAAATTCCACCTTATTCTAAAAAGGGGCCGCTATGGTGTTAGAAAAGTCATTGATTTTTAACTTATAATAATTGGACTTTAATTTTTGGACATAGCTCAGAATATGATGACATTGTAAGAATATGACAAAAATGTGATATATTTAAAAAATCACTTCTTCGAACTAAGGTTCTTCTGACCTATCGAAATGAGTTTGATAAAGGACTAACGGCATGATTTGAGTGTCAATTCAACTGTGGATTGAACACTTACTGGTATAAAAATAATAATGACCTCCAGATCAAATTTCAGTCACAGCGGCCAGTCTCAACGGATACTAGGCATCGGCTCAGGACAGGATTACAGTGCCCAAGTGTATGCGTAATCACAATTGCACACAACCACAGAGAAATCAGTTGCAGGACCTTAGGCTTTACGTGCTTTCTGAGACACAGCGGTGAGACACCGGCAACTTCTCGACTCCGGGCAGCTACTGAAGATTTCTTGATGGAAAAGCACAAAGTAACAAATTACAGATATGTTTTTTGGCCCAAACTGGGATGTGAACCCGCGCACCTCATGATCGGCAGTTGCACTACTACTAGACCAAAAAGGCAGCAAAAAATATAATAAAATTCAAAACGGACTTCAAAGAACTAGCAAGATTAAATTAATTTCCACATAATAGCTCCAGAAGTCGATCCAAGCTGGAACGAAAAATTAAAGCCAGGATTTGAGGGGGTGTTATGTAAAAATAATTTTATTTTCGTAGTTGTTTTCATTAATAGCTTAACATTTTAATATTTTTGAGTGGACTAAGGAATATCGCAAGCTCATGGTAACAACTAGAATAACATCCATGTTACATTGAAGACTTTATTCACTACTTGCTCTCCATATGTATATGGGAACAACTCTGAAATTTTACCTATTTAATAAATAGTGGTTCATTAAAATGGGTTTACAATTGCCGCAGATATCGCGTAACATGCACACAAATAAGAATATTATTAGAATTGTGAAATTTCTTCGTATTTGAAGTCAACTAAAAAAAAGACTATGCATCCCTGAATATAATTCTTTACACTTTATGTATAAAATTGCTGTGTACTTACTTCTTATTTAAAAAAAAATAATTACAACTAACGCTTTTAACAACATTAATACTGCTGCTGGATAATCCTAGTAAGCTCAAAGTTCATAATGTCAAAAGTAGTTCACGACAGTAAACGAACAGCTGATTCTAACCCACGACTTTTGAAGCTTGTTTCTTCATTGAAAAAAAAAAAGGATTGGAGCACTAGGATTTCCTCTTTTATCGTGGAGGCGGTTAACAAACTAAATTTTATAAGGACAAACATTCAGACCGGAACAATTGTTTGTTTGTCATAAAAGTAAAGGTACAGCCTATATACGTCCCACTGCTGGGCACCCCCCTCCCTCATTTCTGAAAGGGTATTAGGGCAAGGAAGTGTCTGCCGCGTTACCCCAATGCGTGTTGGCGACAACATGTCTTCGAAATATTTTTTCCTTATTTCTCAGACATGCAGGTTTCCTCACAATGTTTTTCTTCACCGCCGAGCATCATCAGCACTTGAAATTGCAATTAACAATTTCATTGGTGCCGGCGGGGATCGAACCCGGGTTACACGCGTTCGGTTATATTTACAGCGAGCGTTAACCATCTGAGCTACCACGGCTCAACATGTTTGTATGTCATACAAATACTTATTTCAAATCATTGCAATCCATATTCTTTATCAAGAGTTTCTGCCACTTTTCATCATTATCGACGCAGCCCATCACAAGAGCAGGCTGTTCTCAGGCCTCCCGCCGCATCCGACATATTAAATAACTCGTATTCAGCGCTTGTTTATACGAACGTGTCACTCACTCAAGAAAAATCTCATAAATTTTTCAATGTTTAAAAACGTTTAAAAAAGAGTTCGCGAATTCGAAACAAATATTCACCAGTTTCAACGTTTAGTTAAATTTATTACTTAAATTAGAATTTTCAATTAAAATTTTATTAATTTGCCCGTTAGTTTAGCATACAAAAGAAATCGGTGTCTAAATGTTTTCTTTTAAAGCGTTCGTAGTTTGGCTTTATTTTTTTTAAAATATAAATATATTTTATTGAATAAAGGTGGCAAACAAGCACACAGTCCACCTGATGATAATTGGATGCTGTGGCTCATAGATATCTATATCTATCCTCGATTAATAATCTAAATAATAATAATAAGGAATAAGACGCAATGCCTCGTTTTCAGCAAAAATGGTCTCCGGAGCTGCTATTTGACGCTGGTATTCTGTGAGAGCGTGGTCGTTCCCCGGTTGAGACGACCCATTTGCTATAACAATAATATAGCTACAGCATGGCTCTACTACGTAATTGTTACTTGCATATGATGTGAAAAATTTTTACACTTTTTATTTATTTTGAATATAATAATGATCAACATTCGTTACAGTGCTCACTCCGTATAACGTCTATTTACTTGACGTATTGATTTGAAAATAAAAACGAATATCTTTTTTTTATAATCAGAATAATCAGGTTAATCAAATATGTGAGTTTTTTTTATGTTTCTTTAGACGGTGTAGGTACTCGAGTTACTTACTAAAATTACAAAGTTTTTAATAATAAGGCGAATAAGGTTGTTTTCCTGTGTGCTGAGAGCGTAAGAGAAATCATTTTCTACCTCATTTCGTCCCATGGGTGCCATAAGTGGCGATTATGGGAAATTCCAGAAATATCTTAATGTTTCCAATAGATGGCGGTATAACCATTTCGTTTACTCCAGACGTCAAGTTTCCAGACTTACGACAGGTGACAGATGCTCACTTCTGGTACTGCGGTCGCCAATTTGCCTGCCAATTGTTACAATTAAGACATAACCTCTTAATATCAAGAGAAGACTGTTTATCTGTACTATTCTTTAAAGTAAAGGTAGGAAGAAGAATTTATAGATTTTTTTCTTCTTTTATTGAAAAACTGAATTGACAAACGAACTCAGTCTACCTTAATGGTGTAGTGGGCACAGTGCCTTTAATTTAATCCTAAGATTACATGTGTGTGTATATGATGTTGGTTTGGTTGAATAAAAAATAAATAAGGTAGATGTATTATAATTGTTTCATTAAGTAATATTATTCCTGTATAATGCACTTATGTCGATATCGATAAAATAAGAACACCACTAAACATCGATATCGATATTTTGAAGGATGTGTGCTTGCAATCCCTAAGCTATACATAGCTATACTAAATTGTATAGTCATTACTCATCTGTCAAAATGGGCGACTGCAGCGCCAAAAGGCGTAGTTGGGAAACTTGACTAAAAGTCACTGTCGTATCTGTAGCTTGCTACATATTTATTTATCTATGATAGACACAGCCTAAGGATACATATATTCAACTTCAAACGAAGAAGACTACGGATGCGTACTCACATTTGAGAACTTGTCATCTCTGAGGATGTGATGTCTCACAACTTTGTCAATAGAAAATAAGATTTAAAAAAACTTAATTGACTAAGGCACTAACAGTCCACTTGACTACGTGGCTACTGCAGCCCATGTACACTTGCAACCACACCAAACAACTTCAAACAAAGAAGGCTACAGACGCGTTCTTACAGTCCACTTGACTACGTGGCTACTGCAGCCCATGTACACTTGCAACCACACCAAACAACTTCAAACAAAGAAGGCTACAGACGCGTTCTTACAGTCCACTTGACTACGTGGCTACTGCAGCCCATGTACACTTGCAACCACACCAAACAACTTCAAACAAAGAAGGCTACAGACACGTTCTTACAGTCCACTTGACTACGTGGCTACTGCAGCCCATGTACACTTGCAACCACACCAAACAACTTCAAACAAAGAAGGCTACAGACGCATTCTTACAGTCCACTTGACTATGTGGCTACTGCAGCCCATGTACACTTGCAACCACACCAAACAACTTCAAACAAAGAAGGCTACAGACACGTTCTTACAGTCCACTTGACTACGTGGCTACTGCAGCCCATGTACACTTGCAACCACACCAAACAACTTCAAACAAAGAAGGCTACAGACGCGTTCTTACAGTCCACTTGACTATGTGGCTACTGCAGCCCAAGTACACTTGCAACCACACCAAACAACTTCAAACAAAGAAGGCTACAGACACGTTCTTACAGTCCACTTGACTACGTGGCTGCTGCAGCCCATGTACACTTGCAACCACACCAAACAACTTCAAGCAAAGAAGGTTACAGACGCATTCTTACAGTCCACTTGACTATGTGGCTGCTGCAGCCCATGTACACTTGCAACCACACCAAACAACTTCAAGCAAAGAAGGTTACAGACGCGTTCTTACAGTCCACTTGACTACATGGCTGCTGCAGCCCATGTACACTTGCAACCACACCAAACAACTTCAAGCAAAGAAGGTTACAGACCCGTTCTTACAGTCCACTTGACTACATGGCTACTGCAGCCCATGTACACTTGCAACCACACCAAACAACTTCAAGCAAAGAAGGCTACAGACGCGTTCTTACAGTCCACTTGACTACGTGGCTGCTGCAGCCCATGTACACTTGCAACCACACCAAACAACTTCAAGCAAAGAAGGCTACAGACGCGTTCTTACAGTCCACTTGACTACGTGGCTGCTGCAGCCCATGTACACTTGCAACCACACCAAACAACTTCAAGCAAAGAAGGCTACAGACGCGTTCTTACAGTCCACTTGACTACGTGGCTGCTGCAGCCCATGTACACTTGCAACCACACCAAACAACTTCAAGCAAAGAAGGCTACAGACGCGTTCTTACAGTCCACTTGACTACGTGGCTACTGCAGCCCATGTACACTTGCAACCACACCAAACAACTTCAAGCAAAGAAGGCTACAGCTACGTTCTCAACTCATAAGACTTAGATGGAATGCGTCGCAGCCTGTAGTTATACTGGATCACACATCAGTGTACGCATTGCTGATATAAAGTAACAAGTATTTATCATTATCATTAATTGCGTACATAGTTACGCTAAATAACGTTATTTAGCGTTACGTAACGTTACTTAACGAATTTCAAAAACAAAATATGATCTTATCTTATTGCTTAAATAATATCACGAAATTGATGCTCATTTACTACGTAAATCTTCCAACGGCAGCGCCCCCGGCCCGCCTCCCCCCCGTTCCCGGGTGGGGGTGGTTTTTGTACTTTTTTTTTCGTTGCTAGCTTTTACACACCGAATTACCAGTAGGTAGAATATCCGAAAAACTACCTTTATGCGGTTTTGCGGCTACATTTGCACGTGCGGTTTTGTAAAGTGGTATCCTTAGCGATACTGTTAAACTTACCTGTGGAACTAAGTGAAATTAAATAGGTTCTTTGTTGGGTTACGTTTGATTTTCTTTAAATAAGCAGTTATGGTTATGGTTGAAATGTGCATACACTAAGCGCTCGTATGTAACGTCAATTTTTAAAGTATTTTAGATACACACAAGTTTTCACTAATAACCTTATGAAAATAATCCTTAAAAAATTTATGAGATTTTTCTTCGAAGTTCTAAGAAGTTCGAAGTACACCTTCAGGTCATTCCATAAAATCTAAGTCGTATATTTATATATAAATCCTACGTACTTTTAAATAATATATTCATATAAAAATCTGTGATTATAAAAGTAACAATAATATCTTACCTTGCTCAAGTATGTATCAAATTTGGTTTTTGGCATATTTTGTACTTCTACAGCGATCGATAGTTTTCGTTACGAGTTGCTGTAAACAAACGATACAGTAATATACTCACGATACGACGACGAGTCCGGAAAGACTTTAAGTGTATTTAGTAAAATATATCATAACAAGTCTGCTCAAAACACAGAAAAGTGCGTAATTTCACAACCGAAAAAAGATAATTTTAACTAAACAAAACAAAATCAACCTGTCATTTACATACCATGGCTTCCCACATGATAGATGAAGAGATTAAAAAAGAGATTGAACAATTGATATTTTCAAAAGTTATCTTGTTTACCCCTTCATGCAAACTTGATAAATCTGCAGCAGCAGATTTAAAAAATAAATAAAATCAACAATCATTTATCTTTTTGCCAATGTGTTTTTATACCATTTATATGTTCAATATGATTTTTACAGACAATTTCATGCGACAAAACGCTATATTCTTGATCTTATTTTTAGGCGCTAGTAGAACATACTTAAGCGCTTTACGCTTAAGGCATGTAAAATACGTAAAATAACTAAAATACTTTAGTGGCATCGGAAGTTTTTGCCTGCTTGAGAAAAAAAATGGTGGGGATTTTGGAAAATGTCGTAATTTTTAAAATATAAAAGTGCGAGTGCGTGCGTGTGAGCGTGCGGTCATGCTTTCCTCCTTGCGTGCGTGCATGCATGCGTGGTAACCTATGTGTGTATGTGGTCCTACGTGCGTGCTTTCGTTATTGATTATTTTTTAATTAGGCTTCAGGGATGATCCCGAGAGAACATAGAGAAAAGATCTACCATTAAGGATAATAAAATAGGGGTACATCCTCTATAGGCAACTACGACAAATATCCCCCTTAGAAGGCATTCTATGGAGAGGTCTATGTTCAGCAGAGCACTTTGACAGGCTGCAATGAATGGCTGTCATCGTGAGAATATTCTTACTTATTTCTGGCGCCAAATAGCAGCCTGCACTTTTGGTCTGAAGAGTATAGAGAGCCAGCATAATTATGGACAGTGAGGCGTTCTATCTTAGTCGCCAGATGATTCGCACTTGTAGCCGTTTTAGTTTGAAATTAGTAAGCATACTCGGACTGCAGCAGCTGCTTATCAGGTGGACTGTAAGATCGTTTATCACTTCAGTATTATAATAAAAAATGAAAATTTACTATTTTCCTGTTTCTTCTTTATTGCAAAAGAAAAGCGGTTATTATTTTATATCCTACGCCTTCGCTATACAAATAACACTTCCGTTTTCAAACCATTTGGCACATAAACTTAATAAGGAATATAAAGGGAAGTTCCTCGGTTCATAAACGTAATTTACTCTCGTCTATAGTCGAATCCAACGTTCGAGTAATGATATTTTAAAACAGAAATTCAATAAATGAAAATGAAGCAAAATAAATCTGACTTAAATTCGAAATACGAATTTCGAATTTATATAAGATTTATTTGAATTCCTTTACCAAAGGATTTTTTCTATTTTTATAAAAAGCGAAGGTTTCGTTGTTTGCTGCGTATGTAGTTCTCCTTATGATTTTACTTTTTGCAAAGTAAAATCTTGAAACACCAGAAAAAAGCTTTTCTAATGCCGAAAATAAAAGACTGGAGTCCCTTTTTACTGATAAAAATGCATTCCATCTTAGTCCTCAGGGATAAACTCAAGGAGCTTTATGGGTCACTGCATCCACTTTCAATCAGTTTATATCACCATTTATCATCATTAAAGCCCTTCACAAATCCACTGCTGAACCTAGGCCTCACGCAAGGAATGTACGGTCCTGAGCTACCTGTATCCATCGACTTACCCTACATATCTTACCAGGTCCTCACTCCATCTAGTGAGGGGTCTTTCTACACTTCGTGCCTGCTACTTGAGAACCTTTTTTCCCCATCGGTTGTCGGTTCCACTGTGCATCAGGTTGTCGGTTACACAAGTGCCACTTCAGCTTACTCATTCGTTGGGCTATGTCGGTCACTCTGGTTCTACTGCGGATATCCTCATTTCTAAGTTTATCAAGTAGAGAAGCCCCAAGAATAACCCCCTCCGTAGCTCGCTAAGCAACCTTGACCGTCCTCATACGACCAGCAGTGAAGGACCACGTCTCAGTTCCGTAAGTTATCACTGCTGTATAGCTGACGAAAAGATGTGTCGTGATTTCCCGAACACTGCCCAGCCTAGTTCAATCCGTCGATTGACCTCTCGGTCGAAGTTGGAGTTACCTAGTCCTAGTATTTGTCCCAAGTGAACGTATTCGTCAACATGTTGGAGCTTAATGATCCCAACAACTACCAACATAGGTGTGATATGGACGTTACACATGATCTTTGTTTTGTTCATGATCATCTTAAGACCTATCCTTTGGGAGGCAAAATTTAGAATTCGGAATAGTGTTGAATGAGATCTGCTCTTCGAACGTTACTCACACTTGCGTGTGGCGCCAGCGATTAAGTGTAAAGCTCAGGGGTCCCGGAAACGTAAAAAAAGTAAAATCACTTTGATTTGAAATATCTCCTCTTTAGTTAGAATTGCAAGTTCATTTAAATGGTACATTTGAGTTTTGAAGACAGTCATTCATTTGTTTTTTTCTCATTATTTTTTCTTTGGCGTCGCTTAAAAGTAAAAAAAGTAAAGTTACAGCCTATATACGTCCCACTGCTGGGCTCAGGCCTCCCTTCATTTCTGAGAGGGTTTAGGGCAAGGAAGTGTCCGCCGCGCTGCCCAAATGCGTGTTGACGAACTTCACATGTCTTCGAAATATTTTTTTTCTTATTCCTCAGACATGCAGGTTTCCTCACGATGTTTTCCTTCACCGCCGAGCACGTGGTAAATCAGCACTTAAAATTGCAATTAACAATTTCATTGGTGCCGGCGGGGATCGAACCCGGGTTACTCGCGTTCTGTTATATTTACAGCGAGCGTTAACCACTGAGCTACCACGGCTCAATAATAATAAAATGGCGTCGCTTATTACCGCACAATGGAAAACTCGAAATATCGGTATATTTACGAGTACGAGTTCTACCGTGGCACCATTGCTGCAGAAACAGCTCGAAGGATTAATGATGTGTACGGCACTGGTGTCGCAAAAGAAATCAAGGTACGTTTTTGGTTTCAATGTTTTCGTTCTGGAAATTTCGACCTTCAGAACCAACCCCGTGGACGGCCGGAGACCAAAGTGGAAAATGAGGAATTAAAGGCTATTTTGGAAGCAAATCCATCACATAGCAATTCAGAGATAGCTGCAAGCTTCGGAGTACGTGATAAAACTGTATTAATCCACTTGAAGCAAATCTGCAAAGTAAAAAAAAACTTGAACGATGGGAATTGATGGGGATGAATTTATATAACCTCATGAATTGAGTGAATCGAACTTGCAAACACGCGTCGACTGCTGTGTTACTTTGCTCAATCGACACAAAAATGAAGGGTATTTAAATCGATTCATTACTTGTGATAAAAAGTGGAATACTGTACGATAATCGGAAGCGCTTGTCGCAATGGCTGAACCCTGGCAACCCAGCCAAACCCTGCCCTAACCAAAAATTGACTCGAAATAGTTACTTGTGAGTGTTAGGTAGACTAGCGCCGGTGCCGTTCACTACAGTTTTCTAAAATCTGGCCAAACGATTGCGGGAAATATCTATTGTCAGCAAGTGCAAACCATGAAGGAAGAACTAGCTGCTAAACAACCGAGATTGGTCAATCGCTCTAGGCCACTGCTGCTTCACGACAACGCAAGACCACACACTGTACAACAAACAACCACTAAGTTAGATGAGTAAAAATTGGAATGTCTGCGACATCCACCGTACTTCCCGGACCTTGCCCCAACAGATTACCATTTTTTCCGGAATTTGGACAACTACTTAAAAGGAAAAAAATTCAACTCCGATACGACAGTCCAAACTGCCAAAGAGTTTATTGATTCTCGCCTCCATGGTTATTTTAGTAAAGGGATCAATGAACTACCTATAAGATGACAAAAGTGCGTAGATAACAACGGTGCATACTTTGATGAATTAAATATATTTTACAAAAAAATGATTATTATTATTAAACCATAGATAAATCTAAAGGAACCAGAAAAATAATTTATACAAAATATAGTGATTGTCTGAAAATTAATGTTCTGACTGGCTCCCTATTCCTTTGAGTGATATGTTGCTAGACGTACGAACTTTGCAAAATAAATAAGATTAAATTCACATTATTAAACAATACGGTTGAGCCTTTCCTTGCAAACAGAGCTAATATATTTTAATTTAATAATATATAAAGTATTTACTTCAAATAAAAGTAAAACTAAATTAACTCAAGTTATGAAAATTAAGCTTCTTTTTTTAAGAGAAGGGTTACGCCATTTATTATCTAATAATCAAAATGCTGATGCATTGTCACCGTTGAGGATTGAGATGGAATGACTCGTTTGCAGTAAAAAGGGTCGCCAGGTCTCTGCACTCACAATACAAAACAAAGCAGCATTAAGCTGCCATTTTACGCCGGTATTAGCCATTCCATTCATCGCTGCAACTATAATGTAGCTACAGCATGCCTCTACCACGTACAAAATTCAGAAAATCTGACTGATTTTATTGCTTCCGATAGATGGCTGTTTCATTTAAGCTAAGCGTAAAATATCCAAGCCGGTGACATGTAAGCAGCGCTCAGGGTAATCGAATGTGCAAGGCGTCTGGTACTGCAATCACCAATACGCTCGCAGATGTGACGATTTATGCCAATCCTCCAAAAAGCCTATGTTGAGCAGTAAACGTTTACAGGCAATATGAAGGAGAAGTAGATGAAAATGGTTTTCCAGTCAATATTACCAGCATTTTTTGCGGGGGGATTCGACTTAGGGTTTTTTTTTATAATAAAGCATTCCTGTTTGTTTTAAACTGAAGTGATAAACGATCATCAAACATCGAAGACGAGATGTGTTGCCACCTCTGAGGACTATGAGATTCCTCAAAACCTGTATGTAGTGACTCAATATACTCTTCAGACTAGAACACAGCACTGTAAAAGTTGCTATTTAGTGATAGAAATGGTGCACAGTAAGAAGGCGGTAATTTCACATACGGACTTCTAAGCAGAAAACGAAGTAGGTTTACCAACAAATAGTTCTTTTTAAAAAGTCAGCAACAAACATGAAGTTGCTCTGGTGTTGCAGTTGTTTTCTACGCCAATAATAATCTTAATCATTTACACACTCATAAATTGAGCCGCATACTCGCTTGCTCTCTCATCTATAAAAAATAAGCCCTTACTGCGAATTTAACAATAGTTCGTCTATACCAAATGAACTTTACATTAATGAAGAAAATGTATGTTAGAATGTTATTTTATCGGTTAGCGGTTGTTATTGCTTTGATGTCAAATATTATTGTACCGGTTTTCTCATTACGTTTTATCGAAAATTTTATTTGATCTTGATTCTCACGTGTGCTTAACCGGATCTTCTGTTGTTTTTTATTTGTTTATTTTTTTGTGATGGATTAATAGCACGGTTTAGAATTTACAGTTTTAAAACACCTCTGTGATGTCAGACTATGCCACTGCGCCGCCCGCG
Source organism: Parnassius apollo (assembly GCA_907164705.1). NCBI lineage: Eukaryota > Metazoa > Arthropoda > Insecta > Lepidoptera > Papilionidae > Parnassius > Parnassius apollo. The sequence goes on along the minus strand of CAJQZP010000226.1, from coordinate 2,587,466 downwards.
ACAGTATGTACGCAGTCAGCGTGTGTGGTAGGAGTTGTCACGAAAATGGAAATTATATAATTTTGGATATTATAATACTCTTATCATTTATTGTTATTATGTACATACTTTATATACTAAAAACATTAATCGAACAAAATCATTTTTATTACTACAAGAATAAACCCATGTACAAATATTTATATTTTCGGGACAATTTATTTTTATGGATGTTTTCAGTTTTCCATTGTTAAATTAAATCATGGAGTGTATCGCATTCGGATAAACAATTTTATCGAGAAAACTGAGGGAAACAAAAGCATGGGCGTCATTTGAATACAATTTTACTCAGTAACTCATATGACTATAGTAATTCACCATGATAGATATTATATTTTTCGATAGCGAAACTTAAAATTAGTTAAATAAGTACTGTAAAATACGCTCGCGCCAACCACATGAATTGTATAGCAGACTCCGTGAAGTGCGCTAGCAGGTCGGCCCGCCTTTCACACAGCAAGACCCCACCTTTGCTCTGCACAAGTACATTGGTTTCCCAACTGTAAAGTTTTTAAGCTGTGATATTAGTGCACGCGATATGGGGGTGATTGTGGTGTCCTTTGAGAAATACCGCCAGGCACGTGCCGCTGATTAACAAAGGATGCCGACTCTATAACAAGGGACGCTACGATCACAGTCTAACGGTCTAACGCGATTGTTGTACAAGCAGTCACAGTGCAGTGTTGTGTTAAAGTGTTTGTTGTATTATTTACATTGAAAAAAAGTTTTTCACCCGTAGTTTGAATAAAAAGTTTCCTTAATAGGAAATACCCAATAATGCCTAAACCGTGCAGGAATTTATTGCAGGTAATATTTGTGTCTTTTTAATAAAAAATAAATTAACAAAAAAGTCCATCGACTTTTTGCAGCATGTCTTAGCAGTTCTTTACTGCATCTAATAGGACCCTTTTTCGTGAGGAAATCCTCACGGATACCTGGCTACACTAAAAGAATGCCAGCGCATTATTCTAAGAACTAAAACAACACGGTGGTCTGATCCCTCAAGGGATCTCCGCATGGAACGCGACCGTGGCCCCTCTACCAATAAGCTTTTAATTCTGGCTGCCCTATAGTACTCGCTAACCCCTCAGACCCCAAAAAACTATTACGATGTTTCAAGATCACATACAACGATTAAGGAGAAAGTTCTAGTGAGGAGACAACGTGTTATTAAATATGCAATAAAAATTACAGATATATTCTTACGTCCTTCTTATACATAAATCTAAGTACGTTAAACGTCAATCAAAAATTTGCTGTTCTCTAAAGTACATTGTTTTATTTATAAAAAGTAGCGTGATACGTCCTTGTATTTATGTATTGTCGAGTAAGGTAAGCATTTATTGAAAACTGTAATATTCAATTAAGGAATAATTATTTTCGAAAAATCCTCATAACCTTTTAGAAGTTTCACATTTTTTTATGAATAACGCTGTCAAAAATTGAATGTTTTCATCAATTACGAGATACATCCAATTAAAAATAAAAGTGATGCTTTGGTTGTTGAGCAAAGATGTAGACAAACAAGGTTTTATCTATTTTGTGTTCGCATTTTTCAAGTTTGTAATAAATTACTGTTAGAATTAGGGCGGCAGCCTAAATATTAATTTTCGGATATCAGAAAGAACCAGGTGTTTGGCTTTATTCTTTACGACTGGCTGTAATTCCAGCGATCTTATAGCGAATTATAGTAATTTTGTTTAAGAAATAGAGAATATTTAGACTCCAATCTTTTGTGACTTATATGTACAACTTAAAGTATATAGTAATATTTTGACTCCATTCTTTTGTGACTTATATGTACAACTTAAAGTATATAGTAATATTTTGACTCCATTCTTTTGTGACTTATATGTACAACTTAAAGTATATAGTAATATTTTGACTCCAATCTTTTGTGACTTATATGTACAACTTAAAGTATATAGTAATATTTTGACTCCATTCTTTTGTGACTTATATGTACAACTTAAAGTATATAGTAATATTTTGACTCCATTCTTTTGTGACTTATATGTACAACTTAAAGTATATAGTAATATTTTGACTCCATTCTTTTGTGACTTATATGTACAACTTAAAGTATATAGTAATATTTTGACTCCCTTCTTTTGTGACTTATATGTACAACTTAAAGTATATAGTAATATTTTGACTCCATTCTTTTGTGACTTATATGTACAACTTAAAGTATATAGTAATATTTGACTCCATTCTTTTGTGACTTATATGTACAACTTAAAGTATATAGTAATATTTTGACTCCATTCTTTTGTGACTTATATGTACAACTTAAAGTATATAGAAATATTTTCCGTTCCTGCAAAAAGAAACAAATGAACCATTCCTAGCACAAGCATTTTATTTAAGAAATAGAGAATATTTTGACTCCATTCTTTTGTGACTTATTTGTAAAACTTAAAGTATATAGTAATATTTTGACTCCATTCTTTTGTGACTTATATGTACAACTTAAAGTATATAGTAATATTTTGACTCCATTCTTTTGTGACTTATATGTACAACTTAAAGTATATAGTAATATTTTGACTCCATTCTTTTGTGACTTATATGTACAACTTAAAGTATATAGTAATATTTTGACTCCATTCTTTTGTGACTTATATGTACAACTTAAAGTATATAGTAATATTTTGACTCCATTCTTTTGTGACTTATATGTACAACTTAAAGTATATAGTAATATTTTGACTCCATTCTTTTGTGACTTATATGTACAACTTAAAGTATATAGTAATATTTTGACTCCATTCTTTTGTGACTTATATGTACAACTTAAAGTATATAGTAATATTTTGACTCCATTGTTTTGTGACTTATATGTACAACTTAAAGTATATAGTAATATTTTGACTCCATTCTTTTGTGACTTATATGTACAACTTAAAGTATATAGTAATATTTTGACTCCATTCTTTTGTGACTTATATGTACAACTTAAAGTATATAGTAATATTTTGACTCCATTCTTTTGTGACTTATATGTACGACTTAAAGTATATAGTAATATTTTGACTCCATTCTTTTGTGACTTATATGTACAACTTAAAGTATATAGTAATATTTTGACTCCATTGTTTTATGACTTATATGTACAACTTAAAGTATATAGTAATATTTTGACTCCATTCTTTTGTGACTTATATGTACAACTTAAAGTATATAGTAATATTTTGACTCCATTCTTTTGTGACTTATATGTACAACTTAAAGTATATAGTAATATTTTGACTCCATTCTTTTGTGACTTATATGTACAACTTAAAGTATATAGTAATATTTTCCGTTCCTGCAAAAAGAAACAAATGAACCATTCCTAGCACAAGCATTTTAAAATTGGTTCGAATGGTTTATAGAATAGTAGTGTAATCATAAGTAAAAAACAAAGATAAGTAATGTAAACAGGGTTTCTAGTTTTATTAGTAATACAATGAAATCTATGGCTTTGTATTTGGGAGTAGATGGCAAGTTGTTCTAGCAGTTGTTGAGTTTACCGCCGTGGCTACAACGTCGTATTAGAGTTTTTTCAATATAGAATATTATTACCTTATTGATAGTAGTTTTTTTTTAATTACCGTTGGATCGTAAAATCAGAGGGATTTAACGTTCCTTAGATGAACTAAAGCTATTTTTAGTACTACTGACTGTATTGTTTTATTTCCTGTGTCTGCTACTACAGGTGCACCCCGCGCTTGTGTGCGTCCATAGCTAGACGCTCGTTTTGAGCTCCCGTACTCTTTTTCAGTCTGGCTGAACTGTGTATACATATTATCGTGAATATACTTAATTTACTTTAGAGTTATCGATTGACATAAGACACAACCGTAGCTTCCTGATTCCTTACTCATGTTCACTCTAATACAACGCCGGTGGAGATATCATTAGAGTAATATATTAATTAGATATTAGAGACCCACTTTTTTTTTTCATATTATGTAAGCCGTAATTACAAAGACACTAGAAAGTGTGGGAAACAAACGCCGGGTAGTCCAGAAGGCATCATTACTACTTTGTTAAAAAAAGATGATAGTATTGTGCTGACTGCCATCTTAAATATCACCCCACCACTAGTTCTAGATAACGAGTTGGAAGAACCGGACCCCACGTGAATATTTCAAGTTTTTGTGTGATTTCGATGCAAATGTTTCATCAAAGTAATTCGATGTAGTTTGGTTTCTATGAAAGTATAATTATGACGTTTATAAACTGGGATACTCACTTATCAAAGAATCCAGTACAGTTAAAAAATATGATTACATAATATATTTTTGTAAAGAAAAATATGACAGACCATCCCCCTCCCCCTACATTATGTTGAAGACAGGATTATGTTCTACATATAAAAAATTGGGCTTATGAGAATCGTTCAGATGAAGAATCAACATCGGCGGGCTTTAAATGTTATCTCCGCCATAATTTTTTGCAGATATTATTTGTAAAACCCTCACTTTGTATTCGTATTTTTACTTAACTTGTCGTATAAATAACGAGAAACAACACTTAGAGTTTTATCTTATCTTTAGATTGTTACTCTTTATTAAAAAAATTTAACGTTCATTACAGTAGTTAGTTGGATAGTTGAACTTGCTTAGCTTAAAGAAGCAACAAAAGTAAGTCTATTATATATTGATTCATGTTTATTTCACTTTCCTCTCACAGAGGCTTAAATTAAAACCTTCATTTGTATTAACTGTACCGCCAGTGTTCAACAAGCTGCGTAGGCTGAGGTCAATTGAAAATGAAGTCGATGGAAACGGATAACAATAGTAGATAAAAGTCGGATAAAGAGCAATGTGCTTATTCAGACGAGTTGCCTGTAATTACACAGTGCAACAATAAAACGTTTTATGTTGTAATATATCAAGATGTGCTAAAATTATCTATACATATAAATAAAACGTATGTGTTCTGTTGAGTACCTATGTTATTAGAGTCAGTATGCAAACGTATGGAAATAACTTTATATCTGAAAAGTCGACATTAAAAAATTAAGTTTAATTAAAATAAAGTATTAATTGCAAACTTTATGTGGTGATATTACCTCTGCATTGGCCGGGGAGTAAAACTATTGTCAAAGACCTTGCTTTATCGATGCACGTGAAACCTACGAAATTGATTCAATGGATTTCTCTAAGCCATAACATCAGATATAAAAAATATGTGAACCGTAATAGCTCAAGGGCTAGATGGCAATCTATGTTAGATCCTTATCCATCAACATGACGATATCAAATCAAGTAGACAAGGAACCAGGAAGACAAATCAAGAAACAGACATACAAACAAAAAGGCAAAAATATTCTTTACTAAAGTGAGGAGTAAAAATGGATTAAAATACTAAAAGTGATAAACCTACTGTTATTAATCTACCAAACTGTTATTAATCTAAATAACTAATTAGAAAATTATTCCAAATCTTCAAAAGTAGGTTATTTTAGTAACCAAGGGTTGGTAGAATAGAAACCTCTTTCGTATTAAATTAATCCACCTACAATGAAAGCTAAACGCTATTTTATCGTGCGGTTTTCCAAAACAAAAATAGAGTCTCCCAACTATTGGGTAGCTCTTTTGTTTCTTACTTAACATGAACATGGACAAAACAAAGATCATGTTTAATGTCCATGTCACACCTATGCCGGTAGTTGTTGGGAGCACTATGCTGAAAGTTGTTGACGAGTACGTTTACCTGGGACGAATAGTACGACTAGGTAAGTCCAACTTCGACCGGGATTTCAATCGACGGATTCAAGTCGGCTGGGCAGCGTTCGGGAAATTACGACACATCTTCTCGTCAGGTCAGCTACTTATTTTCGAAAAAAAATTATGGGTTAAATTGTATAACATAGTATTCTCCTCAGATTAGTCAACTAGATAGATTTTTTCCTTTTTTTTGTTTGTTAAGTTGAATGTTATTAAGTTTGTAATGATGTCAAATAGAGAATAAGTATAATAGATTTTTATTAAGCTCTTCAAATAAAGATTTTAAAAAAACTGCCTATTTTGTTATCCTAATACAATAATTATTTGCTGAATATGGTCTATATAGTGACTTTGCAGTGTATTTGAGAGTTTAATCGACGGAAATAAAGCATGTCACATGGCAAAGTTTGTTTGGATTTATGATCCAAATTTAGAAGCCGAACGTGCTAAAATTTTGTGTACTTTTGTTTGTGTAACTGATATATATCATATTTTTGTACAACTGATATATCGACCAAAGTAACCATTTCCAACTAATGCCCTAGTTCTCTTAACAGTTACATGAGATTGTTACAGAATGATTTTAGCTACCTCAATCCTGGTGCCTTACCAGACAGCTTGCTAGGCAATAGAGGATTCTTACCATGAAATAAAAATTTAGTTTATCACTTCATTACAGAGTAAGGCAACTTGGCAGGCAGGTTGGCAACCGCAGTTTTATTAGTTGTCCGTCGGAAGACGCTGCCGCCCATCTCCTAGTTTTACACAGACACGGGGCGATATGGGGTAGTGCTTATTCTTCACCGCCATTATAAGATACAGCTAATTAGTAAAAAGGAAACTGTCTTTTTATGCTACATTACTAAATTATTAACCTTCAAATTTATATGAAATCATTCATTCACTGTGGTATTTTTTTATATTTGTCTGCTAAGAAAATGAGTGAAAATATTTTTGGCAAAGACCAGTTGGTTTTTATAGTCGACGCTGTTCTCTACGGGAGGAAAATGATCTAACTTCTTTCTCTCCTAACGTATATTTTCTAACAAAATGTTGTTTTTTAACATACTAGTAACATATATGTCAACTTTTAAAATTTATACTCAATGTGCATTTGTATATTTAAATTCAAATTTATTTATTTCAGACAACAACGGTCCATGTACCTATATGATTAATAATCTACATTTAAATAATCAAATGACTTTTTTACAAAGTAGAACCACGCTGCACCTAAATTATAGTTGTAGCGCGAATAAATAGGTCGGCTCGACCGGGGTAGGACCACGCTCTCACACAATGCCTGGGGAAAAGAGCAACTTAATGCTGCTATGTTTCGTATGGTGAGTGTAGAGAACTGGAAACTCGTTTTTACTAGATACGAGGCATTCGGTCTTAGTCCTCAGGGGTGCAAACGCATCTGCATTTTGGTTCCTAATCGAGGATAAATGTAGTTGTCGATGGGCCACAGCATCCACTTGCCGTCAGATGGACTATGTGCTCGTTGGTCCGTCTTACTTTTTAAAAATACATTTTTTTTTGTATTAGTTAAAAGTATATAACTAATTTCCAAATGTAAATAGTAATGTATTAAATAGTTTCTAAAATAAAGCCATGCAATAGATAAAATTAGAAGCCACATCTCGACATATTTTTAGGCTATTTCACTCCACATTCATTGACATTGGATTACTTACTGTCGCTTTTATGACCTAGTCTATATTAAAATTTACTGCAAATGGAGAATACGAGGGTCAAAATAAACTAATGCTATCATTGGGAAAACTGGAAGTTAAAGTAATAAATCTATGCCTCTATATTTAATGTCATAAATGTATAAAAAGATAGATGTAAGGTAAAATATTTTAACCGCACTATTTTCACGAATATTTAAAAAAAACCTCGCACTAGACCTCACGGTATCGAGTAACATCCTCCGGGTGGCAAATGGGGATTGGTCAGTAGTACAGCCTAGCCACTACACGGCTGTGTCCAATGGACTCGCTGACCTGGGCTATGTGTGAAGTAGGATAGGGTCCTCCAAGATTCGGAATTTGTGCAGATATTGTGCGTGGGTATACGTTGCCGGCAAAACATAGTATCTGTCTATGCACAAATGTCGTATGGATTCTATTTTTGACATGTATTGATTGATTGTGAGTGTAATTCTAAAAAATAAATACCAAGATGGCTAAGGTATAATGTCTATTTATATTTATGATATTACCAACACACAGTAAGAAATGTTTTGAACTGGTTGTATTACAAAAAACAAAATATAATGTAGGTAACTCTATTTATTATTGTAAATCGTAATTTATTTAAGTATTCTATTAACAGTGGTAGGTACAGGAACAGAAACCTTTTATTCAATTTAGATTATAAATAATACTTATTGAAAGTCACTTTTTTAATTTACCACTGGTTCGGAAAAAAACCGCTGACTTGAACAGAACCAGCAAAATACATAGTGGGTCTTTTAAAAAAAGCCAGCTTACAATCATGTATGTCATAATTAACAACACAGAACAAATTAGAAATTGCTTGGTAGCGATCACCTTACCCACGGGTTATTGTCAGCCATAAATTCCTTTATACTACAATAACCCCTTTTATACAAACTTAGTTTAATAATTTTTTTGAACTTTGATGATTGACTGACATACATAGATATGAGCGGTGTCAAGACTTTGTTTTAATATGTTTTGGTTGATTAGTAAGTAATATACATCATAATAAAATGACTGGGAATTAACATGCTTATCTATGTTATTACACAATGATAAATGGTGAGGAAGTAAGAAGTTTTAAACTGGTTCACATAATGATTTCTTAAATTTACGCGAACACTACACATTGAACAAAACTAAATTTTCGGATTTTATCGCGTTTATTTCACTACTTTTACTTATTTTTTAATTCCCGACGTTTCGGGTGCTTTAGAGCAACCATGGTCACGGGGGGGACTGAGATGTTTGACGTCCCAATGTCATAGTTAGTCCGGCTACCTTCAGTTTTTGAATATTAATTTTTGGTCCGATTTATGCAAAACGAGCTTATAGTATCATGAAGTCTTGCAGTGATATGCTTAGGTTTGGGTTTAATTTTGTTAATTATAGGATCCCAAGCAGGTGGCAGCACCCATCCATCTTCTCTATTGAAATTTGGATGTTTTTTAATTTCAATAGCCTCGCGTATCATCCTTGGTAGGAATCGGTGTTCTTTTGCGAGAATTTGTGGTTTATCAAAACGAATGACGATCTTGAACATGTTCGCAGACTGCAGACTTCCCGGAGCGTCGGTGCTTCACGTCAGCTATATGTTCTTTCACGCGGGTTTTTATGGATCTTTTTGTTTGACCTATGTAAGAGAGACCACATTCACACGACCGGACCGGATACGGAACAGACCAGATCTAACGATTCTCCGCGCGGATAAAGGAAATGCTACGGTAATAATGGACACGTCAGAGTGTAATTTTAAAATACTACAGCTTTTATCGGACGAAAGTACATACAAAAAGGTCAAAACAGACCCCACAACTAACACGCTTAAAGCAACTAGCGATTTAATAAAGAAACACTCCGAAAAATTAAATCTCGACGTGAATTCACTAATACCATCATGTACCAAACCACCAAGGTTGTATGGGTTACCAAAGATACACAAACCAAACGCTCCACTACGTCCGATAGTGAGCCAGATCGATTCACCAACTTATAAGCTGGCACAACACTTGGCAAAAGTACTGTCACCACTGAGAGGACATACCAGAGCACACACAAAGGATTCATACCATTTTGTTAATGAGATAAAAGACCTACATCTCGCTGACAATGAAACTATGGTCAGTTTTGATGTTCAGTCACTATTCACATGCCTACCTATTGAAGACTGCATATCAATTGTAACTAGGAAGCTAGAATATACTAACATGCCTACTGAATATGCAGTATTACTCAAACACTGCCTCACATCTGGCTATCTATTGTGGAAGGAAGAGTTCTACAAGCAAGTAGATGGTGTGGCGATGGGCTCACCTGTATCTCCCATAGTCGCTGACATATTCATGGAGGACTTCGAGGAGAAAGCCCTTCTTACTGCTCCTGTAAATCCAAGATTCTACAAGCGGTACGTAGACGACACTTTCACAATTTTACCATCTGACAAAGTAACTGCATTTTTAAACCACCTTAACTCTATAAACTCTAAAATACAATTCACAATGGAGTTAGAGGCAAATAATTCTTTAGCTTTCTTAGATGTTTTAGTCATTCGAAATCCTAATAACACAATTGGTCACACTGTGTATAGAAAAAAGACCCATACCAACCGATATTTAAATGGTGAATCTCACCATCATCCTTCACAGTTAGCTACCGTAGGTAAATCTTTGTTTCAGAGAGCATGAGGGATCTGTGACAGAAAAAATCTGGCCGCCGAACTTCAGCACGTCAAGCAAGTATTGCAAGACAACAAGCTTCGGGTCCCGCGCCTACGTCACAGTGACCGAGTGAATCCGGCCACAGTCGAGCGTGTACCTGCTGTACTACCATATGTCAGAGGAGTCACAGACAAGGTTGGCTACATCTTGAAGCGAGCTTCTATTAAAACATACTACAAGCCGCCGAAGAAGATTAGTCAATTTTTACCATCCGTCAAGTGTAATATCCCTCTACAAGATGCAGGAGTGTACAAGTTAGATTGTGAATGTGGTCTCTCTTACATAGGTCAAACAAAAAGATCCATAAAAACCCGCGTGAAAGAACATATAGCTGACGTGAAGCACTGACGCTCCGGGAAGTCTGCAGTCTGCGAACATGTTCAAGATCGTCCCCACCATTACATTCGTTTTGATAAACCACAAATTCTCGCAAAAGAACACCGATTCCTACCAAGGATGATACGCAAGGCTATTGAAATTAAAAAACATCCAAATTTCAATAGAGAAGATGGATGGGTGCTGCCACCTGCTTGGGATCCTATAATTAACAAAATTAAACCCAAACCTAAGCATACCACTGCAAGACTTCATGATACTATAAGCTCATTTTGCGTAAATCGGACCAAAAATTAATATTCAAAAACTGAAGGTAGCCGGACTAACTATGACATTGGGACGTCAAACATCTCAGTCCCCCCCCGTGACCATGGTTGCTGTAAAGCACCCGAAACGTCGGGAATTAAAAATAAGTAAAAGTAGTGAAATAAATGCGATAAAATCCGTAAATTTAGTTTTATTCAAAGGTTTAAACTGTTTGTGTAAGGATTACAAAAACACAGGCTTAATTTAAATGTATTTATTACCAGCGATGCGCCTCAGCTGCAGCACTGGTGGTTTGTGGATCTCGACAACAGTGACATCTACCCGGTTCAAATATAAATATAAACCATCTAGGGATCCATCCAAACACACACAAACATTTTCAATGAAATTGGTTGGATGGTTTCTTACGTTTTATCTATAACGGACATAGGAAGAAACATTTTAGTGTTAGATATATTTCTAAAGGTTTTTTGAAAATAACTTGATGGTAACATGTACATTTATGATAGGTATTGTAAGCAATCAGAAGGCATTTTCAATTATAAGAGATATGATATAATCACACACACACAGATACACTTTTTGTCTCCGGAAGCTTTCAGCCTGCAAGGCATACAGATTTGTTCTAAGCGATCCACCTGAAAAGAAGTTAATGAAAATTGTAAAGGTGTCTTAACTAAATAATAAAACTTATCAACTATATAGGAATTAAAAGGACATTTAATAAGAGATATGAGATAAGAATATGCCTTCAATGTCAATAAACTGTATTTACATATTTCTGTGACCATTTTCTTACATCCGCCTTCTCATATGTTAAATAATAAAGAAATTATTATAAATTATACAGCATTAATCAGCTCCAGCTGATCAAATACAGAAGCAGTAATTATTGATTAACATCAATGATATTCAACAATGTAAAAGTTGTCTCACATTTTATTTTCACTGGTTTCATGTATATAGGAGATATATAAAATATTAAGTATATCTGATTCTAGATGACAAAATAATATTCCTTTCTGCAGAGTGAACAACACAGCTATCTAAGCATAATAGATACAACCATTACACTTTTTTATGCAAACCATTATTATTAAACTTTATATTTGCTTCTAGTACAAATAATTACTACATTTTTACACATAAATATATGTACCATTTATATTGCCTATCTACTATGGCTGGTATAAATCCAGGATCCGTGTCTGCCTTAACAAAAAAGCCATTTATTAAAAAACTTGCTGAATACATAAGGTACCTATTTGTACACAAATGCAGTTATATGAATTGCTCTTCAAAACCCTCTTTAAGTCCCTCGACCCAAAGATTCTAATTAACATTATTATAATTCCTTTTGTGCATTTATTCTATTTATTATTTAATTTAGAATTTACTAAAAGCATAAACTTAATACTTTTTCACTTTTAACAAACTAATAAGGTTCTAAGACCTGTTTGTTATTTGTATTTGTTTTAGGTAAAATCTACAAACTTAATAATAGATTTTCACAACCTAGAATAGGTGTAAATTAATAAACTATCATATTAATTAACCTAAACTCGTCAGTTTTATTTGCGAATTTTACCACAAAAAATAAAAAGAGAAAAACATACGTACTTGTGTCAATTAATATTTGGCTAACCTTACTGATAATTGATAATATCCATATTTTCTTATAGTGGCACTTCACATGGCTATTTGGTATTTGTGATAGCATGTTGCCGTATTTGGCAAAAAAATTGACGTAAGGGCAAATAAACGATATAACCGTCCACACATGGAGCCAAATACCAAAAAATGAAACATGTTTGCCAGCGTAAAGTAGTTGTACCTATAAAATGGACGTTGCACTTTCAGCTGGATTTTATTATTTGAACGCATGTTACTATTACATGTTATGCGTAAAAAAATACAAAGTGATAAAAAAAAGACCAAGAGCAAGGCGATGGTGGATGCTGACTGTGCATAAAAATCGAACCAAGTAAGTAATTTGTTTATTTCATTTGTAGAATGACTTTTGCATGACACGCAAATCATATTAACGAAAATTCCAATAAAATAAGAACCTAAATCTAATTAGTATATACAGAATAGAATAGAATAATTTTTTATTCAATATAGATCACATGTGTAATTCTTATTGAAAGTATTTTTTTTACTTTACCACTGGTTGGAAAAAAAAACCCTCTGTCCTGAGAAGAACTAGCAAGAAATCCAGCAGGATTTTTTTAAAATAAATTTTACAATATAAATGGTTACAAACTATTTACAATTTATTTTAGAAACAGATTGCAAGCGACTACCTCGTTCCCAGGGTTTATTATCAACCATGTATTCATTTATATTAGCCCTTTTTATAGAGTTTTTCATTAATTAAATATTTAAACTTGGTAATAGCTATGGAGTGTAGAGTAGACACTCCATAGTAATAGCGTATACATTGCCCCAAGAACGGGTTACTGACTTTATGGACTCGAGATATAGGTCACTAGCTTGTGTTTGTTCCTAGTGTTTACAGAGTGTATATCACTTTTTACTAAAACTGTCTATGTTCTTGTGAACATACATAAAATTTTGGTAAATATACTGAGAGGCCAAAGTTAATATATTAATTTCTTTAAATTTATCTCTAAGAGACTCCTCGGTTTTAGGTTGTAAATACACAATAAAAGTTATTTATATTTCCAGGGAATCTATGGAGACAAGGTTTCAAGAAATGTTAGCAGAACCCTCTAACGAGTTTGATAATTTCTGCCGAATGTCTTATGCAGATTTTAATTTTTTTGTTACAAAAAGTCCATCCCATAATTTCTAAAAAGGATACAAAATGGAGAGAAGCTATACCTGCAAAAGTTAGATTAGCGATTACTTTACGATTCCTTGCATCAGGAGACAGTTATAGAAGCCTTCACTATACCTTCAAGATATCAAGTCAAATAATCTCAAGAATTATAATGGAAGTGTGTGCTGCTTTATATCAGGTTCTAAAGGATCAAATCAAGGTAAACAACATATATAATTTTCATTAACTTTTATTAATCGTAATCAAATTATTTTTAAGTAGGTATTAAATATGCTATTAATTATTTTTCCCTCGAGGTATTTGCGATGGTGATGGTGTATACGACACCATTCTAGAAGTAGGATTCGGTAGATTCAAAGGAGTATCATTAGAGTATTCTGAGTATTCAACATGATATGCAGGAGAAGGAGCATCCATTTGCGGTGAAGATGACGTATACAAAACCTTTGTAGAATTTGGATAACTGTTAACACAATTAAGATATTCCACTTCTGTCGGAAATGCAACCTGTGGAGGAGATGCGATATTGCTTTGCGGTGGTGATGGTGTATACGATAACATTGTTGCATCAGAATTAGGTTGACTGGTAGCAGAATTCAGAGATGCCACATCTGTCGGATATGCAACCTTTGGCGAACTTGCAACCGCTGACGGAGATGCGATATTGATTTGGGGTGGTGATGGTGTGTATGATAGCATTGTTGCAGCAGAATTTGGGCGACTGGAAGAATAATTAGGCAAATTGAAGTTGTAGACGTGTTCATCGACAAATAGCTCATGTATTTTTGCCATCATGATGTCTCGGCGTTGTTCAGAAAGTTTTCGTAGCTTTCTAGCCACAAGTACCCCAAAGGTAGAGCATTCATCATCTTCATCCTTTAGCTGCAGCTGGGAATGTTGCTTCATAAAACTATATGCTTCATCCATTCGTTTTTTCGCTTCTATAAGTTCAGGTGGATTATTTTGTCTTCTTCTATGCAATATTGGTCTTGCTGTTGAACCCTGTTGTTCATTTGAATTTAATTCCTGTTGTTCTTGGCTTCTAATATTTTGATCTATAGGGCCCTGTTCTGTGTTTTGATCTTCATTAATCGTAAGTTCTTCATCCTGCAAGTATAAATAACATTAATATTTTTGTTACAGTTGCCCGTGGTAGAACAAGACTGGTTGGACATAGAAGGTGGCTTCCATCAACGTTTCCCGCACTGCATAGGTGCGATAGATGGAAAACATGTAGTGATACAGTCTCCAGTTAACAGTGGCTCAGAATATTACAACTACAAAAAATCTTTTAGCATCGTTTTATTAGCTTTGGTTGATAGTAATTACTGCTTTATGTATGCCGACGTGGGATGTCAAGGGAGGATAAGTGATGGAGGCGTTTTGAAAAACTCCGTTCTGTGGAATAAAATAAACAATAATACGTTGGGGCTACCAGCACCAATTCCACTACAAAATGGAAATGGTGACTTGCCATATGTATTCTTAGGTGATGGAGCATTTGCCTTACATAACAATATCATGAAACCATATCCAGGGAATCATCGAGAAGGCACCAAAGAAAGAATTTTCAACAAGAAGCTTTCATCAGCCCGTGTTATCGTTGAAAATGTATTTGGTGTTATGTCTGCTATATTTAGAGTGCTACGTTCGCCTATGCTACTTGAACCTGAATCAGCTAGCCAAGTAGTCATGGCGTGTGTAGTTCTACACAACTTTTTGAGAAGAAGTAGACTGTCTAGAAATGTATATAATCCACCTGGTACATTCGACCTGAATGATGGAGACGACTTAATAATACCAGGGTCATGGAGGGCCGATATTCCCAACAACCCAGCACTGCGTGATATTCGTAACATTCCTAGAAGATCTCCAAGGAATCCAGTCGAAATCAGAAACGACTTTGCTAATTACTTTTATAATACATGAAACTGATTGATCTGTAAACTTACCTATCTGTTTATTATTTGAAAATAAAATAAAATTATTATTATAAAATTTATAGGTAGTTATATTTTTTTTTATAGATAATAATAATAATAATGTCCTCCAGACCGAATTTCGGCCACGGCGGCCAGCCTCAACGGAGACTAGCCATCTGCGCAGGACAGGATTATAGTGCCCAAGTGTATGCGCAAGCACAGGAGCACTCTCTATTCCCTCACTCTCATAGCCCGATGGGACGGTAAACCGACACGACCGGAGAGAGATCGGGCGTAGGACCAACGACTTTACGTGCTTTCCGAGGCACGGGGGTGAAACACCGCCCACTTCCTAACACCACGCTCGTAATGAGAATTTCTTGATGGAAAAACTCAATAACTGATTGTTTTTTGGCTCGACCTGTGATTCGAACCCGGGACCTCATGATCAGCAGTCGCACTACTACAACCACTAGACAAACTACTTTGGAAATGATTACAGTAATACATACAGTGGTATTTTACTTTGTGTTTTTATCATCATACAACCAGTTTAAAATATCTTTCTTACTAGCTTAGCTAGCTTAGCATGTAAAGGTAATATTATAAATGGACATATTATCCCTTATTCATCTTGGCTTTAATCATATTTATTTAATTAGTGTAGTGGTGTTTGTGATGTATATTCACTAATTAATTAACTATGTAAAAATAGTCTCCACACCATGTTTGTTTGTCTGCTGTGCACCATTTTTTGCCAGACCTACTAAAAAGATTTTCCATCAATCTTAAAGTACCTATAAACGCTGAATGAACCTACAACTTTGTTTTATACTAATTTTAAGCTATTCTATTCTATAATATGTACTATTCTAACTCATAATATCGGTGAATACTACTAGAAAATAGTTTTTAGTTTGTTTATAGGTTATTGTGATATTCATATTTTTATTTTTAATTTTTCAGTATTCCCGTTAGATGCGGTAAAACTAATATTAATTTTGTAATTTATAGATGATAAGGAATAAATTGACATGCATTTCATTAATTGTAGCTAAAATTTGTGGTGGGCCCATTCTATATACAAAAAGAAATTGTCTTCTATAAATGTATTATTACTTACCACAGTGTTTATGGTACTGTTGCAGGTATAAACAGAATTCAAAAAACTATCCATGAATGCAAATGCAAACCAACTTGGTTGATACACATCGGATGCACCTGATCCGGATCGTTCGCTTTTCTTTATTTTGGTTTTGTAACCTCGGTACGCAGACATAAGCGACTCCTTCTTTTTTTTAAATCTTGCAGGGTACATGGTACACCCAAATTGTCTTTAATTGTATTCCACGCGTCGTTTACTCTTTGCCGGTTTTTATGCCCCTCGTTTCCAGGGTCCCAAATGCATGGGTTCATTTGGTAAAGTTCTAAAAACCTTACAACGGTTTCTTTGTCCCAATTCATTTTCCGTATGTATCTAAATAATTACTTATTAAGGTTATAAACAGGTCCGTCCGTACTGGTTGACAGTTCGCGCGCTTATGAGCCCGACCATGTGTGGCCAGTATATTTGCGTATTTGCCTATTTGTCTCCTTTGATGTGCCTTAAAAAACCGACAGACGATCGGTAAGCCGTATTTGTTATTGGCTATATTTGCCAAATAGGCAAATACGGCAATAATTATGGCAAATATACTCTCCACACATGGAAGTTATTTGTCGAATACCCCAAATACGCAAATACAAATAGCCATGTGAAGTGCCACCATTAAACATTAGTCAAATAATGCTTTCTAAATAAAAACCTCATTTTGTTCTAACCATAATGATGCGACTCCAACCATGTTGTATTTCACTCGAGTGAATCGACTCAATTTGTCCAACTCGATAATCGATAGAAAATAAATTTTACCGAGTTACCGAGTTAACTCGGCGCATCGTATAGATTCAGAGGGTGCTATATACTCGTAGATATTACCTACTTCACTAATTTACTTGTATATATAATAAGTCGCTGCGGGTGACATCACAAGTTGCATCTAAATTCAAACTTGCATCTGGCATGTTGTAAACAAACCTAAACTTAGTTTGATTTATGATATTGATTTATAATTTACACATATTACTTATTTACAAAGGTAGATATTTAAAAATGGTTTAACTAAAGTAATCGCTACTCTCAACTCTAGTGATAAACTTTTCTGTAAATAGTAGATTTACTCAAAAACTAGTTTACAACTAGAATGACATACATACATAAATTAACCCGAGTAGCTCGAGTCACAAAATTCTACTCGAATCGCATCTTACGGCCAATGCAGAGTTTGTCTACAATTTAGTGATGAAATGTACTTACTAATTTGAGCAATTTATTGATATATTATGTAATAAATAAATTGATATTAGGTAATATGTTTATAATGTTGTATCAATTTATGTTATATATAATATAAATTGATTATATATATATATATATATATATATATATATATATATATATATATATATATATATATATATATATATACTTTGGATAGTCAAATTATTATTAACATTAAGACTTACGTCATAACGTTAAAGTGATATTATTTTATGAAGATTGTCGATACGCATACCAAAAATAATATATAACTACCTATTAAGTGTAGTAATATTAATTGTGTTGTATGTAAGAACAATTATAAAAATAATTTGTGACAAATTGACACAGCTTCGTTCAGCTAATTTGAATTGCGTAACTCGAGCTCAAAATGGAGTTACCTGAATTTCAACTCGAGACGATTTTTTTGGGAGTTATCACGGCACATCTCTAAGATAATAATTTTTTAAATATTACGTTACCTTAGCCAATAATCAGAACACGAATATCAAAACAACTAATATTTTTTTTTCAGATTTCTTGATACCGTTTACATTTTCGAAAAATCTATAGGCCATTTACTACTATAATTTGGTGTCTTTTTTCGTGTAAATACCATTAAACGACGTTAACATTTCTAGTGGGCCCAAAAATGATTATCTCCTTTGCCAATCTAAAAGTAGATAATGATAAAGATGCAAAATGGAAACAAAGGGGCAGTGTAAAAAGTGGGTCTACACAAACTCCGTCAAAAAATTTGAGATCCTACAACAACAGAATAACGTATATAATGGTAAATACAAAAAGACATAAACTGAGTTTAGACTTGTTGTCAGAAGGGATCAAGAAGAAAAGGTAATAAACATGCTGCAAAACACGGAAACTCTCATTACTGTTAATCTTCCAAAAATTCTATCAAAAGGTCAGGATCGTGCAAGAGGTTAAAGGCCGCCGGTTAAAGATGAAGAAGGAAATCTTGTTTCGGATCCAAAAAAAAACAATTATGATTATGTTAATATTAATTGACATTTTAATTAATACTGACGCTGTAGAAACGATACTTAAATACTTCCTAGTTGCGCCTTTGCAACAGGTGAACAAATAAATTTAGACGCTTAGACGTTTACTTTCAAGGAGCTTAAATAAAACCACCTAGCTTTGAAGAAGCCCTAATAGCAGTAATTAAGTTAAAGAACTACAGAGGCCCTGGCATCGACAGCATACCTGTAAGAAATCTCAAAGTATAAATGAAGGGCAGGGAATTCTGGTCTATATCAGATATCATCATCATCATCATCATCATTACAGCCCTTCACAAGTCCACACCTTTCCAAAGGAATGCCACAAAGCACGGTCCTGAGCCATATGCATTCATCTACTTCCTGCATTTCTTATCCGGTTGTTACTTCATCTAGTGGAGGGTCACTCTACACTTTACCCACCGGTAAGGGGCTGTCACTCGAGAACCTTTTTCCCCCATCGGTTTCCGTTTCTCCGAACTATATGTCCGGCCCATTGCCCATTAGAAAATATATGGGAAAAAGTAAAATAGCCAAGCGAAATAATGTGGACGTGGGAAATATATAAAAGGCTGGCAACGTCCCTGCAATTAACCCTGGTGTTGCAGTTGTTCATGGGCGGCGTTAGTCACTTAACATCAGGTGACACGTGTGCTCTTTTTTCCCTTTTAATATAAAAAAGTTGGCAGTCACTGGGGACTGCCAAGAGAAGATAAAACTTGACAATATTTAATAACAGTTATTTTTTCGATTTTCAAATTAATCGTCACATCAAAAACTGAAACTTCTTACATTGTTAATAATCGTTAACATTGGTCTGGTCCCGATATTTATTGGTACCTACTCTGAACAACAATGTTAGACGTGTTTAAATGTTTTGTTTATTAAAACATGTGATAAACTGCGCAGGACTAGTACAAAATATAAATACATAATGATTTCTTACGCTTACGTGTACAATAAAATTAAAAAAAAAATGACGTGTAGTATTCGAAATTAACAATAATTTATTAAATTTTCAGGCATGTTTACAAACCCAGCTGTAATTCACTTTCGACTACAATTCACGAGCTTCTACCACCTACGTTGGTGCTGTAAGAGACGACAAGAGAAATGAGACACGCTCGATAGCAGCATCTTCCTGTGTACCTAGTGCGAGTTTTTCTACGCGTTCGAAAGCGATAAAGTTAACTACGATTTGTATGGAATAAAAAAGCGCCAACTAGTGACAATAATTTGAAACAAAATTCCTGAGTGCGAGTTTACTAAGTAGTCGATATCGACCAACGAACATTGACTCACCTTCGACAGTGAGAACAATAACGCTCGTGATTGGTTGTTAGAAGTATTTTGCGAGTGCGAGCGACAATTTTGATTGTTCGAGACGTAACTTATGTAAACTTAACGCCGTCGCTATCGAAAAATTTACATATAGATTTTTACAGAGAATGTAAAAATGAAATGGAAGAGTGGGAATAATTGTTGAAGAGTTAATTTTATTTCGTTTTATGTAAACGATGTATAATTATGGCAGGATGTTTTTTTTCGCTTGGAGTACGTTTGCAGCCGCTAAGGCATAAATAAGTAATAATAATTAGATGACTGCTATTATA
Organism: Parnassius apollo; assembly: GCA_907164705.1. Classification (NCBI taxonomy): domain Eukaryota; kingdom Metazoa; phylum Arthropoda; class Insecta; order Lepidoptera; family Papilionidae; genus Parnassius; species Parnassius apollo. The sequence continues at coordinate 2,566,941 of CAJQZP010000226.1, read as the reverse complement.
ATGTCGCCTCTACACGTTGGCCAACACAGTGGTGAATGTAGTGGCCAATAGCATTGGCCAACGTGTAGACGGGGTGTTTGGGCTTCATTGGTATGTATTGGGACGATGGCCCACAAGTTGGCGCGAGATCCGTGTGGTGTCGGTTTTTTACAAAAGATCAAAGGATTGTTGGCAGAGTTTGGTCGCCGCGTCCACACGTTGGCCGCGAGTTTAGTTTGCTACAAGCTCCCAGAGTGATTACACGCGTCTGATTTAAATTTTATATTCAAGCTTTGTAGGATGGATGCCCCAATTACCAGCCTTTTAGTGCCAATTTCAACTTTAAACATTCCTACTACTTTAATTAGTGCGATTTAATTATTTTTAAACATTTGTTTTAATCGATTAACTATTTATCAAAAAAATAACGAACATTTATTTACAATCAGATTATTACAAGAACAATATTAAAATGAAAAAAAATATGAAGCACGTCGTTTATACGTGGTAGAACCATGCAGTTATATTAGAAGTATATATAGTTGTAGCACGAATGGGTTGGCTCAACCAGGGAAGGACCACGCTCTCACAGAATATCAGCGTAAAATAGTAGCTTAATGATGCTGTGTTTCGTATAGTGAGTGTAGAGAACCAGAGACCCTTTTTAAAGGAAACGAGGCATTTCATCTTTGTCCTCACGGGTGAGAACGCATATGAATTTTGATTCGTAATCGAGGATAGATGTAGATGTCTGTGGGCCACAGCAACCACTTACCATCAGGTGAACTGTGTGCTCGTTTGTCACCCTATCCTATAAAAAACGTCGACTTCTTATAATTCAATCGTGCAACAGCATTACAGCTGTTCACAAGTTCACTACTGAACATCCTCCTCCACAGACTGCCGCAAAGCATGGTCCTGAGCCACTTTGCTCGTCATGAGTTTTTCATTTATGTTCTAAGTTATAATTAGTACCTATTATCAAGTCAGTTTTAATTATATTTATTGCTATTGTTTTTGTCTTTCTCAAAAAATAATTAAATTACCAAATAAATTATAAGGTGTTTTTATATACATCAAATGTCTGATAGAAATGCAAGTACATATTTTGCTAAACTTTAAAATCAAAACCCAATTTTAAAACATAGACTAATCGATTATAACTCCTTTAACTTTAAAATAAGTTAAGTTTTTATTAATTATATTTATTCCAGTTTATGATGCATGCATAAAGAATAAATAAACCTAATCGTATATCGTATTTCTATTTACAGCCCCATTAATATCCACTATTCTTTTATAATTATTTTATAAAAACGTAACCCCCCCACACTTGGGTTTTCTCATGTATCGCGGAGGCAGCTTACAAACATAAATTGCACAAGAACACACATCCAGACCCGAAACAATTATTTGTAGGATATACAAATACTTGTTCCGTGAGGGATTCAAACCCGCGGCCCCCCGGCACAGCTACTCATTGCTAAGCCACTGCGCCACGGAGCCGTCGTTCGTCCGCACATTGGCCCGAACCGAAGTAAACTGAACGACCTTCCAACGTGTGGACGCCGTCACCAACTGTCGGCCAATATGTTCGCCACTCCATTCGCTACTGTGTTGGCCAACGTGTAGAGGCGACATAACGCCAGTGTTGAAGCAAGAGCTTGTGCATATTTTCGTCCGCTGTTACATCCCGACAACAGGAAATTTAAGGATAGATATAGCATTTTCCACTAAAGTGTTCAGGTTTTGTGTAAATAGCGTTCGATAAATCTAAGGTCTACCAACTCTATTCGATAATTAAATCAATTCCTTCAAATTTTTTTTATACAGACCATTCGATCGCTTGCATTAGACGATGCTTTGTATAAGGCCTTCATGCCGAAAATCCAATAAATTCTAGTCCACGTTACCTAGTTACAAAACACACGTATCAAACTTCAGTTTACACTAAATAACTTAAATTCCATTTACTGCCCCAAAAATTTCACCATAAAAGCATATTAGAACGAACACATCTTTATGTTTTTTGCTTTTAATTTAGACGTTATATTATTAATAATCACGGACGATTTATCTAATTCACAATCTCATTATACTAACACAAACGAAACGAAAAACGAAACATAAACAAATAGGTAATAAAGATATAATAACCACAAATTTGATATCTTATTTTTTCTCCCCACAAAAGGAAAAAAGACCACTGTATTGTGCTTGCATTAGGCATGATCCTTTGTCAAACCCTACTTCTTTGGTTTTGTTTTTTGGTTCGTCGAGTGAACTGTATGTCACTGTTGTAACTGCTTTCGCTTTGTTATTGTGGTGTCGTTATCGACTGTCGCCTAATAACTATTCGACATAAATTGATATTCAAATTAATTATTTTTCCCTTGCTATCTATACACACATAATTTCGAAACAATATGTATCTACACAATTTAATCATATTTAGCAGTTTTTTTGAGCTTGGGATAATAAGTTTATGGTTTGCTTGAAGTTTATGAGAATAAATCACTGGGCAATCGTGAGCATAGACAATTTCACTGCAAAGTGCAATCTACAGTGCATTTTATAAACTGCTATGGACACTTACTGCCTGGGCTGCCTGATTAAAAATTGTGTGAACAAAGGTGACGGAAAAGTCCATTATTTTGTTATTGTGAAGTTTGTTAATTTTTCCTCTATAATCATTTTTTATTTCGCGCTATGAGTAGTTAATATAAAACCTACGTCTAAATCGTAAATTAGGATAGTAGATCGTAGATTTATAATTGTATAGGAACATTTAAATATCAAAATAATAATATGCATCATTATCGGCAAAAAATATAACAAATTAACTAAATATTTGTTAAGTTTTTTCCATTTTTAAATTACTGTTTCACACTGAATGTGTTATTAATTTATTTAGTTTCATAAATAATAAACCATAAACAACACTACAAATTTTTTGTACATCTAATTTTAACCTACTAAATAGGTACATGTGCTATAACATCGATAACGGCCAACATCGATGTTTTGAGTAGGATAAACATCGAACATCGATGTTAAGCTATCGATATCAACATCGATGTCATCATCGATGTTTCTGTAACATCGATCATCCCTAATTCACGGTGAGCAAACGCGAATCGAAAGGTTAGCTTCGATTGTAACTCACACTCGCTCGTCTTCGCTTGTCGATACCGACGACGTTAACTCGGTTAACGCGACGGTGAAATCATTCGATTAATTTTGTAGAACTCGCACTAGGCACACTGATAGCAACTCAAATAACTTAAAAAAACCGCGATTGTCGGCGGACATGCGTGGCAACTATGACAAATATCCCTCTTTGAGGCAAACTATTGGCGAGCCTAATAGTTCAGCAGTGAATTCTTGATGAGCTGTAATGATTAGATTAATGTAATGCATTATGTCCACAGCTCGAGTGGATCGGATCAACCGGGGTAGAACCACGCCCCCCTCTGGATACCAGCGTGAAATAGCAGCTTATTGCTGCCGTGTTTTGTACGATGAGTGCAGAACGCTTTCTCAATTAAACTAAACATTTCTTTTTTTTTTCTAAATTTACATTTAGTAAATTATTTGTTGTTTTACCACCCATGCCGTCGTTTTTCTTTAAAAATGTTAAATGTTTCTTAAGTGTATTTCAAGTCAACGGACAATGAAAGCTTTCTTGCTTTTGTTTCAAGGTTTCAACTTCCGGCCATGAAATATTAAAACAATTTGTCACTAAGCGAGTCTAAGATCTCTGTAAGAAGTTTATGTTGCTCCTGTTATGTCCAATATTAAACGATTCAGCACTTTTCTTCTATATTACTATTAATAATTGCTGTTTTAAATAGTCGTTTTATTATTACAATACTAATAATGTTATTAATGTGAATGTCTGCTCGGCTGTTTTTATGTTTGTGGCTCAATCAATTAAAAAAACTGAGCAGATTTTGATGAAACTTGGCAATTTTAGATAAAAAACCAGAATAAAACACAGGCTTCTTTGGACATTTGAACATATTTTAGTTAAAATAGTTTTAGTCTATCCCAAATTACAGTCTTACACCACTGTGTCAGTCCACGGTGCAATAAAATTTGTCGGTATTCATTAAATGCAAGGAGCGCCGTGGGTAAAACCTTGTAAGATAATTGATAGAATCAGGCGTTACTTTGCGGAAATCCATTATAATAAATAATTTATTACTTAATTTAATTTGTGGAAGGTTGCAAAGTAATAAATTATTTATTAAAACCTTGTAAGTTATATATGTAACATTCCACTGCTGAACACATATTTATCCATATGTTTTGATCACCTCATCGGGGGGATTGTGCCATAGTTGCCCAACAGGCAGCTAAGAAGACGCTGTTTTGGAAAGATGTTGCCGCTCATTTTCCGTATTAGATTCCCTCTAAGTTATCTTACCACATCAACTGGATGATATAGGGTTGTGGATATTCTTGCGATTTCACTACATTGCCGATAGGTTTACGCAGAATTACGCTGTACGTAAGATATTTTAGTTAAATACTCCAAAATAATCTCCTCCAGGTCGAATTTCGGTCAATCTGCGCAGGAAAAGATTAAAGTGCACAAGTGTAAGCGCAAGCACAAGTGCACTCTCTATTCCCTCACACCCAACAACTGACGGGAGAGCAAACTGACACGATCGGAGATAGATCAAGCGCTGGACCTACGGTTTAACGTTACAAGAAGTATAAAATCCGCCAAATTCCTGACTCCGGGTTGCTGACTGATTTAGGCCGATCCAAGATTCGAACCAATAGACCAACGTGGCAGTCGAACCACCACCATACATAGCAATATTGAACGTACTAATACTTTAATATACAATATTTAACAAATTAGTACTATAATAGCAATATTATCTCCAATGAAATTTACATCATCATGAAAAGTTCACTAGAGTAAACACTTTTTATAAGTCATACTTTAAACAACTAGACCGGCTATAGAAGCAGTTTCAAGAGTGCGTTACATTTAATACAGCGATTACGGCCTGCGCCATCGAAATTTTTTACTTAGGTATTTGCCACGTACTCGGCCGTGAAAGAAAATATATATAAAAAACTGCAAGGCTGAAAAATTAAAACCTCTCATGTTCGAAAAACTTCGCATTAAGCAGCATGTCGAACTATTTTCTGCTCCAAAAACCCTTTCAGAAATGAGAGCAGGTCCGTGCCTGTACTTTCGTTTACTTTTATACAACACCAGCGGGACCATATATGGGCTAGTGGATTTGCTTACACCGCCACTACACGGTTACTTTGTAAATGTACCACGTATAAACATTACCACGAAACGAATAATATATACACCGACGAAAATAGCAACAATACACACAAAACTTTTGTCAACCATAAACACAATTAAAAGCAGATATAACAAAGAATTGTAACGCGATGTCAACAAATTTCCCACTTAGTGCAATTCTTATCTTAGTAATTTATTAGTTGAGGACAAACAAACAAATAAACTCGTTAATGGATTCGTATAACTGCAATAGTAGTTGACAGCTCATTTCGATTAGATAAAAAATACTTTCGTATAGAAGAAATTCAGATACAGATAACACAATAATTAAAACGCCATCAAAAGATATTTCCTTTAAAAAAAAGTTTCCTCCAAACTATGATTTTCTCCTGTAACGTATGACCTGAAACGTTTATTAATAGGCCATACAAATACTTGTTCCGTGCGGGATTCAAGCCAGCGGCCCTCAGCGCCGTATCTCAAGTTGCCGTTGCCAAGCCACTGCGCCATGAAGCCGTCTAATAATTGCAGTTGTTTCATGTCTTTGAATACGGTGATAGAAGACTAATTTTTTATTATGGTTATGATGACAAATTTGCCTAATCTTTTTTATGATATTAGATTATTGATTCCCATTATTATTTAGAATCCTTTAACAAAAATATCAAAAGAAAGCTAATAAATTTTTTATCCGAGTACGCAAAGTAAACCTTATTTAACAAACACTCACTAAATTATGTAAGACAACTCCTTCAACCCCAGCGTCGTCGTCCGCGTTAATATTTTTCGCGTCATTTGCGCTTGGTTAATCATTTTGATAAGAAAAAAGAATAATTTTGGCTATAAATAATCAAATGAAAATAAATTGAAAACTTAAACTTATACTAAACTCAAAATCACCCACGCAAACAAGACTGCCAATAACTGTAGAGCCCTTATATTGAACATTGAATATTTTTAACACTGTGTTTAAGTGACGCCCATATATTCAGCTGATTACACCATAAGACACCCATTAAATAAGTAAACAAGGTAATATATTACTATCATTTACATTCACAAAATATTCTCACAGATACATACATGTTAGAGGCACGCTGCAGCTTTTAATATGATTGTGCCACAAAAGTGTCGGCTCCACCGGGGAAGGATCAAACTCTCACAGAATACTAGCATGAAATACAAGCTTATTGCTGCTGTGTTTTGTACGGTCAGTGAAGAGAATCGTGTACCCTTTTTACTGGAAACGAGGCATTCCAGCTTAGTCTTTACAGTTAGTTGATAGTGCATCTGCATTTTTATCCTTATTCGAGGAAAGAGATAAAAGTAGATCTATGGGCTACAGCATCTAATTGACATCAAATGGATAAAATGTTCGCTCACGTCTTGGACCTAAAATTAAAATAAAATATGAAATTGTTTTAGTTCTAATGTTTTAAATAACATTTAATGTCATGCTTGACACTGTGACACTAAATGTTATTTGTGTTCATTTGTAAGAGACAGGATCAGCGATAAAAACTCGCTACTGACGTAAAGACTTTCACTGTTACATTTTGTCTCATGATGGAAAGTTATTTTTTTCACTTTGTTGCGCGGAACATATGAACTAGTAGGGTAAAAGGAAGTTACCATCTTACTTTTAATGATTTCTTAAATTTACGCGAACACTACACATTGAATAAAACTAAATTTACGGATTCTATCGCGTTTATTTAACTGATTTTACTTATTTATAATTCCCGACGTTTCGGGTTCTTTACAGCAACAATAAGTAAAATCAGTTAAATAAACGCGATAGAATCCGTAAATTTAGTTTTATTCAATCTTCCTTTTACTTTTACTGCACGTTTTCGATCTACAATTAAATTATTATGGAAGCTATTACCCACTGTTACCCTTGGTGATTAACCGTAAGATATCGGGAACCGATAATTTGAGACTGTTACGAAAGAAAAAATTATACGCTATAATATCATTGTGTTTTTTTTAAATATAGTATAAAGGTAAACGAGCGTACAGTCCATTTAATGGTAAGTGCATTCTGTGGCCCATCTACATCTACATTGACCCTCAATTAAGAATCAAAATGCAGAACTGTCTACTGACTATAATGACTAAGACGGAATGCCGTGTTTTCAGTTTCTACGAGTCCGTCTGATTAGGTATCACTGCCTTTCAGATTCTGTAGTGCACTAACCCGTGTTCCCGTCTTAAAGATTGTGAGAGACGCTATAAGGCTGAGACAACACATCTGCAGCCTTTTTTGTACAAACTGCAGTAAACAGGTAATGAATATATGAATACGAGTAGTTCACGACGCTAAAAAAAGTTTACTCTTTCCTATATAATGCTTACATTTATTCCGACCTACATCTGAAGAGGTTATTTAACTCTCAACACGGAAGTTACACTGCAGCCAAATATTTCCCTTATCCTTTCACAAATGAATTCTCCGAGTTTGAACGTTTCCGAATGACGTATTATAGTCCTCGAAAATCGCAGACCTGTCTGCGATTTTCTATAATACGTCATTAAATAAATGTGATTTCTAGAAAATATTCTTTCAATTTTTGTATTTTATTTTATTTTATATTGCACGTAGCGGGAAAATCATACATTTTTTTGGATTCCTTTAGCTGCTTGGGCTCTTAAAAATCTACATCTATCCTGGATAAAGAATCATAATGCAGATGCCTTGTCATTCCTAAGGACTAAGATGGAATGACTCTTTTCGAAGTTTTTAGTTCTCTATACTCATAATACCAGGACGAAATAGCAACATTCAGCTGCTAGTTTATGGTTATAGGCTGGTATTCTGTGAGAGCCTGGTTCTTCCCTGGTCGAGCCTAGCCATTCTTCCTGCAGTCATAATATTGCTTCAGCGAGGCTCTTCTCTATAAAAATAAGAATGTTAACAAATATTTATTCTTTTCTGAAGTCAGAGTTTTCAGTGATAACAAGCCATACCACTGCAAGACTTCAAAGCACTCTAAGTTCCCTTTGCGTGGATTAGGCCAAAAATTCATTTTCAAAAGCAGCTGATGGTAGTTCGGGCTAACAATGATCTCAGGACGTCAAATACCTCAATCTCCTCCCCTCCTGTTATCATGAGTACTGTAGAGCGCACAAAGCGCAAGGAGTAAAAAATAAGTAAAATAAGTTAAATAAACACGATAAAATAAGTGCATTCAAAGAAATTAATAAATAAGAAACATCACAATTCAAGATTTCATTTTAATATTATTATGAAAAATGTTACTCTTTAAGAAAATAATGCTCAAAAAGTTTATCCACTTTCGTTAATATATCGCAAATGCTGATTACATTACTGAACTTTAATTGGGATTATTCAAGGGGTAAGTGGTAACTTTTGTTAAGATAGCTTAGGTTTAATTGCTGCAGTTATTCACTTAACCATTCCAACGGATGGAACAGTAAATAACAATTCATTACATTTAGCTATACTGTAGGAAAATTAAAACCTTACTAAGAACCTTAAACAGCCGCGTTTCTTCCATAAAAATATCTGTGTCAACGCTAATTTCTTTACATGTGTAGCTATCGGTATTAATAGTAAATTTCAGAAAAAAACGAGTAGGAGTACAGAAGTATTTTCGTAAAATAATTAAGAACGTCCAAAGGCAACTTTCTCCTTTCTAAATCGACAATTTCAAATGTGTATTTTAATATGAAAATAAATAAAAAATTGTGAATTTTAATGGCATTTACAGGAAAACCGCCAGAAGTCCAAACCACTTACTTTATAAATATAGATTTTACGACTAGTGATTCGAAATTTTGCTAGATTTTAGTAATGTTATATTAGTACTTTAATAACTTTTTACTGTATTTGTTTATTTACTGTTTACGAAAAGTGAATATAAAATATTTGAAGTTCATTGATTTAGCATCAAGTGTTATACAATGTGTTAATATTAACACATTGTATAGTGTGTGTGACTTTTATGTGCGGTTGAAATAAATGACATGAAAATATATTTATTACGAGTATGTTATGCATTTATTTTTATTGTTGGTACATGCTATTTCTTTATGTCAAGCGCAGCTACTATGACAAGTATTTCCCTAGGTGCCTCATCTAGGAAGAAGACCTATACTAAGCAATGAAATTTTGACTTTAATTGTGAACAAACAGATAAATGAAAAATGAAAGAAAAAAGCGAAGTGTTTTTTAACTTCCTTAAGCCATCTTTCAGTTCTTAAGCTCGCCCTGATTCTCTTCTAGTGATGGGGCGGCCCGTACACTGCGCTTAATGGTACGACGACGTTACTTGACAAATTTGACCGGTCGCCGGTATAAAAATTTTAGTCACGAACATAAAAACCATAAATATCGAAGCTATATTCAAATAATAAACATCTAAATAAATTTAAAAATAAAATAATAAATGTCATGTTTAGAAACTACCGAATTTGTTTCCGAATTTCCACTCGCGTGACTTGCGTTATTTGATGAAAGTGTACTCGGTACTCCTGAAATATATAGCCACTCAAAAATAATTACTTTCCACTCGAGTAATACTTTCTGCGGTCAAGATAAGCTCCAATAAATTGTGACTTAACCGTTCGGTAAATTTATTATGGTCGTTGTAGACACAAAATGTTTGCCGGTGAAGATTGACTTATTCGACCTGATATTAGCGAAGTTCTTCCAATTAAATACTTTAATGTGTAGATAGATTAACTTGAATTTACTTTAAGGAATCAGTTAAATACACGATATGTTTTTCACAATAATTGTTTTCTTTTTTATAAAACTGAGGTGACAAACGATCTTACAGCCTACCTGATGGTAAGTGCCTGCTGCGGCTTTGACTCTTGTAACCAACTTCAAACAAAGGAGGACTGTCACCACTGAGTACTAGCGGCCTGTAATTATACTGGATCTCTCAACTCTTCAGACCAGTTCCAATAAAAAGTATCTTTGGTTTTCTACACTCATCATAGAAAGCATTATGCTGCTATTTTACGCTGGTATTCAGTGAGAGCGTGTTCCTATCCAGATTGAGCCGACCCGTTAGTGCTACAAACATAACATAGCTTTATCGTAGCTCTACGACATATAAAACATATAAAATCTTTTGTCTTAATAAGATTCTCTTGTCTGCCTTGTAATGTACAACTTGCTTACTTATGAAATAAAACCTTTTTTTAAATTTTCAAAATCCAATTCACTGGACAGTGGGCTTAAGCGTTATCAATGTATTATGTGAAATATGTATAAATATAATTATGTGAAAATATGCATCGGCTCAGGTTGAGATTAAAGAACACATATTGGCCATGAATGATCTGGTAAAGTCATGTAAATACAATGAGGAGCGCTTTGACTCCTTAATAAAACATCAGAGTGAGAATCAATGCTCCATACCATGTTCATCGGGGACAATATGTGTAAATAGTAACTGTCTTATTTCACCAACACTCTATGACGGTGCCATAACAAAGAATAAAAACTTAAAAAGTAGTTTAAATATTAAAAAAACATGAAGTTATTATGTATTGTGATGACATAGGTAAAAATTTGGGCATGATGTTAAATAACCATTTAAAAGGACAGGTAATTAGTAATTATTGTATGCCTGGAGCATCCTTTAGTCATATAATGAATAAAGTTTTAACTAGTAAGTTTTTTCCTAATAGCACACTAATAATTCTTGTTGGGAGAAGAGGCAATGTAAACAAAAATCAATTATTAAAATATATTGATTACCTCAATATCTTAAATGTACACAAAATAATCTTGTTTACATTGTCTTACATACAGGGTTGGCCACAGGAGAATAAAATAAGATATGATTTAAATTTACTAATGAATAGGTTGTCATGTAACAATAATTTAAATTTGACATTTAATTGTAACAATTATACCAATAGAATTAATTTAATAGACATTAATAATTTAATTAAGAAATTATTGACTACAGATAGGTATTACCTATCCAAATATAATTTAAGACAGATAGCAAATGTGCTATCTTATTATTTATATATTAACTCAGCCAAGGACTTGGCTACCCAGACATCTGCTCCTATTGAGCAGCATAATGATTTGACATGTAGTTTGGAATCCGTTCCAAGTAATTTAAATTAGAAAATGAGACAATAGAGGTAATCTCTAGCAGTTATGATAATTTAAATAATTTAGAATGTAGCTTACAAATCCTGAATAGTTGCAATTGTATAACTCCACAAAATGATAACAAAAATTGTTTACACCTGGTTCATCAGAATATATAAGGCATGATAGCATGAAATTGAATTGTTCTTAAATAGCAACAATATTCATATTATATGTATTACTGAACATTGGTTAAAAGCTCATAATTTAATGTATAACTTCAGTAATCACCAGGTGGTCAGTTCTTTCAATAGAGAAAAGGCTTTAAGAGGTGGCTCCTTAATTTTAGCTAGTAAATGTAAAGAACGTAAATATATTGTGAGCCTCTCTGTTGAGCAAACTGTAGAAATGGCATGTGTTGAGTTTGAGCACCTTATTGTTGTAAGCGTTTACACACCCCCATGTTCTTTATATGATACTTTCGAAAAAATTATGGAGGAAGTTTTCGCTAAGCTTAATAAACAGAATAAATCTGTTGTAATATGTGGAGACTTTAATATCAATCCCCTAGAAGCTTCCTCCACCAATATTAAATTTAGATCATTGTTTAAATCTCATGGTCACTTTAAATTATTTTTGGAGCCAACACGTATTGCTGAATCTAGTGCAACATGTATAGATAACATTTTTACAAATGTTAAGCCGTTCAATAAATGTATAATTCAAAAATTGAGCTCTGATCACTGTGGACAATTAGTTTCATTACCTTATGTTCATAAAAAGCAAATAGATAAAAAAGTAGTGTTTGTTCCAGTAAATGCACATCGCTTGGAGAAGTTTAGAAGTAACATAGTAAGGAAACTTTCATTACTTTCATACCAAAATAATCCAATTTTTTTTGTATGGAACATTATTTAAGCTTATTTTTTTTAAGGTTAGGGTGAAGAAGTCCTTGATGGTAGTGGTGCCCTGGATTGAGGACTTTCTTTCCTAAATTTATCTAATACAGCAGCATCAGCTTATTTTTTTATCTCTACCGTAAAAAATTTGCAATGAATTTAATAATACTTTTACTTCTAAAACATTCTCCTTGAACAATCGCAAAGCATTTAATGAATAGGCGACAGTAGGAGTCCATAAGAGTAGACAAAGGTTATATGAACTTTACAATGAAAGGTTATATAACCCTAGCGTCAAATTTAGGGAATATGTAAAAAAAATATTCCAAAATATTTAAAAGAGTGTGCTCCTTAGCCAAGTCATTGTATTTCAGCAACAAAATAAAGACTGCTTCTAATAAAATTAAAATGACATGGAGTATAATTAATAGTGAAACTGGTAAGGTCAACTCTCGCAATTCAAACTACCAGTTAAGTTTCAACAATAAATTAACTAAATCAGATCAGGACGTCGCAATGGTTTTTGAGATATATTTTATTGATATTCCGATCTTAACCACTAAGTCACTGAATTCTTCTTCTGCCGTCGCCGAATCATTACTTAAACAAAATGTAAATGTATCTACAAAGAATTTTACATTTCATAAAGTGTCATCAAAAGATATTGTAAAATATTTTAAGACTACTGATATTAAGAGAACCGCCAATCTGTGGAGGATTTCTGTTAAAGTTATTGCGTCTATAATAGATGCGATCGCACCTCAACTATCTAATATTTTTAATACTAGTATTGAATCTGGTGTATTTCCTGATTTAATTAATCATAGTAAAGTGATACCTTTATTCAAATCCTGTAGTACATTGGACCCCGCTAATTTTAGACCTATTTCTGTACTGCCAACACTTAGTAAAATTTTTTAAAAAATTATTCTTGATCAAATGTAAAAAAATTTTAATGTAAATAATTTACTTCATAAAAATCAATTTGGTTTCACAAGGGGTCGCTCGACAACTGATGCTGGTGTTGAGCTGATTAAATATATATTTGATGCATGGGAGAATTCACAGGATGCTTTGGGTGTATTCTGTGACATATCCAAAGCCTTCGATTGTGTTCACCATGAAACATTAATCAGGAAACTTCAACACTACGGTGTAAGAAGCGATGCTCTTAAATTAATTATTTCATATTGAAATGACAGAATGCAAGTCACTTGAACACACATGAAGTCACTAATAGTATGAGTTCTTCCGGGTTGATTGTACAAATGGGCGTGCCTCAGGGCTCAATTCTCGGCCCTTTTCTATTTCTAGTATATATTAATGACTTAACTTACACAGTAGGGGATAACCATGATATAGTATTATTTGCTGATGATACTTCATTAATTTTCAAATTAAAACGACAGTTATCAAATTACGACGAAGTAAATAATGCTATAGCTAAGTTAGTCAATTGGTTTAATGTTAATAATTTGCATTTGAATGGAACTAAAACTAAATGTATGAAATTCGTAACTCCTAATGTTAAACTTGTTAATATTAATGTAATTTTAAATGGGGGGGGGAACTGAGTCTTGTTGATACCACCATTTTTCTTGGAATCACACTGGACGCAAAGCTTCAATGGCTCCCCCATATATCAAAACTAGCTAGCAGACTTAGTTCTGCAGCATATGCTGTGAAAAAGATTAGAACTCTTACCAGTGTTGAAACAGCTAGAATAGTTTACTTTAGTTATTTCCATAGCATTATGTCGTATGGTATTTTGCTATGGGGACACGCGACTGGCACTGAAATTATATTTATTTACAGAAGAAGGCCATTAGAGCAATATATAATTTAAAACCAAAAGAGTCACTGAGACAAAAATTTAAGGAAATTAAAATATTAACCCCGGCCTCTCAATACATATATGAAAATGTAATGTACGTACAAAAAAATAAAAGTAGCTTTGCGAAAATAAGTGATATTCATTCTGTAAATGCTAGGAACAGACACAAGCTAGTAGTACCAGTTACTCGACTCCACCGAGTCAGTAATTCATTCTTGGGGCGATGTATACGCTTTTACAACAAACTCCCAGAAAATATACAAAATTTGTCATACACGAAGTTCAAAAATGTTATTAAACTAAGTTTGTATAAAAAGGGTTATTATAATATTAAGGACTTTATGGATGATAATAAACCCTGGGAAGGATGATCGCTACCAAGCTATTTCTAATTTGTCTTGTGTTGTTTATTGTAAACATAATTGTAAGCTATTATTGGAAAAAAATAGTCCCGCTGGGTTTCTTGCTGGTTCTTCCCAGGACAGAGGTTTTTTTTTTGCGAACCAGTGGTAAATGAAAAAAGTGACTTTCAATAAGTATTGTTTTAATCTACATTGAATAAAAAAGTTTCGCTGTTTTGTTTCTGTTAATAAGATTTGCACCCACCGTCCCATGTGTCTGGTCTACATTTGTGTTAGTATAAATTTCTCTTGACATGCAGCTTTTGAATTTTTTTTCGTATTCACTATTTCGATATAAAGTGCTCTAGATCTTTCTGACGTATCCCATAGCTGCCTCTTACGACACCCACGGGATAAAAGGTGATGAAAAATTCTCTTCCGCAGTTCATCACATAGTGTTCATACGCACGTTCACACAATAGTAGAAATAGGTACTTTTTATTCAAAGAAGACTATAAATAATACTTATTGAATGATCCAGCGGAACATTTTTTAGTAAACTAAATATCCAACTGTATTAAGATTCTAGTGATAAAGAAATAGAAGGGAAAGTGAAGGGAAGTGATTACTAGCACCAAAACTGGCTAGAAATCACAATTTCTACTATTTGTTGTACACTCACAGCTTTTGTAACTTTTGTCATAAAAGTGAATTCAAATTTCTTAATATAAGACCGGGCAGCTACAATAAAATTTACACACTGAATGCGCGATAAAAAATGAATACTTTGTCAAACAAAACAAAAACGTTTTAGAGTAGAATAAAAGTGACCAATGGTCACAGTCCAGCTGTTAGCAAACGGATACTGTGGCACACCACTATCACCATTATCAAACGGTGATCAATAGTTACAAAGACAGGCTGATAGCAAGGGGATACTGTGGTACACCATTATTATCATAATAATTACAGCCAGGAACAAGTTTATTCTGTTGTCGTGAGCAACCTGCATTCATCGACTACCGGCCAGTTTAATTCACTTCATATAGTATATAGATATACAAATATATATATATATATATATATATATATATATATATATATATATATATATATATATATATATATATATATATATATATATATATATACATAGAATAGTATGTATATTCTATATACCATAAAAAACAGTATAACTTACAGAATACCAGCGTGAAATAGTAGCTTAATGCTGCTGTATTTCGTATGGTGAGTGTAGAGAACCGGAGACCCTTTTTACTGAAAATGAGGCATTCCATCTCAGTCCTCACGGGTGACAACGCATCTGCATTTTGATTTGTAATGGAAGATAGATGTAGATGTCTATGGGCCGCAGCAACCACTTACAATCAGGTGGACTGTGTGCTCGTTTGTCACCCTATCCTATATATATAAAAATAACTACTATATTTACTTCATATAGAAGTTTTATACATGACTTTCACTGACTAAATCTATAATGGTGTTCTATCCACGTTCACCGTATATTGGCAGGGGCACGGAAACGTGTTGTACACATCCTCCTCTTCAATCCACCCGTTTTCCTCCTCAGATAAGATGCGCCCGAATACAAGTTATGCTTTCTTCCGCAAACTCAAACTCCACCTGTGCTATGGAGCCACCATCTAGACTCCGATACAAGAAGGCCATGAGGCCAGGAAAAATGAGCTCTCGGAGTCATCCGCCTACCTAACCCTAGCAGCGGATCTGGTCAATGGCTCCGCTGCCAACCACATTACAACCATGCAGGGTGCGACGTCTCACAATATTGATTTATCATTCCCCCGGGGCCCCACCACCACCGTATCAGCGTTATGACTCCGCCAGAGTCGCGGAGGAGAACGAGTGGTGTATCACCATACCAACACTCCTCATCCTCCGTGACTCCACTTCTGCGGTGGCGGTAGGAGATGATGACACCCCCCTCGTAGTCCACCAACATACATACGAAATGGGCTCACCAAGCACACTCGTAGTGGTCACCTCGAGCCAGCCCCCTTCACCTCAACTTCGGTATAGCAATGTGGGTTCCTTTGAGACCAACCCACGGCACTAATCCCACCCGGTAGGTCAAGGAGGGAACCCATTCGAGGGGTTGCTTAATACTGCACTTGTGAATACGAAGTTGCTGCAGGCAAAGCTTTGTTTTCTACTGGTTGTTAGTTTTTATGCTATATGGCCGGCTCATTTTCGCCTTGGCCTTCTGATCCGCTTTGCTGTGACAGATACTCTCATTCTTATGCTGATGTGTGATAATGTGACGTATTTTATGTGTTTGAAGTGTCTTTGAACTTCTTTATACATATATTACTTCTACCCTCTATAATAATCATATGCGTATATGCTACAGTATATGCGGTAGCATATGCTAAGTTCGAATCATTTTGGTATCACATCACACTCTCTTGCTAAGATTTATTTTTTAACAATGTCCTTTAGGTAACTTATATTTAACTTTAGGTAACTTAAATTCCTTAGAACAAAATGGGAATATAATAAATAAAACTGATTAAACTTATAACCAAACATTAAAAATTTTAACCGGAATACGACTATGGATAATGAGACTAGTTATGCTTTTTTGTGGTATATTTAAGTTACCTTTAAAATTAAAGACCTAATACACACAAAATATTCATCCTCGTTCATAATCACTAGCTAGATACAAACATGTGACATTCATAAATCTAAAGTATTCATCAAGATCAAAAAGTCATATTTAGTACAGAGACGTGCACAATAATATTAGGCGGACTTTATCTAAGTCGACATTAGTTGATAGGATAGAAACCTCACAATCTACCGTTTGCAACAAAAACTACCAAAAAATATAACTGTTAATATTAAAATCCTCAATAACTGTCTGAGTTATTGGCTGCAGAAAATTACCAACATGTATCAAAATATCCCCTGCGTGTGATAATTTCACACGTTATAATAACGCAGCAACAGCGGGAGCTAAATTACGAGCTACGTTGCGGCGTTAAATATTACGCAAGAACACTTTTTGAATAAAACTATTATTTACGGATTTTATCGCGTTTAATTACTTTAATTTATTTTTATTATTATCCCGACGTTTCGGGTGCTTTACAGCACCCATGGTCACGGGGGGGACTGAGATGTTTGACGTCCCAATGTCATAGTTAGTCCGGCTACCTTCAGTTTTTTTTTAATATTAATTTTTGGTCCGATTTACGCAAAACGAGCTTATAGTATCATGAAGTCTTGCAGTAGTATGCTTTGGTTTGGGTTTAATTTTGTTAATTATAGGATCCCAAGCAGATGGTAGCACCCAACCATCTTCTCTATTGAAATTTGGATGTTTTTTTAATTTCAATAGCCTCGCGTATCATCCTTGGTAGGAATCGGTGTTCTTTTGCGAGAATTTGTGGTTTGTCAAATCTAATTTAATGGTGGGGATGATCTTGACATGTTGCAGGGTCGGTGGCTTTCACGGGTTTTATAGATTCTTTGTTTGACCTATGTAAGAGAGACCACATTCACAATCTAGCTTGTACACACCGCATTTGTAGAGAATATTACATTTGATGGATGGTAAAAATTGATTGGTTTCAGAGAGACGAGGGATCTGTGACAGAAAACATCTGGCCGCGGAGCTTCAGCACGTCAAGAAGTATTGCAAGACAATAAGTTGGGAAGAGGAAGGGAGGAGGCGCGCCTGCTCTACTAATATTAGAGGAGTACGGACAAGATTGGCTACATCTTGAAGCGAGCGTCCATTAAGACATACTACAAGCCGCTGAAGAAGATTAGTCAATTTTTACCACCATCAAATGTAATATTCCTCTACAAGATGCAGGTGTGTACAAGCTGGATTGTGAATGTGGTCTCTCTTACATAGGTCAAACAAAGAGATCTATAAAAACCCTCGTGAAGGAACATATAGCTGATGTGAAGCACCGACGCTCCGGGAAGTCTGCAGTCTGCGAACATGTTCAAGATCGTCCCCACCATTACATTAGATTTGATAAACCACAAATTCTCGCAAAAGAACACCGATTCCTACCAAGGATGATACGCGAGGCTATTGAAATTAAAAAACATCCAAATTTCAATAGAGAAGATGGTTGGGTGCTACCATCTGCTTGGGATCCTATAATTAACAAAATTAAACCCAAACCCAAGCATACCACTGCAAGACTTCATGATACTATAAGATCGTTTTGCGTAAATCGGACCAAAAATTAATATTAAAAAAAAACTGAAGGTAGCCGTACTAACTATGACATTGGAACGTCAAACATCTCAGTCCCCCCGTGACCATGGGTGCTGTAAAGCACCCGAAACGTCGGGATAATAATAATAAAAATAAATTAAAGTAATTAAACGCGATAAAATCCGTAAATAATAGTTTTATTCAATGTGTAGTGTTCGCGTAAATTTAAGAAATCATTATAAGAACACTTTTTGTTATAATCCTACAGTTTTATTAATTTCGTTAATAGCTTTTTAAACTAATATATTCTGTTTTGTAAAGATATAATGCAGTATTTTGGCAGCGTGCACAAATCCATCATCTTACCGTCACCCATGAAAAAATCTTCTGGTTTAGCTTCTGACCGATAGATTTTTGAGTAACCATCTCGTTTACACCAGGCGTAAAATATCCAGACCCGCTACGGAAGCTGCGTTCGCCTGCCATACGTGAAGATTAAGACAAATTATGTACAACGGGAAAAGCCCATGTCCTGCAATAGAATTTTACGACCTGGTAAAGAAGTTGTAAAATTAAAAGTAAATCTACATCATTAAAATATCCGAAAGCCAGATATATACGTGGTAGAGCCGCAGCAGCTTTACTTTGGATGCAATAAGAGCAGATAATCTTGGCCATGACAGGACAGCGTTCTCACAGAATACCAGCATAAAATAACAGCTTAATGCTGTGCTGCATTTCGTGTGGTTAATGCAGAGAACCGGAGACTTTTTGCTAGAAACGAGGCATTCCATCTTAGTCCTCAGGGGTGACAACGCATCTGCATTTTGATTCTTTAATCGAGGATACATGTAGATGTCTATGGGCCACAGCATCCACTTACCATCAAGTGAACTGTGTGCTCGTTTGTCACCCTTATTTTTTAAAAGAAATTATAATATAGCTATAGATATAACCATCATCTCGTTTACGCTAGGCTTAAAATAAATAGACCTAACTTGAACTGCAACCACAGAAATGTAAATAATAAGGCACTAGAAATGCATTCTACTGTCTTATAATATCAGGACGCCTGTCGCCTTTTTGCAGCTAACACACATAGACAAACAATAAATACACAATTTCGCCTACACATGTGTCTAGCATTCATGCAACAAAGATTAAACTATAAATTATTGCGTTAAGGAATATTTTATAAAAACGTAAAATCTCAGGAGGCGTAGCCACTAGGTCCAATAATTAAATAAATACAATTTACTTATACCAAGGCTAGAGTTTCAATTTGTTTCCAAAAACTTGTTGCTGAACCGGTAATATATCGGGAAGTATTATCAATGAGGGCTAAAATAACTAGTTCACCAGATGTCAGTTGTTGACAGTGAGGTGAAGTTTAATGTTACAAAATGTTTAATTGAGAAGTTAGTTTTAAATAAAAGTTTATCAGATTTTTAAAGTAAGTTTTTTTGCACATTTTAACTCTTTTTGTCATTTTTCTACTTTTATTAATATGATTGGTTTGGTTTATTTAATTTTAATCTAATTAATATAAAATATAACTAATAGTACAGAAAGAAACATTAACTTTTATACTTCTCTAATAATTTAACTAATCCGCTATGAAATATCAAATATTACACCTCATATTAAATTGCGCCGTCCTGGTGGCAGAAAAAGACGTGAATGCCCTAATTATATTAAAATGTGTAATATAATAAGATGGGATGGGATCCAAAGCAAATGGTGAAGTTGAAGAGTGGCACCTAGACCTAGACCTAATAAAAAGTAAGAAATGGATAAAGTCCGTATGGAAGTCAAGTGACGTGCGACGGACTAACAAAAATAATGTCATAAAAGGCGACTAAGGGAATAGCGCGTAAACGTAGAAATTTCCCTCATACTTTTACTAAAGTTAAACCATAGCACGATTCCAAACATATATGGCTCCATCTAGTTACTAGCGGATGTAGAAATAAACAATGAGCTACAAAGCCAAAAACAGTTTATTTATAGTTACATGATTTCTTGAAAAAGACATAACTAAAAGATTCTTTGATGAATTTATTTCAATGATAGTTATCTTCTATACTAAATGGTTTAGGTGTTATCTAAAAAATTAGGTTAAATATTCGTCAATATCCAGTTCCGCTCCGAACTTCAATGAATGTAAGTTTAAAGAATTTAAAAAATATTTTAATAACAATAAATATTATATCAATATAATTTATAAATTAACAATAAATCCCATCTCTAAATTAATTAGAAATACTAAATTCTTGTTTAGCTTTACGATGTTTCAATAAGGACTATTAATCCTACACTCACTAGATGTCGCTAGGCTGAAATGAACTATTTGTCACACGATTCACACATTGTCATTATCGTTATAAAAAATTGAAAGCTTATCAGTTTTTAGTTTGTTTTTACATATTTTACAATTTATAATTCTTTTACTTTAAGGATTACCTGTAGTTTTGATAAATTTATTTCGAATGTTACGTTATGTTTCACGTCAAGCCAACGTGGCGCCGCCCTGGTGGCAGAAAAATTTGTTGATGCGATACCGTGAAGTATGAACATATCATGAGTTTACAAGTATCAATCAACATAATATTTTTATGTGTTTACATTTGTCACAGCCCTGTTGACATTAAAAATAGTAGATTAGTACATAAAATGTTATCAAATTTAAAATAAATATTTTGTCTGATCAACTTTACATTTTTAAATAAAGTAGGTATTTTTTTTAAATTTGCTTCTATAATTATTTCCGATTTCTGGGAAGAGAGAACTTTTTTCGGTTTAACGATATGTAATTTTGTATCATACATAATAATCATATTAAAATGTCCTTGATTTGATTATTTTGTTTAAATTCCTTAACACTCGGTTTTAGATTTTTTATCTTTTATGATCAATTGCTATATATGACATACTTGTCAGGCGGGTTGACAAACGCAGATTTTTTTTAATAATTTGAGTTGAAAGATGCTACTGCACATACAAAGGTACAGCTTATATATGTCCCACTGGTGGGCACAGGCCTACTCTCACTTTTGAGTGGGTTTTAGGGCAAGTAACTGTCCGCCGCGCAACCCCAATGCGTGTACGCGAACTTTACATGTCTTCGAAATATTCTTTTTTCTTATTTGTCAGCCATGCAGGTTTCCTCACGATGTTTCCCTTCACCGCCGCGAACGTGGTAAATCAGCACTTAAAATTGAATTTAACAATTTCATTGACGCCAGCGGGGATCGAACCCGGCTTGCTAGCGTACTGTGAAATTTACAGCGAGCGCTAACCATCTGAGCTACGACGGCTACTGCACATCTCCTGTTGTGTCATGTCCTCGTCGCCTCTTACGACACCCACGCAATGACATGGCCTGCTGGATTCTCTTCTGCAGATTATACATTTTAT
This sequence comes from Parnassius apollo, assembly GCA_907164705.1. Taxonomy (NCBI): domain Eukaryota; kingdom Metazoa; phylum Arthropoda; class Insecta; order Lepidoptera; family Papilionidae; genus Parnassius; species Parnassius apollo. The sequence goes on along the minus strand of CAJQZP010000226.1, from coordinate 2,544,889 downwards.
ACCTCGAGCGATACGGTCGAACCGCGCTACAGGTGTTTTGAAGCTGCACCTACGACTGGGTTGGTTCGACAAGGATAGAGCCACGCTTTCACAATATCTGGTATGGTGTAACATAAAAGCATAAATTACTACAGTCTTTCTTTCTTAGGGGAGTCCGTTTCTACACAGGGGAGTAGTGAGTGGTGGAGTAAGAGCTACTCTAATTCTTCTCCACTCTTGTATGAAATACTTAGATTACCGAGATATACATATGGTGAGTCTAAAGAACCGCAGGTCCATATTACTAGTAACGACGCATTCAATTTTGGTATTCAGGGATACCAACGTATCTCCATTTTGTTTCTTATTAATATTCTAGTAGCATGGTAGCCAATCACTTGCTATCAGCTATTGTTTAGTCGTATGTCACCCTTAATTATATTTAAAAAAAATACAATTATACGCATACACAACTATAATAAAAACCCCGGTAAACAGCTAGTTATCGCCACTGACCGGAATATAACGCGTGAGTTACTGCGGCCGCATATGTGCGGTGCGGGCGCGAACGTAATATTTCAGATTTGGTAAATTATTAGCATAATGTTCTGTTTGTGGAGTGGTGGAGAACTGTTTGATACTATATTTATTGAATCAGGGTGACAAACGAGCACACAGTCCTCTTGAAGGCAAGTGTATGCTGTGGCCCATAGATATCTACATCTATCCTCAATAAAGATTCAAAATGCAGTTGAGTTCTCACCCCTCAAGATTATGATGAAATGCTTCTTTTCCAGTTAAAAGGGTATCCGGTGCTATACACTCACCATATGAAACATAGTAACGTTAAGCTATAATTTGTCGATGGTATTCTGTGAGAGCGTGGTCCTTCCCCGGTCCATCTGACCTATTCGTGATACAACCATAATATACGTATATGTAGCTGCAACATGGGTTCGCAGCTTCAAAGAATGCATGCAAAATATTAACAAATGAATTAAATTCAAAATGTTAGAAGGTAAGTTAACAAATGAAAAGCGTAATAGCAATATGCTTTTTTACTTTTTAAATTATTGTACATAATTTCCTGCAAACTACTAATGAAAATTATAAATTTAAACATTGACTTCTTTGGAAAAATGTCTGTCTTATGTTTATAATATTAGCCGTAACACGTCAAATTATACAAGAACTTAGACGAAAACCTTTTTTACTGGATACGATTAATTCCATCTTGGTCGTCAGGGGTGGACGCATCTGCGTTTTGGTTCTTAATCGAGGATAGACAAAGAAGAAGATGTGTATTGAAAAAAGACCCATACAGATAGATATTTAAACGGTGATTCTCACCACCATCCTTCACAGTTAGCTACCGTGGGTAAATCTTTGTTTCAGAGAGCACGAGGGATCTGTGACAGTAAGCACCTGGCTGCCGAGCTCCACAATGTCAAGCAAGTTTTGCATGACAACAAGCTTCGGGTCCCGCGCCTACGTCACGGTAATATTATCTATACAATATTCCAACTTCATACAAACAGACGAAGCGAGAGCTATGCCTACGCGCCTCGATCTCGGCATGCGCTCGGCATGCAGACAGTCGAGACTGTGCCGCAGTGATGATTTTGTGAAATATATAAAAAAATGGAGGAAATAAATAATAGAATAGAAATAAAGAAATAATAAATCTGAACTTCATTTAAAAACAAACATATAAATTGTAAAGTAGCTGCAGGTCAATTAATAGATATTCCTTTTCTCCACGTTGTCCATGTTTCCCAAAATTTTACTTATTAAAAAAAAAAAGTAAATTATACTTATTTAACTTATTGTGACGGACGGGAAACTACGGAACCCTACATTGAGCGTGGCCCGACACGCTTGTGGCGGCTTTTATTTTAATTAAATCTACCAATCAAAAAACGACAGAGGCGACAGAGGGAGACAGGCAGGAGATGGGCAGCAGCATCTTCCTGATAACAGCAACTGTACGACAAAAAAAAAAACTGCGGTTGCCAACCCGCTCGCCAAGCGTGGCAACTATGGCAATATACCCCCCCATGAACAATTACACAAATAGACGGCCCCCAGTCCCCGGCGGCCCCGCTATTCCTGGCTACGGTGGCGACCATGGTAACGGCGGGGCAGGGGGTGCTAAGAATCTCCGGTGGAGGTTCGGTTGCCACCTACGACGACTCGACCTGGCAACATTTAACGCACGCACACTGAGGACTGACGAGAAGATCCTGGAGCTGGAAGAAGAGATCGACAAGTTGCGCTGGAGTATTATAGGATTATCCGAGGTCCGAAAAGAGGGGGGAGGACACGGTGATTCTTGAATCCGGCAACTTGTTCTATCACCGGGAGGGCGACCATCTGTCCCAAGGAGGTGTCGGATTTATCGTCCACAAGTCTCTCGTCAACAACGTTGTACAGATTGAGAGTGTGTCGACGAGGGTCGCGTACCTGATACTCAGAATCACCAAACGGTATTCGCTGAAGGTCATACAGGTTTACGCACCAACCTCGGCACATTCCGATGAGGAGGTGGAGGAAATGTATGAGGATATTTCCAAAGCCATACATTCCTCCAAAACCCACTACACGGTGTTGATGGGAGACTTCAACGCAAAACTAGGCACAAGAGAAAGCGGTGAGCTGAAGTTAGGGAAATTTGGAGTAGGGCAACGGAACCGAAGGGGCCAGCAGCTGGCCGACTTTATGGAGAAAGAGGGACTCTTTATGATGAACTCTTTCTTCCAGAAGAGGCCCCACAGGAAGTGGACCTGGTCGAGCCCCGACGGTTCGACAAAAAATGAGATTGAATTCATTATGACGACCAGACGCCAACTGTTCAGTGATGTCTCAGTGATCGCAAGGGTGAAAACTGGCAGCGATCACCGAATGGTTAGAGGCACACTGAACCTAAACGTTAAGTTGGAGAGGTCTCGTCTAATGAAGTCAACGCTCCGTCCCCCTCGTGCTCTGATCCAAAATCCCGAAAACTTTCAGCTCGAGTTACACAACCGCTTTCAGTGCCTACAAGATTGCAATGCAGTGGACGATATGAATGACAAGCTCGTGGAAACTGTCCATGCGGTCGGAGCTAAGTTCTGCAAGACCCGCCGCAGAAGAACACAAAAACTCTCCGATCACACTCTTAATCTCATGGCTGTTAGACGGGAGATGAGGCTGCAATCGTCAACAGATTTGACAGCATACAGGCAACTGAACAGACAGATCTCCAAATGCATGCGGCGAGACTTACGCAACTTTAATACTGCTCGTATTAAAGAAGCGATCGAGCGGAACCAGGGCTCCAAAGTCTTTGCCAGAGATCTGTCTGCCAGAAAGAGCCAACTGTCAAGGCTGAAGACTGAGTGTGGCAGCATCGTTTCCGGGACACCTGAGATTTTGAGTGAGATTGAGAGGTTCTATGGGCAGCTGTACACATCATCGTTGGAGCCACACGCAAGTGTGAGTAACGATCCAAGAGCAAGTCTTATCCGACACTATTCCGATGATATCCCGGACGTCAGTCTAAGCGAGATTAGAATGGCTCTCCAGCACCTTAAAAACGGCAGGGCCCCAGGCGAGGATGGAATTACAGCGGAGCTTCTGAAAGCGGGTGGAACACCGGTACTTGAAGTCCTTCAGAAGCTCTTCAATTCCGTCCTCCATGGTGGCACTACTCCAGAGGCGTGGAGCAGAAGTGCGGTGGTCTTGTTCTTTAAGAAAGGCGACAACGCTCTCTTGAAGAACTACAGACCGATTTCCCTTCTGAGCCGCGTCTACGTGCTGTTTTCGAGAGTCATTACGAATCGTCTCGCACGCAGACTCGACGACTTCCAGCCTCCCGAACAAGCCGGTTTCCGAAAAGGCTTCAGTACCATAGACCACATACATACCCTGCGGCAGATTGTACAGAAGACTGAAGAGTACAATTTGCCACTTTGCCTGGCGTATGTGGACTATGAGAAAGCCTTTGATTCCGTCGAAATTTGGGCGGTGCTGCAGTCCCTTCAGCGGTGCCAAGTTGACTGTCGGTATATTGAAGTGCTGAAGTGTTTGTACAGTAGGGCTACGATGGCTATCCGAGTACAGAACCAGAGCTCGAAACCTATCCAACTGCAGAGAGGTGTAAGACAGGGTGACGTTATATCCCCGAAACTCTTCACCGCTGCTTTGGAAGACGTTTTCAAGCTACTGGACTGGAAAGGATACGGTATTAACATCAATGGCGAGTACATCACTCACCTTCGATTTGCCGACGATATAGTCCTTATGGCAGAATCGCTGGAGGACTTAAGCACTATGCTCAATGACCTCAATAGTGCCTCCCAACGGATAGGTCTTAAGATGAACATGGACAAAACAAAGATTATGTTTAATGTCCATGTCACACCTATGCCGGTAGTTGTTGGGAGCACTATGCTCGAAGTTGTTGACGAGTACGTTTACCTGGGACAAATAGTCCGACTAGGTAAGTCCAACTTCGACCGAGAGGTCAATCGACGGATTCAACTCGGCTGGGCAGCGTTCGGGAAATTACGACATATCTTCTCGTCAGGTATACCTCAATCTCTGAAAACTAAAGTGTACAACCAGTGCGTGTTGCCAGTGATGACTTACGGATCAGAGACGTGGTCCTTCACTGCTGGCCGTATGAGGACGCTCAAGGTCGCTCAGCGAGCTATGGAGAGGGCTATGCTCGGAGTTTCTCTGCGTGATAGACTCAGAAATGAGGATATCCGCAGTAAAACCAGATTGACCGACGTAGCCCAACGGATTAGTAAGCTGAAGTGGCAATGGGCCGGCCATATAGCTCGAAGAACCGATAACCGATGGGGAAGAAAGGTTCTCGAGTGGCAGCCTCGTACCGGTAGGCGTAGTGTAGGGCGACCCCCCACTAGATGGAGTGACGACCTGGTAAGATATGCAGGAAGTCGATGGATGCAGGTGGCTCAGGACCGTGCTTTGTGGCATTACTTGGGGGAGGCCTATGTTCAGCAGTGGACTTGTGAAGGGCTGTGATGATGATGATGATGATGAATCAAAAAACGACACGCATTTTTACCGACATAACACTTCCTATTCAATTCACAAAGTACCTATTTTATTTGTTTATATAAAAAGTATATTTACAATCATAAAACTAAATGGAAACACAAAGTAGGCAAATGTAAAGATGCTGGAGGCAGGCAGCCCTAACGCATGTTTACGTGCCGCACTGCTGTAGGCATTTATTTGAAAGATACGGCCGAGTTACAATACTGTATAGATAATATTACCGTGCCTACGTCACAGTGAACGAGTGAAGCCGGCCACAGTTGAGCGTGTACCTGCTGTACTGCCATATGTTAGAGGAGTCGCTGACAAGATTGGCTACATGTTGAAGCGCGCTTCCATCAAAACATACTTCAAGCCGCCGAAGAAGATTGGTCAGTTTTTACCATCAGTCAAGTGTAACGTCCCTCTGCAAGATGCAGGAGTGTACAAGCTTGATTGTGAATGTGGTCTCTCCTACATAGGACAAACTAAAAGATCAATTAAAACCCGCGTTAAAGAACATATAGCTGATGTGAAGAATCGACGCTCCGGGAAGTCTGCAGTCTGTGAACACGTACAGGATCGCCCCCGTCACTACATCCGATTTGATAGACCACAAATCCTCGCTAAAGAACATCGATTCCTTCCAAGGATGATTCGCGAGGCTATTGAAATCAAAAAATATCCTAATTTCAATAGAGAAGATGGCTGGGTGCTACCATATGCTTGGGATCTAAAATCTTGGGAAATAAAATTAACCCGGCCGGCAACGCACCTGCAATTCCCCTGGTATTGCGGTTGATCATGGGCGGCGGTAGTCACTTAATATCAGGTAAGCCGCATGCTCGTTTGCCCCCTCTTCTATAAAAAAATATTTTAAGTCTCAACGACTTTTTACACAACAACTGGTAAAAAATGTGGCACTAATATTTTCTATACGTACGTTGAATTTTATTTTCTAAAAGAAAAATCATTCGAATTACTAACCGAGAAACCAATTTCATATAATATATATAAAAAATTATTCGCATCAAGTATGGGATATTCTTACATAACCTCAAAATTATTTAAATGTTAATATCTCCGATAGAGTCCGTAAACAAAACTCTCCCAGATTATATTTATCTAATGAGATATTTTTCGTTTCAAAATTACTATATTTAGACGCTTCTTATGAATACATATTAACAGGTCAAATATGTACCAGTTACTTGAACAAGAAACAATTCAAATATTATTAAAGAAACTTTACCTTAAAATGGAATCATAAATTAATTTTTGATCGAAAGCATGTGTTAAGCTGTAGTGAGCTGTAGGCTGTAGGTAAATCAGTCAGGGTTCGTATCTCTAGCGCTGGAAATGATGCGTGAAACGTGACGCCCGTGTGTGAATAATATATAGAAGGCTTAGAAATAAATTTGTTTTAAAACCTTGTTCAGGGAAACTTGGAATTTTACTTTATTATTCTTAAAGCGAACATCCAGAGGGACTCGCATTCGTAACCCCAATAGATCTGTCCACTCGATGCATGATGGCTCGCGAAACAAACGCTGACAATAAATAACGATGTATTGGCATTTTTTTTGTGTAAGAATATACATCCCATATCGTCCCACTGATGTTGCACGAAGCGACAGATCAGGAGATGAGCAGCAGCATCTTCCTAATAACGACCAAAAATAAAAAAATATAAAGAAAAAAATATCCGACTATTTTGCGAAAAACTAATACAAATATTTTTGAATAAAACAATTTTTTGAATAAAACATTGAATAAAACAATTTTTACTGATTTCATTGCGTATAATTTAACTTATTTTTAAAGACTTTTATACTAGGCTGCACTAAAAGTATCGGGAATAGAATATTGCCACTGTTCCTGTCATATTAAAATCTTTTTAATTGAAAATGCCTTGGTTTTAAAAATCGAATACCATTTATGTTTTTAAAAAAAGATTCTCGGTCTTGTCACAAGGTTTTGTCAAACTTGTTTAGTCGTTGAGAGAATGGAATTGACTCGAGAAAATTCAAGAGCGATGATTTATTATGACTTTCGAAGTGGTTTAACACAAAAACAGTGTGTTGACCGGATGATTTCTGCATTTGGTGATGAAGCCCCATCCAAAACCACAATTTATCTTTGCTTAATTTCAACGTGGACTTGTCAAGCTCAGTGATGATCCCCGTCAAGTCACCCAAGAAAACGTTGATGCTCTGCGTAAGCTGATTGTGGAAGATCGACATGTGTCATACCGCGAAATTCAGGCAACTTTAGACATTAACATGAGTCAAATACAAATAATCTTGCATGAATAATTAGGTGTAAAAAAGTTGTTTTCCCGCTGAATACCGCATTCGCTCTGTGAAGAGCAAAAAGCGGGTCGCGTTACTTGGTGCGTAAGAACGCTCGGGCCACGCAGGATCCTCAAATGCTGTATACAACATCGTATCAGGTGACGAATCCTGGATATATGTGTACGAACCCGAAACAAAAAAACCAGTCACGAGTTTGGGTGTTCAAAAATGAGTTAAAGCCAACAAAAATTGTTCGTTCACGGAGTGTTGCAAAAAAAAATGGTGGCCACGTTTGTCTCCAAAACTGGCCATGTTACGACTATTCCTCTTGAGGGACAAAGAACGGTGAATGCAAAATGGTATGCTAGTATTTGTTTGCCACAGGTCGTTTCTGAACTCCGTAAAGAGAACTGCAACCGCCACATCATCCTCCATCACGATAATGCGAGTTCTCACACCGCACACAGAACAAAAGAGCAAGAAAACATAGAATTATTAGACCATCCGCCGTACAGCCCCGACCTAAGCCCTAATGATTTCTATACTTTCCCTAAAATAAAGAATAAATTGCGTGGACAGAGATTTTCATCACCTGAAGAAGCTGTGGACGCCTACAAAACGGCCATTTTGGAGACCCCAACTTCCGAATGGAATGGTTGCTTCAATGAATGGTTCCATCGTATGGAAAAATGTGTCAAATTTCGCGGAAAATACTTCGAAAAGCAATAAATACATTTTTAAATAGTAATGTTGTGTCACTTCCTTGATTCCCGAAATTTTCAGTGCCACCCTCGTATTACTTGCGATGCATGTTTACTGTCAAATCTTACAACTGATTTTTAAAGCGATCGTGTGATATATCTTCTATATTTGATATTGTTACATCAGTTATTTTTTCTTCTTTGTTTATGTACCTGAAACATAAAAGAAAAAAGTGTGCGTCAGGTTGAAAAAACTAAATACGAAACATAATACAAGAAGCTCGTAAAATGGTGTACATCTTTACATAGTATAAAACAAAGTCACTTCCCGCCATTTGTATACTTGAGATCTTAGACCTTTTACGCAACGGATTTTTCTTGACCCCTTAATAATTTTAAATTACGACGTTGATCACCAAGTCCCCAGTGACCACGGGTGCTGCAAATATGGTTGCCATGTGGTCGGGATTCGTCTGGATTCTCCTGACATTGTAAAATGATCTCCAGTACAATAGGACTGTATGATAATTCTTATTATGATAATTAAAGTTTTTTTACTGTAATAATTAACTTACTTATATTGTGTTTTTAATATTACAAAATAAAAGTTATGAAAAATTAATAATTAGTAATAACGTATTAAAGTGTTCTTGCTTTATTTATGTTTATTTTGTCATTTACGTGAATGTAAATTCTTTTGGGAATTTAAAGCTAACTCAAACTAGACAATTATAGTGTTGCGATTAAAAAGGTGAATTTAGTGTCTCCAGTGCAGTTTTTATATTAGGCCCTGCTTTATAATATTACAACAAGTTTTAAAGCAAACATGTTTGAAGTTTGAACAACAATATGCACCGTTGTCCTGGTAGTGCGTTTACGGTTTACGCCGCAGTCAGGGATTTTTTCGCTCTGCGTAAACGAGATAGTTATAACGCCATCTGTCGGAATCGATAAGAACTTGTTGGCGTTATCTATAGTTACATCCACGGGACGAAATGGGTTGATAGATTTCTTCTGTTCGTATGTTTATTACAGAACTCCTCCTTAACGCTTGGACCGAATTTTAATGGACACACGATTTTTTATGTGCGTTTTAAGGAGCCCCTGGGTGGTTTAGATTCTTAATTAAACCCGGTAGGTGGCGCCGTTGTCGAGATCAAGAAATCACCGCTGCGAAGTCAGGGCTGATCGCTAGTATGCATATAAGCTTTTTACAAAGAAAAAATGTTTCAAGTTCACTCTTTAGGTATCGATTTTCAAACACAAATTAGTTGGGAAGCGAAATCGAATGACACCGTTATAATGCCCTTCCACGTAACACTGCCGTTAATGTAATGAAGTAATAGCGAAATCTACTGCATTCTATATGTAATTTTATAGAACATATTAGTTGATTGGACTCTCAAAGTACTGCGGTGTTACGTAAAATAAACGCTAGATGACCTAAACGCGATTAATTTGATATGAACGTTCAGAGTATGGAGTGTAGAGATACACTCCATAGTCGAGACCTTTTGGTGCCTTAAGTTTTTGTAACAAATGGTACCCGAATTTTTAATTTCAAGAATAAATATAGTTTTTTTATTTGAAAGTTGTTACAATTTTATAAAAATTTCATTAAGTGATTACAAATCTAAATGCATTTAATGCATTTGTAATAGCGTGAGATTTTAGAAAATGCACGCATTCCTAGAAGAGGTATACGGTGTACCCACACATATTTATTTTGTATATTTATTAATTACCTAATTTATTTATGAATAAATTATTTTCATTCGCCAATTTTGTATTTTTCTTGTCCTACCAATAATAATGCATTTTTTTCCATACTAAAACATGTAATTTATTATCAGAAGTTTAATAACCGAT
>CAJQZP010000226.1:2375000-2530000 GCA_907164705.1 Parnassius apollo | reverse complement strand
GGTTAAGAATATCCACTACCACATATCTTCCCGTGGGTGTCGTAAAAGGCGACAGAGGGAAAAAGGCAGGAGATGGGCAGCAGCATCTTCCTGGTAACAGCAACTGTACAAAAAAAACTGCGGTTGCCAACCCGCTCGCCAAGCGTGGCAACTATGGCAATATACCCCCATGAAGAATTATACAAATAGACGGCCCCCAGTCCCCGGCGACCCCGCTATTCCTGGCTACGGTGGCGACCATGGTAACGGCGGGGCAGGGGGTGCTAAGAATCTCCGGTGGAGGTTCGGTTGCCACCTACGGCGACTCGACCTGGCAACATTTAACGCACGCACTCTGAAGATTGACGAGAAGATCCTGGAGCTGGAAGAAGAGATAGACAAGTTGCCCTGGAATATTATAGGATTATCCGAGGTCCGAAGAGAGGAGGAGGACATGGTGATTCTCGAATCCGGCAACTTGTTCTATCACCGGGAGAGCAACCAACTGTTCCAAGGAGGTGTTGGATTTATCGTCCACAAGTCTCTCGTTAACAACGTTTTGAAGAATGGGAGTGTGTCGACGAAGGTTGCGTACCTTACACTCAGAATCACCAAACGGTATTCGCTGAAGGTCATACAGGTTTACGCGCCAATGTCGGAACATCCCGATGAGGAGTTGGTGGAAATGTATGAGGACATTTCTAGAGCCATGCATTCCTCCAAAACTCACTATACGGTGTTAATAGGAAACTTCAACGCAAAACTGGGCACAAGAAAGAACGGTGAGCTGAAGGTAGGGAAATTTGGGATAGGGAAACGGTCTCCAAGGGGCCAGCAGCTGGCCGACTTCATGGAGAAAGAGGGACTTTTTATGATGAACTCTTTCTTCCAGAAGCGGCCCCACAGAAAATGGATCTGGTCGAGCCCCGACGGTTCAACAAAAAACGAGATTGACTTCATTATGACGACCAGACGCCAATTGTTCAGTGATGTCTCAGTGAAAACTGGCAGCGATCACCGAATGGTTAGAGGCACACTGAACCTAAACGTTAAGTTGGGGAGGTCTCGTCTAATGAAGTCATTACGCTCTGTCCCCCTCGTGCTCAGTGGCGAAGCTTCCATTAAAGCCGAAAAGCCGGGCTTGCCTTATTAAACCTGAATCAATCAATAATATCAACTAATAAAATAACTCGTAAAATGTTTCAAGCTATTTCAAATTTCCCGCGCACTCCACTGTTCGACACATGTCGACCGATGACCTCGTATTGCCTTAGTGATACTGCTGCTGTCATAAAAAATGAGTTTTAATAGAGCTAATAGTTGTCTCCCTCGCTCGCGTGGGCTTTTTACGGGGCTTTCGAGAAGACGATCGCTCTCTTTCTAACCTATGGCAAAATATTCTATAATGAAATATAACTACGATTGTATATATAGCAATTAGTATAAAGATTTAAAGCCAGGCTTTTGGGAATGAATTTGTTAAAAGCGGAGGCGCGCGGGCAATGCGCTTGCAAGTTCATTTCACGTTTTAATGTTTATTTGCTCCGTGTGCTTATCTTAAGCGATTTAATATTACGAGTTCAAAATTTATGCTTTTTTAAAGATTTTTAATGAAAATGGAGGATAATAGTGTTCCTTGTGATGAATTGAAGTGTGTGAATTAAAGTGATAATCGGAGAGGAAATCTTTAAACTTTGTTGAGATAATACACAAGGTTAAGAGTGTATTTCAGACTTATCAATTATCGCAATTAAAACAGTTATTGGTACAAATAAAACGTTCACCAACATTTTACGTGGACGTAATTAAATCTTTCCATAAGAAAGCGAGACGATTCCACTTATCTTATCTTATCTCTTATCCATTAGAATGTAAATAATTTTTTTTTAATTTTGTACGTAGTTTGTTTGTACTTTGTTCGTGTTTTACTTTTGTTCATGTATTGCATTGGATGTAAATATTTTTTTTCTTTCGCTTAAACAAACCCTGAATATGAAACTGATGCGTGGGGACAGATCAAGATTGGTGTATTTTTATAAAACTGCTAAAAACAACAATCTATATTTTTATCAATTTATATCTTGGGCTTGCCCTAGCTTGGAGCTCTAGCTTTGCCACTGCTCGTGATCTAATCCAGAATCCCGAAACCTTTCAGCTCGAGTTACGTAACCACTTCCAGTGCCTAGAAGATTGCAATTCGGACGATGCATATGTGGACGATATGAATGACAAGCTCGTGGAAACTGTCCATGCGGTCGGAGCTAAGTTCTGCAAGACCCACCGCAGAAGAACACAAAAACTCTCCGATCACACTCTTAATCCCATGGCTGTTAGACGGGAGATGAGGCTGCAATCGTCAACAGATTTGGCAGCATACAGGCAACTGAACAGACAGATCTCCAAATGCATGCGGCGAGACTTACGCAACTTTAATACTGCTCGTATTAAAGAAGCGATCGAGCGGAAGGTCAAGTTTTTGCCAGAGATCTGTCTGCCAGAAAGAGCCAATTGTCAAAGCTGAAGACTGAGTGTGGCAGCATCGTTTCCGGGACACCTGAGTTTTTGAATGAGATTGAGAGGTTCTATGGGCAGCTGTACACACCATCGTTGGAGCCACACGCAAGTGTGAGTAATGATCCAAGAGCAAGTCTTATCCGACACTATTCCGATGACATCCCGGACGTCAATCTGAGTGAGATTAGAATGGCTCTCCAGCAACTTAAAAACGGCACGGCCTGGAATTACAGCGGAGCTTCTGAAAGCAGGTGGAACACCGGTACTTGAAGTCCTTCAGAAGCTCTTCAATTCCGTCCTCCATGGTGGCACTACTCCGGAGGCGTGGAGCCTTCTGCTCCACTACTACTACGGTGGTCTTGTTCTTTAAGAAAGGCGACAATGCTTTCTTGAAGAACTACAGACCGATTTCCTTCTGAGCCGCGTCTACGTGCTGTTTTCGGGAGTCATTACGAATCGTCTCGCACGCAGACTCGACGACTTCGAGCCTCCCGAAAAAGCCGGTTTCCGAAAAGGCTTCAGTACCATAGACCACATACATACCCTGCGGCAGATTGTACAGAAGACCCAAAAGTACTATCTGCCACTTTGCCTGGCGTATGTGGACTATGAAAAAGCCTTTGATTCCGTCGAAATTTGGGCGGTGCTACAGTCCCTTCAGCGGTGCCAAGTTGACTGTCGGTATATCGAAGTGCTGAAGTGTTTGTACAGTAGGGCTATGATGGCTATCCGAGTACAGAACCAGAGCTCGAAATCTATCCAACTGCAGAGAGGTGTAAGACAGGGTGACGTTATTCCCCGAAACTCTTCACCGCTGCATTGGAAGACGTTTTCAAGCTACTGAACTGGAAAGGATACGGTATTAACATCAATGGCGAGTACATCATTCACCTTCGATTTGCCGACGATATAGTCCTTATGGCAGAATCGCTGGAGGACCTAAGCACTATGCTCAATGACCTCAATGGTGTCTCCCAACGGATAGGTCTTAAGATGAACATGGACAAAACAAAGATCATGTTTAATGTCCATGTCACACCTATGCCGGTAGTTGTTGGGAGCACTATGCTCAAAGTTGTTGACGAGTATGTTTACCTGGGACAAATAGTCTGACTAGGTAAGTCCAACTTCGACCGAGAGGTCAATCGACGGATTCAACTCGGCTGGGCAGCGTTCGGGAAATTACGACACATCTTCTCTTCAGGTATACCTCAATCTCTGGAAACTAGATTGTACAATCATTGCGTGTTGCAAGTGATTACTTACGGATCTGAGACGTGGTCATTCACTGCTGGCCGTATGAGGACGCTCAAGGTCGCTCAGCGAGCTATGGAGAGGGCTATGCTTGGATTTTCTCTGCGTGATAGACTCAGAAATGAGGATATCCGCAGTAAAACCAGAGTGACCGACATAGCCCACGGATTAGTAAGCTGAAGTGGCAATGGGCTGGCCATATAGTTCGAAGAACCGATAACCGATGGGGAAGAAAGGTTCTCGAGTGGCAGCCTCGTAGCGGTAGGCGTAGTGTAAGGCGACCCCCCACGAGAGTCATGACCTGGTAAGATATGCCGGAAGTCGATGGATGCAGGTGGCTCAGGACCGTGCTTTGTGGCATTACTTGGGGGAGGCCTATTTTCAGCAGTGGACTTGTGAAGGGCTGTAATGATAGATAATGAACGCTACTTTTATAACAAAATAGCCTTCATTACTAAAAAAAATCATAATGTTGAAACACGAGGCGAAGAAAAACGATTGAATAGGCTATGTTGTTAAAGTAAAAAATACATTTGAATATTATCCATAGATTTGGTACTAGCTGATAATATATTATATCTATGATAATATCTAACGCGAAAGAATAGGCCGTATAGTAATTGATCATTGCCTGTTCTGAGGGAGACTTAACATGGTAACTTAAAGTTTCAACTTGTCATGTTTGGAATTTTGGCGGAAACTTGGCCAACGATGGACTGTAGCTCCTGTTTTCTCGCTTGAATAATGGTTTGAAGTGGATTTTAATTCGTAAAAGTGATGTGATTTTGTGAACTAATTGTCTTCGCGTGGGAACTATTAAAGAAAACGAAGAAACAAGTGCTTTGATGTCGATATAAACCTCAAGTTATTTTGATCGCTTAGGCGCCTTATGAACTTTAATGGCTGTCGTCATCAACTGTCTAGACAGCGCTGGGTAGAGCTGTCGTGAAAATCTCCCAAGGGCTTCGCATTGTGACGCATCAGCATATTGTGAGGAAAAGAAAAAAAAGCGCGGGAACCTTGAAACTGGACTGATAAATCTATATGGATTGAAACTTATAAAGATTATAATATAAAGAAGACTTGGCTTTAGCATTTGTTGTTTTTGAAAATACGAAGAATTAAAAAAATAAGACTTGGCTTCGGCCTTTATGGATTTTGCAGAGATGGAAAGAAGAAAAATAAGGCTCGGTTCCGGCCTTTACACTTCAAAATTCTATATATTCAAATTAAAAAAAGACAAGGCTGTATGGCTTAATTCATTTGCCCGCTCTCTCAAGCGAATAATAAAAACAACAATAATCAAATGCGTATTTGGCTTTGTGGCTGTGTTTATCTTTATATTAAAGTATCGATACCTACTCATTTCGATAGTACTCAAATCTTTTTTCGATACTACTTATATAAATACTCCCAAAGTATCGATACTTACTGATGTCGATACTTTTAGCAATTTTTTTTACTTACGTAAAAGCAATGAACTTTGAAGGACAATAATTAAAACAAAATTGACAAGGAAAAAATATCTTTTATTATAAACGTCAAACGACTCTTTCTAAATACCTCTACTATTACACAGTATTTTTATTTTTAAGTAAAGTCTTATTTTTTTTAAAATACACTGCTTTTCCAACCACCTTTTCTGAGCTAACCGCGCCTTAATGTCAAAGAGTTTTTTGTTTAAAGTTTAAACAAAAAACTCTTTGACATCTAGATTGCCCAAAAAAAATACCTGTTCCAGGTATTTCGGAGAGTTCCTTGTGTGAGACATTGTAGCACCGGCTTTGGAAAAAAGGCACTCGCTAGCAACTGACGTTGCCACAAATAGTAAATACTGCTGTTCATACTGCTGTACAGACAAGGAAAAACAAATTTCATGTCATCCCATTCTGCAAATGGGTTGCTTTTAAGAGAAACTACTGGATTTGATAAATAAAGAGAAACTTCATCTCCCTGATGAGATTTCTTTTTCTTCTTGTGTCCATGTGCTAACTCCTTATGATGTTTCCAAAAATCATATTCAGGTGGTGCAATAGATGAGACATCAACTTTTGACTCACTTGGGCTACTTAATTGTCCGACAACCATGATTCTAAGTTTTTAAATAGCCCTTCCGCATGCAGAGGAGTCTTGGAAATGCAAGTTTTTAAACCTTGGGTCTAAAAGTGTAGCAATGGCCGCATGGTCGTTTAATTCAATCATCCCATACCTCCTTTTCAGCTCTCTCAATAAAACATCCTTACATTCTTTTACGATATCATTGTCACCCCTGGAGGACTAAGATGGAATACAGCCTCAATTCCAGTAAAACGGGTCTCCCGTTCTCTACACTCACCATACGAAACACAGCAGCATCAAACTGATATTCTGTGAGAGCATGGTCCTTCCCGGGTCGAGCCGACTGTTTCGTGCTACAACCATAATATAGCTGCAGCGCGGCTCTACCACGCATAGAAAACTTCAACTTATCAATCCGTTTAGATATCTCAGTTGGCGCTTGTTTTACTTAAAATTTTATTTACGGATTCTTTCACACGAAAAAACTCCGAGCATAGCCCTCTCCATAGCTGGCTGAGTGACCCTTATGTAGTTTATCGTGGTTCTGCTTTAATCTATAAGAAAAAGAAATCAGTTAATATTACACAAACCGAGTCCCTGTCTGTGGAATTACGATAACGGTACAACAATACTGACTGACCACTTCACTTTACCTGTCGTCTCGCTGTTCCCGGTTGAATAGCGCATGTAAATGTCAGCACTTTGCCTCTTGGGAAGTTGGATTGTTCATATCACACTTCGCACAAGAAAGAGTATGTTTGTTTTCTCCCACATAATATTTCAATTTCATTTACCGTCACCGTTACAGCTTATATAAAGTCCACTGCTGGACACAGGCCTCCCCCATAGATTGCATTATAGGGTGGATATTTGCCATAGCCGCCACGCTTGGCAAGCGAGTTGGCAACCACATATTTTCAATTAGTCGTTATTAGGAAGACGCTGCTGCCCACCTCCTGATTTGTTTCCCTCTGTCGCCTCTTACGACACCCACGGGATGATACGGGATGGTGGATATTCTTACAACGCTAAGATACGGTAATTAACGTAGAATACTATAATACATACATAATAGAACGGGAGAGTGGGCGGAGCCCGTGTAGCCACTAAAATGTCACTAACATGTCAATTCACACGTATAAATGTCAACACGAGATGTGTTTTGTCGTAACCATCGTTTCCAAATTTCGCATGCAAATTATTTATAAAATGCCAAATTGCACGTTATTTACATATAAATGTATCAAAATTTAAACGACTTTTTTAATGATGATTATGAACATGAGTCAAAAGTTAAAACGTGTAAATTTATTCCAGTCAGTCAAAACAGCAAATCAGGTTTGTAGTAGTGATAATATGGCTTAATTACTTGTATGTAAAGGCCCGGCGACGCCGAATCTCGTACAAAATAAGTTTGACAGCCATTCTATTGTGTATTATAATATTCTATGATAATTAATTTATTAAACTTTTATCATATAGACTAGTTAAAAGTTACCGGTGCAAGGCAGATGTACATGTGCAGATATGATCCGGTCTTTAAAAAAAAACAATAGATGCACTTTTATTTAGAGGTTTTCTCCAGAGCTTTCTCGATCGCAAACACTGCATTTGGAATTATTAAAAATCGTCGTACACGTACGTCGACATATGTTATAATGGCCATGTTCCGATATACACTGCGAGCACTGCTCAGTACTCTCACCGGTAAAAATTTTGTTCCGTTATGGACTGCCAGTATACTGTCGCAGCTCGCAGTACCCTAAAGCCCTAGGGACGTTGTGGCCGTAGAAGGGAAGGAGGAGATCTCCCGCCGGGCACAAGGTGTTCTGCCCGGGAAGCGGCCAACACTCCATGTGTTAGTTCGGAGATGTTCTATATATACTGTTTATGATTCTGTTGTGCGCTCGCTTGTGGCGCGACGACAGCGCCGCCACATCAGCCCCCTGCTCAGACTGGAGGTCGATAGTTCAGCCACGTTGCCGACGAATGTGCAAGTGCCAGGAGATTGCCTTGTAGTCTGCGGTGAGTCGAGAAGAAGGCAAGTAATCTGTGAGAGTGCCGTGAAGCAGAGGCGAGCAGTAAGGCTCAGAGCCGTGTCGAACACTGTAGCGCAAAGTGTAGCTTGAAGGAACAGGAAGCATTATTATTTCAGTGCTGCGATGAACCTTGTGAAGCTAGATGGCTTGCAGGATATGAATACAGCAGACGATACCTGCTCCGGAGCGAATGGGTGGGGTATTTTATGACGATCATGAAGCTTGAAGTTTCCGAATGTTTGTTGGTTGCGTGTTCAGATCACATCGGTTAGTCACCACTGTGGCCGTAGAAGGAAAGGAGGAGACCCCGATCTTTTATGGTCTTCGATAGAGGAAGTGTTGATGTATCTGTTGATAGTACAGTATACTAACATACGGCAGATAGTGTCTGGAATATGACCGACGGCTCCATACCCACTTTGTGCAAGGCGATCACCGCAATCCTATTTTCTCCATATTGTAATTTGATAATGAACACGAAAAAATTTGTGAAATGGCGCGAAATCGAAAGAACTTTTAAAAATAATGAACGCGTTCCAAATTTAAAATAATTAAAAAGTTGGAAAAAAAGAAAAGTTTTTATGTAACAGTATTTATGGCCAGACTAGTTATACGTATACCGAAGCAAAAGTATGAACGTTTTTAAAAACTTCATTTGAATTTACAGAAAAAGCAAATGAAATCTTCATAGAGCAAAATAGTCAGTTTTTATCGTCAATCTGATCCGTTACAAATGCGAAATGATGTCACTTCACATAATGCCCGGTCTGACCCAAATTTTCATACAAAACGCCTATCTATTGTTTTGCACTGCGTAGAAAAAATATATTGTGTTTTTGCGTTAAAATAAGAAGTATTGTTCATGTAAAAGTATTTTGCCCTTTGCCTCTATGGTTTACTTCATAATTATCAATTTGTCCATTTAATATAACTTAATGTAATTTATTAAAATAAAGTAATATACATTATGTAAACATTAGGAACAAACACAAGCTAGTGTTACCAGTGAGGAGTAACTGGTAACACTAGCACTCCACAGAGTAAGTGCTTTATTCATAAGGATTGAAAATGAAAAAAAAAAGAACATACTGACTCCCTTATACGCTTTTATAACAAATACAACATAAATTAAACACTTTTAATTCAATGAAACATGTATTGTAAACTTTTCTGTGAATAATTTCTCAGTAAACTTCAGATATTTGACTGCTCGGTGGCGCAGGGCTTAGACCGAGTTGCTGCGCTGAGAGCTGCGGGTTCGAATCGCACACTAAATAAATATTTGAATGACCTGTAAATAATTGTTCCTGGCTTGAATGTTTGCCCTTGTGCAATTTATATATGTAAACTGCCTCCACAATACAGAAAAATCCTGTCTTTTAATATTTTTTTCAAAAAATATTGAGAAATTGGGAAAAGTTTTACTTATAGAAGGCACAAAAGTCATTGTAGTGTAAAGCAGGTTCTAACGTACATAATTTTTTAACGAATGAATTAAAAAACCTTACGGATAGATTAACTCGCCTGGGGAAGAATCACGTTCTCACAGAGTAGCGGTAAAAAAGAACAGTTTAATGCTGCTGTGTTCTGTATGGTGAGTGTATAAAACCAGGGAAAGCCACGTGTTAGCGCGTTGTATTCACGTGTCATTTTAATATTTATTGGTTGATATTGTTGATATTGTTCTTAATGACTTCGTCCATAATAAATATTATCACTTAATTTGAAACATTTTGTTTATAATTAATTTTAAGTGCACCGTGCAGTGGTAGAAGATCCACTTCCCCACAGCATGTGTAAGTCGTAATAGGCAACAACGAGGCACAGAAGCAGGAGCTAGGTAGTCGCATCTTCCCGAAAACAACTTAACATTATACAAAACTACGGTTGCCCATCCGCCAAGCGTGGCTACTATGGGAGAGTCCAATATCCAATAAGTATATAGTAAGTGCAGTGGACTTTATAAAGCTTTTATGGGTAGAGTTCAACTGAAATTACATTGAACTTAAGCGTATTACGTTATATAGCGGTTAGAGAAAACAATAAAAAAATTACTTTTCAGCCATTATTATGTAGTGGCGGCGTTAGAATATCCACTACCCCATATCACTCCCTGGATGTTGCAAAGAGGTGACAGAGGGAAACCAATCAGATAAAAATAAAAAACTGTGGTTGCCAACCCGCTTGCCAAGCGTGGTAACTATGGCAAATGTCCCCTGTGAGACAATCTGCGGGGAAGGCCTGTGTTCAGCAGTGGACTTTAATAAGCTGTCACAGTAACGGTAACAAATGAGCTCTGTCTCCTGAACTGGGTTATCACCTGTATCTCAGGAAACAGTGCCTTCTCTGATTCTTAGCTCAAAGTCTGTATTCGATAATTCATTATTTCTTAATTAATACCGAGTAGTTTATGGCGGTTACTGCTAAAGAAGAAAAAAGACAGTAGTAGACCTTTCCTTCTACTTCAATAAATAAACAATACTCTGCTTAAAACCTATGATAAGGGAAGGAAAAAGATACTCAGTGTTGTGATTCTAATCTCTTATTTAAAAGTCTGGGATTTTTTATGCAATATTCAAATGTCTGATTAGTATTGTAAGTTCAAATACGCATAATTCCAGCAAACTTTATCGTCATGAGCCAAATTCGATGTATTGTTACTATTCTTATTTGTATAGTTCGCTGGGTTTGTGCTCGTTTCAGTTCGCTGGGTTTGTGCTCAACAGTGTGAAGTTAACACTTGCTTACAGAATTCATTTCTGTTGGATTTGAAATTATAAATAATTTATAATAAATATAGTCACACACTGGAAATTCGGTTTTAAACTTTGCTGTTAAATTTGTACGTTTACTTATTAATGAATTAAACGGTTTATTCCTCTAATGGTCACAAGCAAGACTACACATATACTGAGTTCGAATTCCAGGTCGGACGTACAAATCAGTTATTGTGTTTTTCTTTAAAGAAATTCGCAGTGCCTCTCTGAAATAATGTCTGAAAAAAGCCGTTGGTATTGCGCCTAATCTCTCTTCGGTAGTGTGGTATCGCCGTGCCATCAGACTATGAGAGTGAGGGTGTAGACAGTGCACCTGTGCTCTGTGTTCTTATCCTGTGCAGATGGCAAGTCTCCGTTGAGACTGGCCGCCATAACCGAAATTAAATCTGATGGACATTAGAACAAACTTATATAAAATAAAAAAATAAAATCGAGTTCACATTAATAGATTTCAGTCATAAATTAATAAATTTTTATACAAATAACAGCGAAAAACTAGCACATAGTCCACCTGCTGGTAAGTGGATGGTTTTGTCTATATCGTCGTCGATCGTTTTATAACCCGAGGACTAATCTTGCTACTATTAAAACGGGTAACCGGTTCTTATCACTCAAAAACGCAAACATTATATGAATGTTTTACGTTAGCATTTTGTGATCCTGGTAAAGCCATATTAAGAAGATCCCTTATCCGTCTACGAGTCTGCGTTGGTACGGTGGTACCTTTTTGCCTTTGTCCACCAGGCAACTGCTGTGCTTTTTTTAATTAACTTTCTGCGTCTTTTTAAATTTAAAGAGTTATTTAACATCTTATGTTTTGAACAATAACCTGATATAAATAAATCAAAGTTTTTTTCGTTAATGATTTCTGAATCGATCGACCACCAGAATTGGTTGACAAAATCAACATTAGTGCGTGAGAAGCCACGTGTAAAAGCTAGTAATTAGTACCAAATGAATCAAAAACATGTACTTCTGATATTTATTCGTTTAATAAACAAAACAACTCCACGCTGTAAGCGTTGCTCAGCCTCATCCATCGAATGTTATAGGTAGTACTAAACGTAAAAAGTACTTAAGTAAAAATTTAGTTTTTATGTGATTCCACTGAAAAACACCAAACTTGTTACGACAATTTTGTCAATTAACTTAAAATGGTGAACGGACAGAGCTGAATTAGCCGAATATGTAATCATTGTAAGATTTTTACAATAAGATTTTTCCATATAAACTACGCTACCCCTATTTTACCTCACAAATACAAATCTTAATAGTTTGTCATCAAAAATATTTCTGCAAAGCTTTAAGCAAATGAGGCGACGTAATAAGTTCCATACAAAGTTTATCCCTCCCCTCACCGCACCCCCTATACGTTTTTAAACAAAAAAGAGTAGCCTATGACAGTCTTCAGGTCCCTATCAATCTTTATGTCAAAATTAATTCATCATAACCGATTCTGCGGTTTAAGCGTGAAAGCGTAACAAAACAATAAACAAGCAAACTCACTTTCACATTTATAATATTAGTTAGGATTGTTGATTTACTGTAGTTTGATATCTCTTTGTAAAGAAACCTATGAATTGTTTTAATATGCATTTCTCAGTGTACATATTTCATGTAAGTTCGAAATATATTATATCTTTTTGTATCATTATTTCAAAATTAAAAGTTCATCATCACGATCATTAGCATTATACTCCAGTCTAGTTCTAAATAAAGTCAGTAGTCAGTCAGTGAAATGGGTCAGCTTGACCGGGGTCCAGCGTGAAATAGACACTTAATGCTGACCGGAGACTCTTTTTACTGCAAACGAGGCATTTCATTGGGTGACAAGACATCTGTAGTTTGATTCTTAATTGAGGATAAATGTATGTCTGTCATAGCATTCATTTACCATCAGGTAGACTGTGTCACCCTTTTTTATAAAAAGAAAAACAAAAAAAACGCGAAAAAAAACTACATTATTTTAACGATATAATTTTTTATTAAGAAAAGTAATTAGAAATAAGAAGGTTAGACATAAATAAACTCATCTAATATTTAGTTAAATGCCTTGGTAGTTGATACTTATCTCGCTAAACATCTTTTGAAAGGAGAATTTACTTCAAAGAGTAATTAGTTAATGGGGTCGCTCCGTACTGTCCGCTTGCTTATCTTGATAAAGGTTGAAAAATAATTTTCTGTTACATAAATCAAGAGAATTCAAAGTAATCGTGAACACAGCAATATTTAACTTAGTCTATTAAATAAAACTAAGTTTTTGGCTTTGGTTTGCTTAAAAATATGTATGTAATATAACAGATAAGAATTATTTTATCAATATGTAGAATTGAAAGTTATCATGGTAATGTTCGTAATTGTGGAGAAAATTCGGTGGTCTTTATTCATTTTTGTAGCTGTTGATTTACTGAAATAAAACATTTTTTTTTTATTTTTATTACATGAATATTATAGAAGTAGAGATCTTTAGGGGCAATTATTAATAATGTACTCTGTAATATAATAAACCTTATTCAAAACATTTTGTTTAAGATATTTTGCTGAATAAAAATTTAATTTTTTTTAAAAGAATGCGCCAAGGCTTTATTATAACTGATCAAATCGAATCCACTATATTATTTAAATTATATAATTGCACATATACACATATGGATCTAATAATTCTACAGAAATTTCAATTTCATCGCTTTAGTCCCTTGTGATCAATAAAAATAATTTAACATGCAATAAAACTTAAGGAAGCTTCAACAGACCGCAATGTAGACTCATATTGAAATCTTTTCTTTCAATATAAAGCGTATAACATTTTCGTAGTAACTGTTAGTAATTTTTTATAGACCTAAGGATGACAAAGTACAGTGTACACGTGAAGCTAAATGAATGCCGCGGGTTACATACCCTCGATCAAAATTTAGACTAGTTGTCAACTGTACTGAGACAAAATGTCTCAACACCAGTAAAAAGGTTCTCCGATTTTCAAAACACACCTCAAGAAATGCAGCAGCATTAAACTGTTGTTTTACGCTGATATTCGTGGCCATTCTCAGGCCGAGCCGATCCATGCGTGCTCGAGCCATAAAGCAGCTGCTGAGTAAGTCTATGCCATAAATAATATAAGAAGATATATGACTGCCGAACATTGGACTCAAGTATGGGTGGTTCATTGAATTCATGGCCAAAGCAACCGCAAGAAAACTAAGTGTCTTTGCAAGTGTGTGCAAAAAGTTATATACATATAAAGAGGATCATTAATTTTGCCTCCTTAATAAAACATCAGTGTGAGTGACTGCACTCGATATCATCATCATCGTTACAGTCCATCACAAGTCCACTGCTGAACATAGGTGTCCTTCAAGGAATGCAACAAAACACGGTCTCGAGCCTCCTGTATCCATAGACTTCCTGCATCTTTACACGGTTTGTCACTCCGATTAGTGGAAGACGTCCTACAGTTCACTTACCGAGGCTGTCAGTTTAATCCAGAGTTCCTCAAACTTTTTTGTGTCGTAGACCCCTTGCCGTGTTTTTCCGTGTTACTTAGGATTGATTTCCTGTAAATTTCTAACTGTAGTGAAGTTTAGTGTTAAAAACTTAAAGTAAAAACACATGTTAATTTATACATTTATCAATTGAATTTAAATTAATACTACTCAAAATAAAATTTTGTATCTGTTATGTAAAATATACGTAACATTAAATAAATATAAAATAGTACGGCCGTGCCGCTTTTTGCTCGACTTGGCGGGGGCACTGCCGTGCCCCCAGATAAACTAGAAATCTTTATAAATAATATATATGTTTTTGTTGTAATAAAAATTTGCGCCTTCTATAATCTGTGCTCTTGTATATTATTATATACTCTATGATAAAAAAGCTCTCTCTATACTCTGTGGTCATTATTAGTATAAAGTGTACACTAATAAATGTTGAAATGAAAATGAAATGAAAAGGATGTTATTTTCATTTAATAATAACAGGTTATGGGCCCAGAAAGCCCGATAAATAAAATCAGTGCATAAAGTCTACTAAATCGGTGTCAAAAACAGTTTTGTAAAAGACCTAATCTACAAAGGCAACGTGCTCAGTTTTCAGAATAAATTTTGAGTTTTATTTCGAATTCAGCATGTCATCAAGTAATCAATTGGCATTAATTGAGAAATTAACCGGCCGTGATAACTATGCCACATGGCGTTTTGCTGTTAAAACGTACTTGCAACATGAGGAATTATGGGATTGCGTGGAATGTGTAAATTCAAGCGCAATTGACACAAAGCGTGACACTAAAGCCAGATCGAAAATAATACTGCTTGTCGATCCTGTTAACTATGATCATATTCAAGAATCACGCACTGCGAAAGAAGTTTGGGAAATTTATCTCACGCTTTCGACGACTCCGGGCTAACACGCCGAGTTGGTGTCTGCTGCGTGACTTATGCAATACTACACTAGGACTAGTTGGATGTTTAAATGTAGAGGAGTATGTCAGTTAAATAATGACAACAGCTCAAAAGTTAAGGAACATTGGCTTTAATGTGAACGATGAGTGGTTAGGCACACTTTTGCTGTCCGGCCTTCCAGAAAGTTACAAGCCAATGATAATGACCATTGAAAGCTCAGGTATGAAGATTTCCTCTGACTCAGTGAAATCAAAATTATTACAAGATGTTACGAGTAAACAAAATGAAAGTGATTCTTCAGCTTTTGCTACAAGTCAGAAGTTCCACAACAAAAATAAAAGATTTTCTAAAGGCCCTCGCTGCTATACGTGCAACAAATATGGGCATAAAAGTCCTGAGTGCAAATCATCAAAATCCAATAAGGATCAGAAGAATACAAATAAACAAAACAGTATGTCTTATGCTGCCGTCTTTATAGCTTCTTTTGAATACTCCGATGCCTGGTATGTTGATTCTGGTGCTTCTGTACACATGACCAAACACAATAATTTGTTTATAGAAGAAACAACTCCACACATTAAAACATTAAAGTTGCAAATAATAAAACACTGTCTGTCCTAAGCTCTAGAAAAATTAGCTTGAGTGTTTATGATGGAAGAGGCCAACAAAATGATATATTGTTTACAAATGTATTACATGTACCTGAACTAGCTACAAACGTGTTGTCAGTAAGTCAGATTATTAATAATGGTGGCCAAGTTAAGTTTAATAAGAGTGGCTGTGTTATTCTTAATAGAAAGAATGTTATAGTAGCAACAGCGAGTTTAAAGTAATAATATGTACCGACTGAACATGCCTGATGGCTATGCATGCATATCAGATATTATTGAACAAGATACTTACCTGTGGCACCAGAGGATGGGTCATCTGAATTTTTAGAGCATGAAGAGGTTGACCGAGAACACTGCAGATTTAAAGTTAAGTCAAGTCAAAAAAAATGTTAAGTGTATAACATGTCAGAAAGGAAAACAAACACGTTTATCTTTTAAAAGTCAAGGGTCTCAGAGCAAAGATCTACTTGAATTGATACACTTAGATGTCTGCGGACCGATGGAAACTTAGTCTTTGGGCAAAGCCAGATATTTTGTAACATTCCTCGACGACTACTCAAAGAAAATATTTGTGTATACCATGTACAACAAGTCAGAAGTCCTAGAAAAATTTGGAGAATTTAAAAAACAAGTTGAGAATCAGTTAAACCGCGGCATTAAAATTCTCAGATCTGACAATGGACTTGAATATGTCAATGAAAAATTTTCAAATTTTCTCAAAGATGCCGGAATAATACATTAGACAACTACACCTTATACATCAGAACAAAATGATGCAGTCGAACGCATGAACAGAACTTTAGTAAAAAGAGCAAGATGTATGATGTTAAATGCTAACTTACCTAAAATCTATTGGGCTGAAGCAATTCATACAGCTGCCTACATTGTAAACCGCTCTCCAACAAAATCTCTGTTTTATAAAACCCCAGAAGAGATGTGGACTGGTCAGAAACCTAAGGTTAGCCACATGCGTACATTTGGTTGTGAGGCAATGGTCCACTTACCAAGAGAAAAAAGAAAGAAGTTTGATTCAAAATCACAAATTAATTATTATTGGCTACTGTGAAAATTCAAAAGGATATCGATTCATATTACCTAATTCAAGAACAGCAATAAAAAGTAGTGATGCAATATTTTTAGAGTCAACAGTTAAAAGAGATTTTGTACCGATTGAATTAATTACAAATGAAAGCTGTATTAAAAGTAACAATTTAGAAGAAATTTCAAGTGATGACTCATTAGACACTGTGAGTGAACATAAATCACAATCAGACAGCGAGTACATCCCCGATGAAAGTGTAGAATCTTCACCTGACAGAAATATAACAGTAAGAACAAGAAGACAATGTTTAAATGCACAGAAACAAGAAGAGAGTTCTTACCTGTGCTGTGAAGACCAATTATCAGAAAATGAAGTTCCTGATAACTATGAAAAGGCATTAAAGTCTATTGATGCCACAAAATTGATAAAATCAATAAATGAAGAGCTTGATTCTCATCATAAAAATAATACTTGGACATTAGTTAGAAAAACTCCCAATATGCGAATAATTGGATGTAAATGGGTTTTACGCATCAAAGAAGAACCTTCAGGTCCACGTTATAAGTCCCGGCTTTGTGCGAAAGGATACTCACAAACCAAAGTTGAGCCACATATGAAGTTGGAGAAAGAAGAAGGCGAAACAGAAAAGAACATCCCATATCGGGAAGCAGTTGGATCATTGATGCACCTAGCTACAGTAAGCCGACCTGATATTTCATTCGCAGTAAGCCTGATGAGTCGATTTTTAAACTCTTACAATGAAACACACTGGAATGCTGTGAAAAAAATTTTAAAGTATATAAAAAAGACTAAAGGTTATGGCCTGTGCTACACACCAATGTCAGAGCCTAATGTAGTAGTTGGCTACAGTGATGCAGATTTCGCTAACGACCCTAGCACAAGACGTTCAGTCACGGGATATGTCTTTATTAAAAATGGAGCAGCAGTGACTTGGGCTTGTCAGAAACAACAGACAGTGGCCCTGTCAACCACTGAAGCAGAATTCATGGCAGCCTGTGCCGCCACTAAAGAGGCTATGTGGGTCAAACAACTGTTATGTGACATAGGTGAATTTAATCAAAAATCGGTGTGCTTAAATCTAGATAATCAAAGTGCTATAAATGTAATTAAAACATAAACTTTCACAAACGGTGTAAACATATAGACATAAAAGTTTCATTTTATAAAAGAAAAATATTAAGATAAAATTATTGAGCTAAACTATGTATGTAGTGATGAGCAATATCCTGATATTTTTACCAAACCTTTGTGTAAAATAATTTTTTTTTATCTTAGAGATAAAATTAGAATTAAATCTTGCCATGTAGTGTTAAGAATACTTAAATACTAAACTTATTGTTTGCTTTATGTCTGAAATGTAAAAATTAACAACTAGAAGGCATTAATTTAGGGGGTGTGTTGTAATAAAAATTTGCGCCCTCTATAATCTGTGCTCTTGTATATTATTATATACTCTATGATAAAAAAGCACTCTCTCTCTACTCTGTGGTCATTACTAGTATAAAGTGTTGTATTTTGTCACTAATAAATGTTTGTTTAAATTCTTTAGGAAAGGATATTATTTTCATTTAATAACAACAGTTTTGATATTATAAGATAGTATGATGTAAGTATATAGGTACTTTTTATTTATTTTATTTATTACACAATTATAACATCATTACAGTTATTAAACCAATGCGATATAAATATAAGAAAACTACTGAATAATGAATAATGGTATCTAGTATGAAATCTGTCAAATTGATGGAAAAATAAAATACTAATTAAAAACATTACAATTTTCGACGCATTTGTATGCTGCAATTATGAATTTCGTCTCACTACATGCAAATATGTCAACATCCTGTGAGATGATATTAACATAGTGTATAGCCCGTGACAATGGTGCATTCTGAAGCAACTTCGTCCTAGCAGCGGGCACGAGGAGTAATGGGGGATGACGAGAGCACACGTAATCATTAGGCACCCGCATCTTTAACGCAGCGAGCACATCTGGGTGATATATCCATCCACGTAGTACCTTCCACACATATTTAATAAGCGTGATGTCTCTTCTCACACTTAAGCGGTTGTAACCAACCATCCCCAGTACAAACAGACTCGGATACATCAGTGGAAAACAAGGATAGATTCCGTACTGCTTAAAGTATAAAAATCGCGTGAATTTATTTTGAATTTTTTCGACCATGACACTATACTTACTTTCATGTGGACTCCAAATACTTGCGTTCGTTTCAAGTTGACTTCTCACGAGAGCATTATATAAAATTTTAATAGTTAACAAATTCTGAAAATCTCTGCACTGCCTTAATATAAAGCCGAGACTCCTGTAAGCTTTTTTACAAATATTTAAAATGTGCTTACGAAAATTAAGTTCCGGGACCATCTCAACGCCTAAGTCTCTAATATATGTAACGCGCGGGATTACGAGGCCGTTCATTTCATAAGCATACTTCTGAGGGTCTTTTGCACGACCATAACTCATGATACAACATTTATTAACATTGAAATTCAATTTGTTTTCCATTCCCCACTGTGCTAATCTGTCAATGTCCCTTTGCAGACTTTGGCAACTTTTAACTTTACTATCAGTGTATGTGTTGAGATCCACTATTGTGGACCCCATTTTCATTTCATGGACCCCCAATTTTTTTTCGCTGACGTAGACCCCCTGCAGGTTGTCATAAACCCCTAGGGGTCGATATAGACCACTTTGGGAATCACTGGTTTAACCAGAAATGGTAAAACGGTATGCTTGCCAAGATCTGTCCTTCCTTCGACCTTTCCTTCACCTGTTGTCCCTTTCGACGCACCGGGATGGTGGGGTGAGAGGGGAAAGAAGAAAGTTCTAGAATGTCACGTGGTCTTCGCAACTGGAGTAATATAAACGCGCGCACGGCCTACGTGCGCTCTCTTCCCTTCGCGCTCTTTGTTGGAACCACACCGCCTAGGACAGTAGTGTCCTAGAAGGCTCTTGCCCACGCACACCGCTAGTTCAACCGCATTAGCCCGGAGCAGTCGAGCTCCGGGAGAAACCGCCTTACCTCGTGTGAGATACAGTCGCGCACCGCTCTCTTCCATCGCATCACCGGACAGGAACGCATCTCTGGGGCCCCCGAGAATCCGCCAGAAGTCGCACCGCAGCAACAGAGCGCCCAAGCCGCATCGAAGCAACACCCCGGTGAGTAACTTCCAGTTATAAGCCCGCTTGACATAATTTTATTTATTAGTTAATTCCCTCCAATTTCATTTTCTCCTAGCGTGATCAAGCGGGGTTCCTTCGTAGACTTTAGCAAGCAATAGTTCGTTTAGGGAAGAGCGAGTGCATTGTCAGGAAAACCGCATGCTATAGTCGCCATTTTGTGGAGACGGAAGAAGCCATCCGCTTATACAGTCCATTTGGTGTAACATCTCGCGTAATAGGCTTAAGGCTCGACCGGGGAATTTGAATTCGGTAACCTTAGGCCCGTCGCTCAACCAAATGTATTATCCAAAAATTGAGCTCTGATCACTGTGGACAATTAGTTTCATTACCTTATGTTAACAAAAAGCAAGTAAATAAAAAATAGCGTTTGTTCCAGTAATTGCACGTCGCTTGGAGAAGTTTAGAAGTAACATAGTAAAAATACTTCCATCACTTTCATACCAAAATAATCCAGATTTTTTGTGTGGATCATTATTCATTATTTAAGCTTATTTTCAATGAATTTAATAATGGTTTTACTTCTAAAACATTCTCCTTGAGCAAGGCATTTAATGAGTGGGCGACAGTAGGAGTACATAAGAGTAGACAAAGGTTATATGAACTTTACAATGAAAGTTCATATAATCCTAGCGTCGAATTTAGGGAATATGTAAAAAAATATTCCAAAATATTTAAAAGAGTGTGCTACATAGCCAAGTCATTGTATTTGAGTAACAAAATAAAGACGGCTTCTAATAAAATTAAAATGACATGGAGTACAATTAATAGTGAAACTGGTAAGGTTAACTCTCGCAATTCGAACTACCAGTTAAGTTTCAACAATAAATTAACTGAATCAGATCAGGACGTTGCAATGGTTTTCGAGAATTTTTTTACTGATATTCCTATCTTAACCACTAAATCACTGAATTCTTCTCCTGCCGTCGCCGAATCATTACTTAAACAAAATGTAAATGCGTGTACAAAGAATTTTACATTTCATAAAGTGTCATCAAAAGATATTGTAAAATATTTTAAGACTATTGATATTAAGAAAACCGCCGATCTGTGGGGGATTTCCGTTAAAGTTATTGCGTTTATAATAGATGCAATCGCACCGCAACTATCTATTATTTTTAATACTAATATCGAATCTGGTGTGTTTCCTGATTTAATGAAGCATAGTAAAGTAATACCTTTATTTAAATCTGGCAGTACATTGGACCCCGCTAATTTTAGACCTATTTCTGTACTGCCAACACTTAGTGAAATTTTTGAAAAAATTATTCTTGATCAAATGTTAAATTTTTTTTAATGTAAATAATTTACTTCATAAAAATCAATTCGGTTTCACAAGGGGTCGATCGACAACTGATGCTGGTGTTGAGCTTATTAAATATATCTTTAATGCATGGAAGAATTCACACGATGCTTTGGGTATATTCTGTCACCTATCCAAGGCCTTCGATTGTGTTCACCATGATAAATTAATCAGGAAACTTCAACACTACGGTGTAAGAAGTGATTCTCTTAAATTAATTATTTCATATTTAAGTGACAGAACGCAAAAAGTTGTCATTAATAGTATGAGTACTTCCGGGTCGACTGTACAAATGGGCGTGCCTCAGGGCTCAATTCTCGGCCCCTTTCTGTTTCTTGTATATATTAATGACTTACCTTACATAGTAGGAGATAACCATGATACAGTATTATTTGCTGATGATACTTCATTAATTTTCAAATTAATACGACAGTTATTAAATTACGACGAAGTAAATAATGCTATAGCTAAGTTAGTCAATTGGTTTAATGTTAATAATTTGCATTTAAATGGTACTAAAACTAAATGTATGAAATTCGTAACTCCTAATGTCAAACATGTTAATATGAATGTAATTTTAAATGGGGAAGAACTGAGTCTTGTTGATACCACCATTTTTCTTGGAATCACACTAGACGCAAAGCTTCAATGGCTCCCCCTTATATCAAAACTAGCTAGCAGACTTAGTTCTGCAGCATATGCTGTGAAAAAGATTAGAACTCTTACCAGTGTTGAAACAGCTAGAATAGTTTACTTTAGTTATTTCCATAGCATTATGTCGTATGGTATTTTGCTATGGGGACACGCGACTGACACTGAAAGTATATTTATTTTACAGAAGAGAGCCATTAGAGCAATATATAATTTAAAACCAAAAGAGTCACTGAGACAAAAATTTAAGGAAATTAATATATTAACTCTGGCCTCTCAATACATTTATGAAAATGTAATGTACGTACACAAAAATAAAATTAGTTTTGCGAAAATAAGTGATATTCATTCTGTAAATACTAGGAACAGACACAAGCTAGTATAGTACCAGTTACTCGACTCCACCGAGTCAGTAATTCATTCTTGGGGCGATGTATACGCTTTTACAACAAAATCCCAGAAAATATACAAAATTTGGCATACGCAAAGTTCAAAAACAAAGTTATTAAACTAAGTTTGTATAAAAAGGGTTATTATAATATTAAGGAATTTATGGATGATAATAACCCCTGGGAAGGGTGATTGCTACCAAGCTATTTCTAATTTGTCCTGTGTTGTTGATTGTAAACATGATTGTAAGCTATTATTGGAAAAAAAAATAGTCCCGCTGGGTTTCTTGCTGGTTCTTCCCAGGACAGAGGTTTTTTTGCGAACCAGTGGTAAATGAAAAAATTGAATTTCAATAAGTATTGTTTATAATCTACATTGAATAAAAAAGTTTCTGTTTCTGTTTCTGTTCATAACTTTTATGTTTCCTATTTAACTTTTAATTGCTTAGAATGAAAAATCTAAAAACAAAGTTTTCCGTATTTGCAAGCTAAAGTGACACAGAACTGGTCATGTCTCTCGCAGAATTTGGTCGATAACCATGGCTAGTTGAAGCTGTCAAAGACTATCTGCGGAAGGCGGCTAGGAAGAGGATGCGTGAAACTGAAAATCGGACAAATGGTGCACATTGGGAGAGGCCTATGTCCAGCGGTGAACTGCCACAGGCTGATCGTGACGATGATACCTATTACTGC
Organism: Parnassius apollo; assembly: GCA_907164705.1. NCBI lineage: Eukaryota > Metazoa > Arthropoda > Insecta > Lepidoptera > Papilionidae > Parnassius > Parnassius apollo. Next base: position 2,507,067 of record CAJQZP010000226.1, on the reverse strand, counting down.
TGCTACAGCCTCCTTTAACTGCCTCATAGGGATTTTGGCGCAGTTGCCACGCCTGGCAAGCGCATTGGCACCACATTTTTTATAATTTAGAGTTGTCATCAGGAAGACGCTACTGCCAATCTCCTGGTTTGATCCCTCTGTTGCCTCTTATGACACCCACGGGACGACATGGGTTAGTGGACACCGCCACTACACTATATCTATTTATATTAAATACCTATATACATGTTGTTTGCCCTTGTCCATATAGTTTTCCCGAACGCTACAAAAATATCTTATGGATTTTCTAATGCGTTTCACTACCCAATAATAAATATCCTATGGGTGTAAAATATTACATGACATTTAAAACAATCACTTCCCGATTTTTGAAAAGTTTCAATTTTTAACGGGAAGTTACAAAAACATTTCTTACCGGTTCCTTTCCTTGGCCTTCTTGTGTAGATTTTGATATGCAATAGAGCTTTTAATAAGTTCAACTTAAATAAAGTGTCTTACAAGTTAACTACCCTTTTCGGATATTACAATATTTGTTTTATTTTATAGGGGTTTGCCTAACATAAACTGCATACCGAATTAATGTTATCAAATAAAGTTATTTATATTAAATTAAGCAAAAAAATAATAAAGGATACATACTTGGACTTACCGTAGAATATTTTAGTTTTGTAGATATTCTTCTAAATTGTATACAGAAGGAACTTAACTTTGACACAGTGCAATGTATAGAGCAATCGTAATATGTTTACTCCAAACAAAGGAAATTTGCACGAGCTAGACGTACGCCTTGATCATGGTTGCTGAATTAATTTCATAATTCTCTGTACCTGACATATGCGGTAGGGTATAAGACAGGAACCTGACATACGTTGGTCATCGGCACAGTCTACTCATTGTATGAGGAAGTCTGTTTCAGCTTTTGGCAATAACTAATGGTAGCAATTTACTAAGCGGCATTTCTGTGACAGTTAACGTTGCGTGTGGTGATAACAATCATCATTCATCGTTGCAGCCTATCAAAAGTCTACTGCTGAACAAAGCATGTCCAGATTGCCAGCAAGTGGAGCAGTCTATTCTTTGCTATAGTTGCCACGCTTGGCTTACGTGTTGGCAATTTCAGCTTTTTATTATTTTGAGCTGTTATCAAGAAACTGTTATCACGCTGCAGTTGTATTATGATTGCATCATGAATGGGTCAGCCTGACCGGGGAAGGAACACTGTCAAACTGAATTGAAAGCGTAAAATGTTGTGTTTTTTATAGTTGGTGTAGAGAACCGGACACCCTTTTTACTGGAAATGCGACAGGTTTCCAGTAAAAAATGGTCACCGGATCTCTACACTCACCATAATATTGGCAGCAGTATTAATCTGCAATTTTACGCTGATATTCTTTAAGAGCGTGGTCCTTCCCAGATCAAACTGACCCATTCATTCTACAACCATAATATAGCTGCAACGTGGCTCTACCACGTATGAATATTAATGGATATTGTGGCCAATAGATATCTACACCTATTTTTGATTAAAAATCATAATGTAAATGCGTTGGCACTCCTGAGGACTAAAATAGAATGTTTCGTTTCCAGTAAAAAAATGGTTTTCCATTCTAAACATTCACCATAAAATACACAGTAGCATTAGTTGCTGTTTTACGCTGGTATTCCGTGAAAGTGTGATCCTTCCCCGGTCGAGCCGACCCGTTTGTGATTCAATCATAGCATAACTGCAGCGGGGCTTTACCACATATAAATAATGATTATAGATTGAAGAACCAGTATTTAATAAAACCTAGTAAATATAACATATAGATGTCAGTGAGTATGCAAACGCAAATTGGTTACAGTTAATCACTCTCAGTAATAGAAACACCGGTGTGGCCAATTACTGTGTTGCTTGCCATAATCGCAAGTAATTTATGCACGGATCGTCGACCGCAATACAGGTTAGTGTTATATCACATTCTGAATTGTATTAAATTAATTTTTTTATTGTTAAAGTCCTGAAAAAGACTACACATAAAAAGAATAAAGTTCTTGCATTTGTACGTTACTAAATTATTTAGATATGTAATAAATATATAAATATGTTTAGATATGGGTCTGTTATATAGCTCGAAGAACCAATAACCGAAGAGGAAGAATGTTCTCGAGTGGCAGCCTGGTATCGGCAGACGAAGTCCAGCCTCCCACTAGATATAGTGACGACCTGGTAAGACATGCAGAAAATCGATGGATGCAGGTGGCTCAGGAGCGTGCGTGGTGGCATTGCTTGGGAAAGACCCATGTTCAGCAGTAGACTTGTGAAGGACTGAAATGTTGATGATGATAACGGCAGTAAGAGGTAGGCATAATGAGGGAATCTGCCTACTCACATGTAAGCGTGATATCACGTGTTCCTCAAAAGCTGAAAACAAGAGTGTGCTAGTAGATTCGAGATATGGTCATTCAATACTGGTCGTATGGAGTAGTTTTAGTTTGCTCAACGAGCTATGAGAAGCCTATGATTGTAGTTTTTCTCCTTGGTAAAATTCATAATAAAACCCTGCAGTAAAAGAAGAGTAACTGACCTCGTCCAACGGATCAGTAAGCTTAAGTAGCAATGGCTAGACTTTATAGCTCGACGAACAGAAAACTGTTGAGGAAGAAAAGTTGTAGAGTGAAAGTTTAATACCATCATTTCACACTATAAACTTTTTAAACGTTATCTACTTTTTACGACGTTTTAAGAAATACGACAGTAAAAGTGTAGCTTACAATAATCATGTTTGAAAAATAAATAATTAAATCGTGGCAGTTCTCTCGTTTTCATTTTCCACTAAATTTTAGCCAATAAGTTGTGGTTTAAAGTTAGAGGGCTAAGCATGAAAAAAAATAAACTACCATCAAAACTAAACCTTAGTTTAGCCGACAAATCTTAAGTTAAATATATTAATATTTGCTGTATTTTAATAATGTTCTGTAGCTTCAAATAAACCTATCTTTTTTTGCACAAGGCGCTAAGTCTGAGCTTCATAATTCATCATATATAAGTGACTGCAGTAAAGTACGATAAATAACTAAGTCATATATAACAATGTGAGTAACATTGTCAGATCTCATCAGTTTTTAAGAGGAAAAACAGCAGTGTGTCAACATACTCCCTCGGGGCACAACTATGATTTATACATCATTTTCGGGAGATCACACATGGCACATGACACGTTCGCAATTGCTTGTCAAACAACTAAGGAAATTTATGTTTCGATTATAACAAAATGGGGTCACATTGAGCAATTTTTCATGCGAAAAATTAGTCTGTTATAGCAAAAGTGTAACGTTAGAAATAGGTGAGCTAAGTTAGCTTTTTATGGAATAGGACAATAATTTTTTTTTTACATAGATTACAAGTAATTCTTATTGAGCGTACTTTTTACCACTGGTTCGAAAAAAAACCTCTGTCTTGGGAAGAACCAAAAATAAAGAAAGGAAAGTATTACTGACTTCTTCTTTGTCGATCTATAAAAGTCCACTGCTGGACTTAGTCTGCCTTTCCCTGCTATGAGGTGGTTTCGCTTTAATCGCAATTCTTAACAAGCGGAGTGGCCAATGGCCACTATAGTACCAAAAGTATAGTACCTTTCGTCTGCGTGCTTGAAGTGTGGCTTTGATGACATGTTCATGCCGTAGAATAGATGTTAACTATACTTCTTCTTTTTAAAGACTACTGCTGGACATCTGTTTTTCATAGAATAATGGCAACGAATACAGTGCACCTGCTAGTAAGTGGATGCTGAGACACGTAGATATTTATCCTCGTTTAAGAATAAAATACATTTGCTACGTCATTCCTGATGACTAAGATAAAATGCCTTGTAACTATTTAAAAAATTCTACAGTTTTCTACACTCACGGTACGAAACACAGCCGGATTGCGCTGCTATTTTACATTGGTATTCTGTGAGAGCGTGGTCCTTCCCTGTTCGAGCCGACCAATTCGAGCTACAACCATTATACATACCTATATAGCTGCAGCGTGGCTTTACCACGTATAAGTATTAGATGAAATGTATAATCATGTTAAATTAAATGGAGTGTTAAATTCACTTTTAGTTTCACCACATATAAAATATTAACTTAATATTATTAAATACACAATCTACAAGGCACAAAATGTCTTCGTATTTTAAAAGATCCAATAATCTCTTATGGAATTGCTGTATTATGTTCTGGTAAGGTGTCTGTTAGCGGAAGCTCAAAGTATTTAGGTAGCTATTACCATCAGACCCCTGATCTATCATAATGACATATTGAATAGCAATAATAATAATAAATAACGTTTATTAGTAACCAAATATGTCTAAATACAAAGGAGCTCTGTCTACTGAACCAGGTTATCACCTGTATCTCAGGAAATAGTGCCTTCCCTAATTCTAGGTCTATGTTCGGCAAGTACATAAGACGATTCATTATTCTTTAATTAATATTAGTTTATAGCCGTTACTGTTACATACCGTTTAATGTGTTGTTTATTGTTAGCAATATAAGTAAATCTTAAATAAATCTTCAAAAATTAACGTATTACTTGCATTCTGTCTATTTAACTGACTATATTGAAGAAATACTCGTAACTCCTTGTCGCTTTAAACTTTAAAAGATTGATTAAAATATTTTTAAACAGGTTTCAAATAGAGGGTTTTATTTAGTAACTAGGTAGGTAACGTACATAGACCCTCTTAAAAATACAGGAGGCCTGAGTCCAGCTGTGGGACGCATATTGGCTATAACTTCACTCTACTTTTTACTTTACACTCATAAGTATTGCAAAAAAAGTAGGTGTATATTTTCAATGGCTACCACGCTTGGCAACCTGGTTGGCAATTGCAATTCTTAACAGACCTTAAAAAAGCACTTTCTTGTTGTCAATTTTACTAAGTTATTTTTGTATACATGTATGTCACGCAATATCTTCGCCAATTGTGAACCGATTACAATGCTTCTATTTATTAAATACGTCATAACTCAAAGGTAAACCCATGGAAAAATTGATGAAGTTTTTAATGTAAGAAATGTCAAATTTTATGATTTTCTTAGACCACGCAAAATATACTAAAAAAAGAGAAAACTGACTTAAACATATAAAAAAGAGCATCACGCCTGATATCCTCTAAGAACAAAGAAGTCCAAAGAACGACGAGCTTATCGGATCACGTTAACCATAAAAACTGGGGATAGATGTGGATGTAGATAGGTGGCCAAATCATCGCCATCAAAGTACAAGCCCAGTATCCCATCAATCAATTTATACGACATAACGCAGTTGGCACATTCTTTTTTGGTAGAAGTCAAAAATCAACATGGGGTAAGGGAGGGCTTTAATTCTTTGATACATTGCAACTTAGCACTGACTTCGGATGCTATTATGTGAAATTTATTTTATTGTTTAGTTCTCTGAAGTCGATTTTGACCTTATATTAAAAATGAAATTTTTAAATTTGGCTGTATTTTACCCCCGTGCATCGGAAAGCACGTACCTAAAGCAGTTGGTCCTTCCACTGTTCTCCCTTCAGTCGTGTCGGATATCACACACAATCACATCGTACTATGATAGTAAGAAAATGATATAATATAAAGAGTGCACTTGTACTTGCGCTTACAATCGGGCAATATAATCCTGATACGTGCAGATTTTTAGTCTTTATAAGACTGGCAACTGTGACGGAAATTCGATCCGGAGGACATTATTATTAAAAAAGATTTTTTTTATGTTAATATGTTGTAGAGTTATATCGTTAACGAAGTTTATTGACTAATTTTTTAATGGAATTAGGGTGACAACCGTCCATAGTCACACTGAGTAAACAATCCACTGCTATGGCCCATATAGATTCCACATGTTTCCAATAAATGACGATGTATTTAAAATGGGTCAAATTAAGTGTCCCCTTAACCGACGACCATGTAATTGTAGGTATATGGATGTAAAAGAAGTGGGAGAGGTGTGTCAGGATCGTGCTAAAGGAAATATAGTCTCTGCTACCTCTCTGGGTTACAGGCGTAGATTATGGGTATGAAAAAAGAAGACATTATGTCAGGGTTATGCCTAAAGGAAATCCGTAGTCTCTGTCTGCCCCTCTGGGTTACAGGCGTAGAGATATGGATATAAAAGAAGCGAGACAGTTATGTCAGGGTTGTGTCAAATGGAAATGCGTAGTCTCTGCTTACCCTTCTGGGTTATAGCCATAGATATAAGAAAGAAGCGAAGGTGCCAGGATCGTGCAAAATGAAAATTTGTAGCCATATCTATGCCTACTTCTTTGGGTTACAGGCGTAAGAATTTATTTTATATTATGTTTAAAAATATATTGTTATATTTTCGATTCAAGTCACGACGTAGGAAATTTCGAATACACGCAGTCACTTTATTCCGGTATAATACGTTCTGGGAGTTCACTATACTCATTTTTATTCAAAATGGAAGGTGTAAGCATGACATAAATTAATTTGTAACTACGAGTGAGCCATGGTAACATAAATAAAATTTGTTTTGAATATTTCTTAACCCCCGACGTAAACATAAGGGTAATATGAGTTTAACTTGTGTTGTGTTAAATAGTTTAAAAGTCTACAACATTAATTATACTGTTTAATACTCTAGTGCGTTCTATTCTTGAATATTGTTCTTCATGTTAGAATCCTCAATACAAAGTTTATGTCAAAATTATTGAAACAATCAATAATAAGTTTCTGCTGCACTTAAAGCGATATAATTCTTCTGTAGACTCCATTATTGATAACTCAGACAGTAATACACTCGAAAAGCGCCGTGATATAAGAGATCAAATGTTGTTTTTCAAATTGCTACATAATATCATCGACTCTCCCCTACATTTAAGCAAAGTGAATCTTGCGTGTCACCGGTTAGATGCACGAAATAAACCTCTTTTTGCATTACGTAAAATTAAAACGAAGTATGCTTCAAATAATTTTGTATCTCGTACATGTAAAAATTTTAACTTAAAATATTGTGAACTAGATATCTTTCACCTTAAATATAATTAGTTATAAAAATATTGCAAAACTTAATTTATAATTGGTTAATAAATAATTAATAATTGGCTTCACTATAGGTTGCATGTATTGTATTACTTTTAACTGCTTAATACTTAATGTTTAATTATAAATACCATTTAGTAAATTTTTAATTTTTTTTTTATAAATATTTTGGTAGCAAGCTTTTAATATTTTTTATAGGATAAGGGTGACAAATGAGCACACAGTCCACTTGATGGTAAGTGGTTGCTGTGGCACATAGACATCTACATCTATCCTCGAATCCAAATGCAGATGTGTTTTCACCCGTAAGAACTAAGATGGAAGGCCTCTTTTCCAGTAAAACCGGTCTCCGGTTCTCTACACTCACCATACGAAACACAGCAGCAAAAAATAAAAATTTCTTCGCAACCTTCCGCTAAATAAATACAATGATGTGTCTTACATGGATTGAAGAGCACCTCCCGCCGAAGCAAATATGGGCAACCCTTCGGAAAGCGGGGGAGGGTGGTTGGGAATGCTCATAGCATACCACGCAGCCGGCTGCGTGGTTATGTGGTGACTTTTACCCACTAAACCCAACCTTTTAGGAACTGGCTTAACGATCTGACTAGAGACCTCTAAGCCGTATACGAACGCGACCCTCCTTGGCAGAAAGGAGGGCGCAAGCGGCGGAAAGCCGCTTAGAAGAGTGCCTAACTAAGGCAAATTAAGGGATGTGTTATGTAGGCTCGGCCTGAGGCCTTCAGGTCAGCCGAAAGCTTGTTGGGGGGGGTCCGAGAGAGAGTTTCTCGGTCTGCGCACAGTATAGCGAGTGTGGATAGGGGCTGCATAGGCAGCTGTCTCACGAATGAGATGACTCTGAGGGCTTTGAAAAATCTCTCAAAGAGTGATTTAAGGAACTGCTGGATTGTTGGGAGCTCTAAGTCTCGATGTAGGTCGGCATTACGGACATAATAGGGCGAGTTAGTGGCCCTACGACAGAATAGATTTTGGACTATTTGAAGTTCATTTATAGCTTTCAAAATGGGGGCCGCGTAGGTCATGACAGGTCGTATGCAGACCTTATATAGGGTTCGCTTGTTGCGGAGGGACATTTTACTATATCTGCCCAACTAGCTGTTGAGCCTACCCATGTAAAATCGTGCGGTGCGAGTAACCATCTTGATATGGGGCTCGAAAGTGAGCCTTGCATCAAGGGTGACGCCTAAGTATTTGGCTTTAGTTTGCCATGGGACAGGGGCTCCTAACATCCTGATTGGCGGAGTGGTGGTGAGACGACGTCGTTTATTCATTTTTGGAACCAAGCTCCTAAGTCGCTTACTGACTTTTGGATCTTGTTCCGAATCTGTGGTATTGAGTTGCCTTTAGAGTAAAGGGCTGTGTCATCTGCAAAGAGGGCTAGTTTAACACCATTCGACGGGATAGGGATGACGTTGGTGAATAGTATATATAGGAGGGAGCAAGCACAGAGCCTTGAGGGACACCGGCTTTTATTTGACGAGTAGAGGATAGCGTGCCTTCGTGTCTAAAGCGAAAGGTACGATCCTTCAGATAGGAGGCTACAAGGCGAACGAGACGGTCCGGGAGGCCTAAGTCGTACAGTTTGTAGATAAGGCCCTCGTGCCAGACTCTGTCGAATGCCTTTGGCAATGTCAAAGAAGACCGCAATGGTTTTTTAACGACGAGGATAAAAACCGCTGAGGATGTATTCCACTATGCGGTGAACTTGCTGGAGGCACGAGTGTTGACATGACAAGGATGACAAGAGGGTCGCCATCTGTGGGAAACAAATGGCGCCTCAAGCGCACGAGAATAACTCGTTCGAAAAGTTTGGCCATGGCCTTAAGGAGGCTGATGGGACGGTGATTGGAGGGAAGGTGGTGAGGTTTGCCTAGCTTGGGAATGCTAATGACAGTTGCCTCTTTCCAAGAGGTGGGAAAGTAACTGAATTCGAAGGTGCAGGCGTTAAAGATAATGGCCAGTAAGGCGATTACCTGCTCCGGGAAGTGTTTGAGGGCTTGGTTGGAGATACCATTCGCACCCGGTGCTTTTTTGGGCTTAAGTCCTTTGATGGTGGATAAAATCTCATCTTTGGACACAGTGATAGGGTCAGAGGCGATAGGGAGCGACATCCTGCGACGGACCTCGTCCTCCACTAGTTGGATGTGTATGGGGTCAGTGGGTTGTGAGCTAGGAGAGCATTGAGCGGCGACGCAGTCAGCGAAGCACTCAGCCTTTTCTTCGTCCTCGAAGGCAATGGAGCCGTCGGGACGAGACAGAGGGGAGTATGCGTTATAGCGTCTATCCGGAGGGCTCTCGCCATCTGGTAGTACGCTGTGTGGGAGGGAGAGATTTTCTCCATGAGATTGCCCCTTTCGTGGTCTCTGTAATCTTGGAGGCGGTAACGGAGTTTGCGTTGAAGGCGGTGGGCCGCGAGTCTATATTCGGGAGTGGGATAGCGTGCAGCTCTACGGAGGGCAGCTTTTTTGGCTTTTAGCAGGTTGCTAATATCTAGGGGAAGACTAGTTTTAGCAACCGGGACAACTTTTTCATTCTCTTTAAGAGAGGATGTTATAAGTGAGGTGAGATTTTCGACCGCGGTGTCTATTTTCCCCGTACTGTCGAGGGCGTCGGAAGGAGCGGCGAGCCGAAACAGCTGCTATTTATACACGCCGACACAATCGCTCCCCACCAAAGTAGCGAGTGACCGCGCCGTGCGATAACAAACCTGCTACTAATTATCATTATTGTTATGATTAATATTTTTTAAATACTATTATTATTATTGTTTTATTGATATTATTATAGTTATTTATTATTATTAAAATTAAAATTATTATTAAATATTAGCCTTAAAGATGTTTAACAAAGGTGAATTAGAAACATTTGTTTGTTCGTTCAGCAGTGCATAATTCCCATTATTACTTTTTTAAAATTTCCAACTGCTCCAGCACACACAGTTGCAGCCCCTTATTACAAGTATCTAAGACTTCAAAGGAATGGTCGCTAGCTAGATTGTGTCCAGTGTCCAAGAGATGTTTAGCAAAATGGGATTTATCAGGATTGCAATTTCTGTACGCGGCCAAATGCTCTTTATAGCACGTCCCGAAATTGCGACCAGTCTGACCCACGTAAACGGCGTGGCATTCGTCACAAACAAGTTTATAAACACCCGATTTTTGACTAATATTTAACTTATCTTCATTATTACAAATATTCCTAAGCGAATTGTTTGTTTTGAATGCCACGTTAACGCCACGTTAGTTCCATATTATTTATTGCTATATTACAGACGGAAACGGCTGTTAGTGTAAACACCGTTGTCTTTGAAACCAGTGGTTTGGTTTCAGTTATAGAACGTAAATTCAATGAAAAATAACAACATTTTTTTAAATAAAATTCTCAATTTTTCCCTAATTCCTCAATTTTTGCTTGTCCTAAGCCAGGATGAAAATATGAAGGAAAAGTTACATCGCAGGTTATGTGTACCTACTGTATTTTTATGTAGAATGTTGTGTAGGTAGCTAGCGCGGGCGGTGATCTTTACAGTGATTACGTCACTCGGACGCATAGGGTGTCCATGAATTTACGGACGGTGTCGGACAGAAACTTTTTAAATTTTATGAAGGCAATTCAAATGGACTTGTAAATTTTGTCGCTGCTTGCTCAGACTTCCTTTTAGAATCCTTCACCTTTTTTTTATAATTTCTATAACTGGACATTAGACTTTCTTTTTTTTTCAATCAGTCACTTCAACGCTTTTTGTGGTAGAGCCATGCTGCAGTTATATTAGTAGTATAGTTGTAGTATGAATCGATCGGCTCGACCGAGGAAGGACCACGCTCTCACAGAATACCACACGTAAAATAGTAGCTTAATGCTGCTGTGTTTCGTACGGTGAGTGTAGAGAACCGGAGACCCTTTTTACTGGATACGAGGCATTCCATTCTAGTCCTCACGGGTGACAACGCATCTGCATTTTGATTCGCAATCGAGGATAAATGAAGATGTCTATAGAATACAGCATCCACATACCATCAGGTGGACTTTGTGCTCGTTTGTCACCTTATCCTATAAAATAAAATAAAATAAGTTTTCATTATTTCCTTAATTCGTTCCAAGCGTCATAGGGTACTTTCATTTTATATTTATGATCTTTATGTTTGCATCCCATAAAATGGGTTCGGCACGATAATACTCGATCAACAAGAGTTCCTGCTCGTTCGTCCAACTGACGCTCATTTTGACGCACCGTCCTCCGTAAAAAATACAAATAAGCACAACCTCACAGCAACGAGTCTCGCGCGTTACTGTTTTCACGCGCGAGTGTGGATGCGCTTGCGTTCACGGGAGCTTCACGCGTCGTAAACCCTTTGAAGCGCTCACAAAATACCGACACTGAACGGGGAACATGGTGTGAAAAGGCGCGAAGCCCGTGAACGGGCGCGAAAGCCATCCACATTCGCGGTTCACGCCTTTCACGGGTGTTCACGGCGTGAATGTGGAGGGCGCTTCAGAGATTTTTATTTTTATGTTGCGTTATTTATATACCTCCAAAAAGTAGTGAGACTGATTATATGATGTTATTTAGGATAATAGAAAAATTTTGTGATATGTATAGCGCTGTGGTAGTATTAGGAGATTTTAATTTACATTCCTGTCCGTAATATGTTAGTAATTATTATGTATATTTTCAGGCTTATTGTGGATTCACTCAGAGCAACAGCATAGAAAACTGTATTGGTCGCTGCTTAGATTTAGTGTTAAGTACATGGGATGGTGTGTGCGTGAGTGCGGCGCCTCCACTGGTGTCTCTCGACCCTTACCATCCCGCGCTCGCGGTATCGGTCCGGTGTCCCGCGCCGACGCCCTCATGCTCGCTGACGCCAGACTTGGCCGACGCTGGTGATACTTTTCCGAACAATAACAAATATTACGTGCCGGAGCGATGGTATTTTAAAAAAGCAGATCTGTTAAGACTATATTCGTCCATAGCAGCTGTAGATTGGGGTCATATGTGGGGTCTTAACTTAGAAATGAGTTTAAATTATTTTTATGACATTATTTGTTCAGTTATAGATGACTGCGTTCCAAAGAAAAAGCGAAACGTTGTGAGCTCAAGGTATCATTACCCCAATTGGTTCACACCTGAAATAATTCGCAACATAAAATTAAAAGCGATTCTGCACAAAAGATATAAATCGAGTGGGTTAGCGGAAGATTACGGTAAATACTTGCAGTGTAGAGCGAGAGTAAAGAAGAAGACACTTTATCAGCACCGCGTCCAAAATCACCTACATAAACAACCAAAGCCGTTTTGGAACTACATAAAATCTCAAAGGGGTAGTAGACACTCACGGTCAATATTACGGGATGGGGAGGCGTTAACGGGTCAACAAAGTGTTGAAGAATTCCCGAGGTATTTCCACTAGGTGTATAGCACGAAACAGGCAGACTTAGACGTGAACGCGTGTATCATTAATGCTGGTGGAGGTAATGGTGGTGCGCGCGTGCATCTAGACCGCTTAAAACTAGAAGAAGTTATAGGTGCGCTACAGCGGATAAAGCCTAAGTCTGCCGTAGGACCGGACGGCATACCTCCCTACGTATTTAGGTTTTGTAGAGAAGTGTTTGCTGAACCTCTAGTTCACATATATAACCTTTGCATTGAGTCGGCGGTGTCTCCCGAGAGGTGGAAAATAACACGAGTCGTGCCGGTACCCAAGAAAGGTATATCAACTAAAGTAGAAGGATAAAGACCTGTAGCTGTCCTGTCAACACCAGCGAAAGTGTTGGAGTCTGCTATACATAAAAATGTACTCTCGCAGGTAAACACCCAGCTAACAGATGCTCAGTATGGCTTTCGACCAGCACGGAGTACCGCAAGCAACCTTCTGAACTACATGGCTGATATCGTGTCGGTAGTGGACAGTGGAGTACAAGTGGACGTTGCTTATTTTGATTTTAGAAAAGCTTTCGACTTGGTCGATAATGACGTATTACTTAAAAAGTTAGCAATCATTGGTTTTACTTCACACTTACTACAATTGTTTGCCAGTTACATGAGGGACAGGCAACAATATGTGGAATAAGCTAGTTTCGTATCGAAACCATATTACACTCGATCTGGTGTGAGTCAAGGCAGCAATCTCGGTCCTCTCGAGTTTACATTAATGATAAACGATCTGCCGAGTGTTGTGATTGACGCTAAATGTTTGCTGTTCGCTGACGACCTCAAGCTGTATCTGCCAATAGGGAACGGAGGACGAGAGTAAAGATGTATAATAAATTGCAGTTTAATTCATCTAAGTGTGTAACGCCAACTTTTACTCGCGCACGCAATCCCGTGCGCTATACGTATGCACTGGATGGAGTAGCTATGCCACGGGTGAACGAGGTTAAGGATTTGGGTGTTCGTTTCACCTCAGTACTTAATTTCCAAAATCATATAGCGGACATCTGCAAGAAAGCGTATCGCAACTTAGGTTTTATACTGCGCAGGGCTCGTTGTTTCACTAACATTAAAGCCACTGTAGCACTGTATAACGCCTTAGTTAGGAGCCAGCTTGAGTTCAACGCTGTTATTTGGACTCCACATGAAATGAAATGTAGCCTCATGCTGGAAAGAATTCAAAACTTTGTTAGATTTCTATATTTCAAACAGTATGGGGTATATCCTTTTTACCCACTAAAATATCCAACCTTATTCGTTTTATGTATGGTGGGATATAATGAACTCCGTGTTAGGCGGAACCTCGCATTGGTATCATATTTTCTCCAAGTAATAAGAGGAAAGATAGACAATCCTTATTTCTTGGAGGGTAATATATTTGAATGTGCCGTAGAAATCGTGTGGCGAAGGCGACGGCCGCGGCTGCTGGCGGTGCCACGTGCTCGCACCAACTTGCTGCGGGAGGCGCCGCGCACTCGCGCCACCAGACTACTTAACCTTATCCATGAGGAAGTTGACATATTTGTATGTTCTATGAGTGAATTCACAAGGGCTGCATTATTTATAATATGTTATAATAATTAAAATGTTTACTGTTTTCACTAGCGCATTAGGTCATTAGATCCTGTAATGTTAGTGATAAGTTTGGCTGAATAAATAAATAAATAAATAACATGTAACATAATTAAAGCACTTTGAGAAAGTAGTTTGTTCAGAATCGTTTACTGAATTGATTCCTATCATTTTTAATATAGGTAATTTTTTATCCCAAAAACAATTAAAACTACGTAAATTACAGTCACACTAAATCTGTACAGTCAAAACAAACTGAAATGGACCGTAACTTAAAACATTAATACTTTTAAGAGTGCAGTTTTATTTGTATTATTACTAATTCTGTCACTCAATAAAAATAAAGAAAAATAAACTTTATTTCAAGCACGTTAAAGTCTTTGCGTTCGTGGATTTGTACTGTGACCACAACATTCTTCTGGAATCAGTATAACTAATTTGATAAATAATCAGTGCATAAAAATGTTTAAGTTAAAATTTCAGTGTATGTATTATGATTATATCATAATATAGTAATTGGGGTGTCTGAGGGTGTGCGTTAATTACGTTACATGTTGTATATATATACGTATATATATATATATATATATATATATATATATATACATATATTGGTTGTTAGTGTAAATACCGTTGTCCTTGAAACCAGTGGTTTGGTTTCACTTATAGAACGTAAATTCAATGAAAAATAACTACATTTTTTTTTAGTAAAATCTAAATTTTTGCCTGTCCTATGCCAGGATGAAAGTATGAAAGAAAAAATTACATCACAGGTTATGTGTACGTATTGTTTTTTAATGTTGAATGTTGTGTAGGTAGCTAGCGCGGGCGGTGATTTTTACAGTGATTACGTCACTCGAGCGCATAGGGTATCCCATATAATTTAAGGACGGTGTCGGACAGAAACTTTTTAAATTTTATGAAAGAAAATAGCGGTTTTATTTTTAAATTTATTGATTGAAAATGGTGACAACGGTTTATATATATATATATATATATATATATATATATATATATATATATATATATATATATATATATATATATATATATATATATATATATATATATATATTGTTAAAAAATTTACGAAAATACTCTCGGGGCATTTTACCTGTTAAAACTACTCAAATATAACCCCGGTTTCGTTCCGAACGGATTTCCCGGGATCCCTCATATAAGCTGGTGGTATTGCCACCGTGAGGTTTAAGCCGGTAGGAGTTCGGCATGAAGGATTTCCCCTCAATAAAAACCCTTTAATATAAGATCCCGTTTGCGACATTACTGTTACTGTTGTCAACCGGAATAATGTAACAAACATTTTAACTAACATTGCAAACAAATAATGTCTTTAAATTTTGTTTTCAAATCTACCTAAACGGGGTATCTAGGTGGAATGGTATTCTTGATATACAGTGAATCCAAATGACCTTAATGAAGTGGGGTAAAGTAACAGCACATATACGTCCCACGCCTGGGCACAGAACTCTCATTCCTAAAGGAGAGAAAGTGTCCACCTTGCTGCTCAAATGCGTATAGGCAGACTTCATGTTATGTCATTTTTATATCTCAGACATGTGGGTTTCCTCACGATGTTTTTTTACTCACTGCCGAGCACTTGATAAATCAGCACTTAAAGTTGGAATTAACAATTTAATTGGTGCCCGTGGGGATCGAACCTGGGTTGCTTGCGTACTGTGAAATTAACATATAATATTAAGGAATTTATGGATGATAATAACCCCTGGGAAGGGTGATCGCTACCAAGCTATTTCTGATTTGTCTTGTGTTGTTAATTGTAAACATCATTGTAAGCTATTATTTGGAAAAAAAATTGTCGCGCTGGGTTCCTTGCTGATTCTTCCCAGGTTAGAGGTTTTTTTTTTTGCGAACCAGTGGTAAATGAAAAAAGTGACTTTCAATAAGTATTGTTTATAATCTATATTGAATAAAAAAGTTTCTGTTTCTGTTTCAAACAGATGAGCGTTTAGCTCCTGAAATACCACGGCTCTCGATGATGCTCGGAATGACCTATGGAATACAGCAATGTATAGCATCGAATATTGACTTTGTTATAGTATCCACAAAAAAAAAACATTAAATGTTGTTTAACCGTTAAGAAAACGTTATAATTTTTGGGGCATCATTGCAATATATATGTTAATAAATTATAATAAACATAGGCAGTTTAAACACTTAATCGAGTACCTATATAGGCACAAATTTATACACTTAAGTGCAATTTGAAACTAACCTCGTAATAAAGAGGACTTTAAAGTTGACATGTTAAAATTTAGTGGATTTCGTAACTTTAATTATTTAGGTAAGTGGACTTTGTTACGCCGAACATGATAGTGCTTAATTGAATTAATTTATAAATAACGTTAAATACAATAATATAATATCCAATAGAAAAATGAAAAAGCTAAGCATTTTTGCTATAACAACTCTTCTTGTTAAATTCCAATATAGTAAAATATATTCTACATTAATATCATAAAGGATTTGCTTGGATTTAGTTGGATTTGCTTTCCAACTAAAACGTTCACTTTACAACTAAAGAAGCAGTGTGAAATAGATAGTAAGCGACAGGGTAAAGTGCAAATTTGCGGGTTTTACTTCATTCACAGAAACTCTGTAACTTGAGCCGTGATCAAGACCCTTGCTTTAAACTTCTAGTTCAGTACTGAATTGTTATAGAAATAATGTTAAATGTAAAGGGAATTACCGTGTCTGAAGCAAAATAACTAAACCGTTACCATGTGTGTGTTAAAGCCTGTCAAAATTCCACTGCTGAACGTAGGCCTTCCCCATAGATTGTCTCATAGAGAGGATTGCCATAGTTGCCACGCTTGTCAGTCGAGCTGGTAACTGCAGTTTTTATTTTTAGTTGTAAAGATGAAGCCCTGGTAGCTCAGGGGCTAGGTGTGGTATCTACAGTATAACCCCTACTCATATGAGGAAATTTACGTGGGAAGCCTATCTACATCGGTGGTTTTTATATGCCGTAAAAGTTGGATTGATGGTTGCTCCAGTGCGTGTTGACGGACTTCACAAGTCCAGCGTGCAAGTGTTTTTTCAGTATTTTCTTTTACCGCCAAACACGTGGTTAATCGGCATTTAAAATTAACAATTCCATTTGTGCTGGCGATAATCAAAACGGGGTTGCTTGCATAGGGTGAAGTTAACAGTAAGCGCTTAGCTCTTGAGCTACTACGTTTTTTTTCTATTAGAAAATCTCAATCAATTATAATTAAAATGCAACATTCTACTAACCAGGAGAAAATTGTAGGTACATTATATAAATAAACTATCGATTCACCCCGGCATCGCACGGATGATTTCTGGATTTCAACAACAGCGCCACGCACAGGTTATTTCTGCATTTCAACAACAGCGCCACGCACAGGTAATTTCTGTATTTCAACAACAGTGCCACGCACAGGTAATTTCTGTATTTCAACAACAGCGCCACGCACAGGTAATTTCTGTATTTCAACAACAGCGCCACGCACAGGTAATTTCTGTATTTCAACAACAGCGTCACGCACAGGTAATTTCTGGATTTCAACAACAGCGCCACGCACGGGTAATTTCTGTATTTCAACAACAGCGCCACGCACAGGTAATTTCTGTATTTCAACAACAGCGCCATGCACAGGTAATTTCTGGATTTCGACAACAGCGCCACGCACGGGTAATTTCTGTATTTCAACAACAGCGTCACGCACAGGTAATTTCTGTATTTCAACAACAGCGTCACGCACAGGTAATTTCTGTATTTCAACAACAGCGCCACGCACAGGTAATTTTTGTATTTCAACAACAGCGTCACGCACAGGTAATTTCTGTATTTCAACAACAGCGCCACGCACAGGTTATTTCTGCATTTCAACAACAGCGCCACGCACAGGTAATTTCTGGATTTCAACAACAGCGCCACGCACAGGTAATTTCTGGATTTCAACAACAGCTCCACGTATAGGTAATTTCTGGATTTCAACAACAGCGCCACGCACAGGTAATTTCTGTATTTCAACAACAGCGCCACGCACAGGTAATTTCTGGATTTCAACAGCAGCGCCACGCACAGGTAATTTCTGTATTTCAACAACAGCGCCACGCACAGGTAATTTCTGTATTTCAACAACAGCGTCACGCACAGGTAATTTCTGTATTTCAACAACAGCGCCACGCACAGGTAATTTCTGGATTTCAACAACAGCGCCACGCACGGGTAATTTCTGGATTTCAACAACAGCGCCACCTATCTCCAATTGTAAATTTAAACCATCCAGAGTTAGTCAAACAAACACAAACATTTCATCAAAATCGGTTCAACCGGTTAATAGATGGAAGCATAACCATCTCATAGATATCTAATACTCGACGGTGACAATAGTAAGAGTCAAAGATGTGAGACGTCTGGTACTGGGATTGTTAATCTATTCATGCGAGATATGAGATTTCACGAAGTGATATAGATGAAGGAGAAGAGTTAATATAGATCTTAAAAGGTTTAGGAGTCTTTATACTACCACACATATAAATAAAATTGAAGTGGCTCTGTGGGGGGTGAGAGTTCAGTGGACTGTATTTATGTTTTATTGAGGGAGAAACTGAACTACTATGAAGAAGAAAACTAATTACTGTGACATCTGTCTGACTAATAACTTAATTGATGATAATTGCTATTTTAAACTGACAGGGGTTAAGACGGAATTAAAGAACTTCGAAATAATAGCTAGATTGTACACTATTTACAATTATATTGCGACTGTTAATACTAAAACACTATTTGATTACTATATGAATCTAATAGGGAGCTTGAGGGCTCTTTTTTGCTTTCTGTAGCCGCGCGACGACAAAATCTCGCCAGAAGCGCCTTTTTATTTCTATGGTCGGTGTTACTTAGGCACAGATTCGGTGCCAGCGCTTGTCCTTGCGGGGCCCTGTTCTGATGCGGGGTGCGGGATACGTGTCTACGCGGGTGCGGTGCTGGGCGACGGACGATTGCTTCTTCGCCGTCCGTAACAGGCTCTATATAATATCGTAATAACCTCCTTGTGTTTTTACATAAGAGGGGCAAACCAGCATGCGGCTCACTTGGTGGTAAGTGCCTACCGCCGCCCATGAACAAATGCAACACCAGGGGAACTACAGGTGCGTTGCCGGTTAGCGGTTGAGCTCTTATACATATAAGTAACCATTGTAAAATGATTGTCTGTCTGTCGGTCTGTCCGTCCGGACTAATGGCTGAGACTATTGTATTGAGACTCCACGAACAGACAGAGAGCTGTGCGAGAGGTGATCTAGCTATGTTTTTTCGATATACTTACTATATTTCCTGGAAAAAACATTGCCCGAAACGGCACCATACCGTGGCCTCCTAGGTCACCAGATTTAACTCCGTGTGATTTTTTCTTATGGGGATACCTAAAATATGTCGTTTACATAACAAATCCGAAGACTGTGACACAACTTAAAGAAAATATTCGAGCAGAAATTAGCAGGATTCCCAAGTCTCTCTGTAAACGCGTTTTTGAAAACATGCGTGATCGACTCGAGGAGTGTGTCAGGGTCGATAGTCGCCATTTGGAAAACGTGGTTTTCAAAAAATAAAATCCGCATATGTTGTCTTAATATTAAAATAAATGTAATTTGTATTAAAGGTGTAGTTTTTTTATAAGTCCTCAAATTTTGAAATCTGCCACTGGACACCCTGTACTTTTATATTTAAGTCAACAAGCTTTTTAAATTAAATAAAAAAACAGTTAATTGTTCTAATGTGAAATATTTTACGCACATAAACGTTATGTACGTGGACAAGCAAAAGAACTAGACAACTATTGTTAGGTAAACGTAAACAAACAGCTCTCACGTCTGTCACCAAGGAGGAGTAAGCAGAGAATACGGTTTTTTTTATGGAAAAGGAATCAAATGAGTAGGTAGACAGCTCACCTTATGGCATTTATTTGACACGATTGTGATATTATATTTACGCACACATGCTTAATTAAGAATCTTAGTTTGGACCATCCTCAATATATCGCCGATTTGGACGATAAACTAGTTTGCTGATTCTACCACTCATTTCTACAGTATAATAATTTGTTATTCTTTCCTCGTTTATTCTTTTACGTGTCTAAACTGAAATTTTGAAGAATATCAGGCAAGACCTACTGTCGCAGTTTCCCGAAAGTAACACAGCCGTGTTGACCTCTTCGGTCGATCAAAGAGATCTATACCATACTTAGTGGCAATCGATAGGTGAGGTCTTTGTCCAGCAGTGGACTTGTTGGCTGGAGTATTGGTAGTGGTAATAGTAATGAGACATAATTTCTGTCTGCGTTCCATAAAAAAGGGCAGATACTATACAAATAAAATTACAAAATCCAATAGGGTAGTAAAAGACATTTACAATATTATAAAGTGTCCTTTTTATAGTAATTACCTCCCATATAAAATTTTTATACATGATTCTTACTTTTATTTTGACATTCAATTAGAATGGGATTGTTAAGTTTGTTAAGAGCAACAATTCTACAAGTTTGCTGCATCGGTTTTTTTCCATTTAAAAAATAATACGTCACTACCAGAAATTTCAACCGAACCTGCTGTAAGTTTTAACATATGGTTAATTCTCAAACTTTAGAACAGCACAGAAAAGTTAAGAAAGTTCTAAAAATTCCCTATGAGTTGGATTTTCGGAGTTTCAAACAAAAGCTGTTGTGATGTTAGTGCAAAGAAAAGTAAAAAGAGATAAGTTTTGATTCTAAATTTTCTTATTCTTTCTTTAACTTAACTGCAAGTTTCCCTCAGAAATGTGAGGAGGCATGGCTCACCATTAGGACGTATATAGGCTGTAACCTTTAATTTTGTCTTTTAATATAACATAAAATTAAAATGGTAAGTTATGGGATTAGGGGATTCCTTATGAAAAGTGGATTTTGTAGTCCATGGACATTACACCTAATCTGAAACAAAATCAGCTACCTATGCCTTGTTTACTCAGAAGGCTTTAATGGAATACATCATAGTTAGCCGCTAATGTACTAAGCGCAGTGTTTGATGCATACACCTTGGAACCAAGGGGTTGCAGTAATTTCCGCACCCAATTGATGATTCCTAGTTTACGTATTTTCTGCCTAACACCTTCAAAACGATTTCAGCCAAGCAGTATAGCATATAGTGGTGTGTTTTGAATGTTAATAGAACCAGTATAATTACTGGCTTTTTGTTATTTTTATAGAGAAAGAAGCAAAAGTAAGGCTATGCAAATGAGCACACAGTCCACCTGATGGTAGGGAAAACTGTGGCCATAGCCGTACACACCTGCATTTATCCCCAATTTCGTAGAAGAACGAAGCCAATGCCGTTTAGAGAATCTGACTAATGACTCCAGACTCTATTCATTTGTGGCACTTTGAGTCAATATGTCAATTGATTTCAAATTACAGTATTTATACTTCCCACTGTAGGACGTAAGCTTTCTCCAATTTACTTTACAGTATTTATACTTTGATTATAAAACTAAATTTACGGATTCTATCGCGTTTATTTAACTGATTTTACTTATTTTTAATTCCCGACGTTTCGAGTGCTTTACAGCAACCATGGTCACGGGGGAGTCCCCCCATGGTTGCTGTATGTTCGCGTAAATTTAAAAAATCATTAGTATTTAACTTCCCATTGTAGGACGTAAGCCTTCTCTAATCTACTTTGCAGTCTTTATACTTCTCACTGTAGGACGTTAGCCTTCTCTATCTTTATGGGTTTTTAATTAACTGTGTTATTTCAACGATTAATTCAACGATTTTCTCTTTCACCGCCAAGTTGAGAGCGCTGAAGGTTTTCATGAAACGTTCGAATCCAACATTCGATTACTGTCGTGAACCATTAGCTAGTATCATTTTAATAAATAAAAGATGGTTAGAGCACTAAATATTGCAATTAACAATTTAATTAGCGCTGGCGGAAATTGAACATAACTGCACATTATATGCGAACAAAAATGTTTATTAATTTTATTATTTCCTCATTTTATAAAGTGTCCCGTGTGCTTTTCGTGTCATTGGAAGAATTAATTTTAAAATGGCGTTTTGGAGTATTGGAAATCTTTCCACTTACGAGTATTGAATTTTAAATTTCATTTAATTTGTATTTTTTAGAGAATTTACCTGCTGTTAAAAAGAAAGTTTATATTTTCGAATGTATTTCGAATAACGAAAAATACTGAACTGGAACAGCTAGTATGCTAAGAGTGGGTACAAAGACAAATTGCCAATCTTAGATGCGATTTTTACACAGCTGAAGTAACAAACAAGCTTAGAGCCCACCTGATGATGAGCGGCTGCCGCAGTCCACGGCACCTGCAAACGAATTCAAAGAAGGCTGGAGATACATTGTCGTCTCTAAGGACAACGATGAAATGCCTCACAACATGTAGTTACACGGTCTCTCCATGTCCAGCAGACAGGATGACAGCGGCATGAGCACTGCTGATTGGAAGCAGAAACCCAGACGAACTTCTAGACAGAAAAGTAGTCCCAACACCTTATATCTTTATTAGCGTAAAAATATTCAATTATTAAAACACTTAAAAATACACGCCCTTTTTAAGCCCTTGCTGAAAGCGCTGCTTTGCACGCGTTTGTGTATTAAAATTATCAAAGGGTCGGAAGTCAAAGGAAGAAAAGTCGAGTAAAGTATAGGTGGCGCGTAAATAAATTATGGTGCAAGCCTTTTGCAGGTTATTGATCTGTTATTAATATTTCCATTAGGTATATTTAAAAAAAAACTATACTCGTCATTATTCATTTAGAAAAAGTCTAATACCACATCGAAAAACTTTTTTAAATGACTTAAAAAAGGCGAATGTTCTAAACTTGATCGTATTTTGTATGTAGCAATATTTCAACTAATCAAAGTACGCAATTATTTTCATTATATTTTATTTTATAGAATAAGGATGACAAACAAGCACACAGGCTTTTGTTACGCTAAGACAGTGCTATTTTCCACCTACAGCTTGATCACCACTTACCACCCGGTGGGTTTGTGGTCAAGCACTGACATGAGTAAAAAAACCACAGTATACCTGATGGTAAGAGATTGCTATGGCCCATAGATACCAATATCTATCGATTTATCATCGATAAAGGATTAAAATACAAATGCGCTGTCACTTCCTGAGGACTAAAATGTAATGCTCAGTTTCCAGGAAAACGGGTCTCCGGTTCTCTTCACTCACCATACAAAATACAGCAGCATTGAGTTGCTATTTCACGCTAGTGTTCTGTGTGGTCCAAACCCTGGTCAATTCATGCTACAACGATAATATAGTTACTGTGTAGCTCCACCACTTATATTTGGAATTTACTGTCCACTGACGATTCAAATGATAATAATGTATGGCCAAAAGTATGTATCTTATGTTAGAGATTTGAATATATTTGTAATACGAAACTAACGTACACTAGCTTACAAGATTATTTGCTCTATTGTGCTCCAATTTTGCTTCAGAAAAATTAAGCAATGGGAGCAACTTTCTCCTTTGGGAATAATTTAGTACTCGGTGTATTGTTTTAGACCTTCATGAAGAATCTTTTTATTCCTTCCTTTAGTCCTTCACTGCTGGCCGTATGAGGACGCTCAAGGTCGCTCAGCGAGCTATGGAGAGGGCTATGCTCGGGGTTTCTCTGCGTGATATATTCAGAAATGAGGATATCCGCAATAGAACCTGAGTGACTGACATTGCCCAACGGATTAGTAAGCTGAAGTGGCAACTTGGTGGCAACAACAAAAAGCTCGGAAGAACCGATAACCGATGGGGAAGAAAGGTTCTCGAGTGGCAGCCTCGTACCGGTAGGCGTAGTGTAGGGCGACCCCTCACTAGATGGAGTGACGACCTGGTAAGACATGCAGCAAGTCGGTAGATGCAGGTAACTCAGGACCGTGCTTTGTGGCACTCCTTGGTGGAGGCCTATGTTCAGCAATTACGTTTTTATACGTGGTAGAGCCATACTGCGGTTATATTAGTAGTATAGTTGTAGCACGAATGGGTCGGCTCGACCGGGGAAGGACCACGCTCTCACAGAATACCAGCGTGAAATAGTAGCTTAACGCTGCTGTGTTTCGTATAGTGAGTGTAGAGACCGGAGACCCTTTTTACAGGAAACGAGGCATTCCATCTTAGTTCTCACCACGGGTGACAACGCATCTGCATTTTGATTCGTAATCGAGGATATATGTAGATGTCTATGGGCCGCAGCAACTACTTACCATCAGGTGGACTGTGTGCTCGTTTGTCACCCTATCCTATAAGAAAAAAGTCCTTGTGAAGGACTGTAATGATGATGATGATGGTGAATCTTTTTATTAGACGTTGAAATAAAATTATGTTTAAATATAAATACAGAAAAAGAGAAATAAAAACTGGCCAAGTTTGTTTCTGTTGTACAAAATCTTCCTAATGTTTCTAATCTCCAAAGTTTGAGCGATCCAGTAGTGGTAATAATTTTTATAGAAAGTATTAACACAGCTATTTTTTAGAATGTGAAGTTCTATTATTTTAAAATATAGCATGGGAAACAAACTTTTCAAGCTTTATGAAACTTGGTATTTGAAAAATGAGCCTAATTGGTGAAGCAGTTTAATATGGAACCTCATTATTACTTAAAAATACCAATCTAATGAGACCTATATCGGAAGAATATGCAAAATGTTTATCATGCTGTGAGACATAAGCACATGGTCACGTTTCACGTATACTAGAACAACGCGACTGTCCAATTGTTCCATAACTCTCGCAGAAATAAAAGACCTGTGCACAACATTGAAACTCCATTTTATTTCTTAACAAAAAACGTTACCGATTTTCTCCTGTATCGTGGAAACAGTTTACAAGGACAAACATCCAGACCCGGAACAATTATTTATAGGCCATACAAATACTTTGTAGCTCACGCCATATATTGCCATAGTTGCCACGCTTGGCGAGCGGGTTGGCAACAACAGTTTTTTGTTGTTACGTTGCATTTATTAGAATGATACTGCTGCCCATCTCCTGACTTAGTTTTCCTCTATCGACTTTTACGACATAAGAGGTAGTGGATATTCCTACACCGCCACTACGCGGGCAACTTTCAGGAGATTACGACACATCTTCTTGTCAGATATACTTTAAAACTTGAAAACAAGATTGTACTACCAGTGCGAGCTACCAGTGATGACTTGTGGATCTGTGATCCGTGGTCCTTCACTGCTGGCCGCATTATCAACCTCAAGGTCCCTCGCTGGCGGGCTATGCTCAGGATTTTTCTGCGTCATAAACTTAGGAATGAGGATATCTGCAGTAGAACGAGAGTAACGACATAGTCCAAGGATTAGTAAGCTGAAGTGGCAATGGGTCGGCCATATAACTCGAAAAACCGATAACCGATGGGGAATAAAGGTCTTCGAGTTGCAGCCTCGTACTGGTGGGTGAAGTATGGGGCGGCACCCCACTAGATGATTGATGACCTGGTAATACATGCAGGATGGCGATGAATGCTGGTGACTCAGGACTGTGCTATATGTCATTCCTTGGAGGAGGCCTGTGTTCATCAGTGTACTTGTGAAGAGATGTAATGATGATGATGATGATGGTACAAATACTTGTTTCGTGCGTTGCACTCATTGCTAAGCCACTTCGCCAAAAAGCCATCGGACGTATATAGTCTCTACTTTTTGGAGTGTAATAGACTAATTCAGTCGATAAATGACTATTAACAGCCGTGAATCAATACACATTTAGTAAGTTTAATAATGTATTATATTATAAAGCTAAATATACTCATATTACCGTCAGCTACGTAAATTAGTGAGTCCATTTATGAACACTCTAATGGAGCACGGAGCGCCTCAAAATTAGCTATATTGTCAAAATAATATCAATGCAACAAACTCGACTAGTGGATTAAATTGCTAGTGCTTTTGCCTGTTTAAATACTACGTAATTTAACATAATGTTTTCGGCGATCACGAGGCGATACAAAAGGCTGTATGGTAAGTAAAAGTGATAAATCTACTGCTTTTAATTTAAAAGAATAGATACAGATACATAAACACTTCTGTCACCAAGAGAAGTTTTTCAGAGACTACGGACTTCCGTTTGGCACGATCTCGACATACATCCAACGCCTACCTAACGTACACTTAATATTAGAACACCTAATGCTTAATAACATGCTTGTTATTTAAGGGTACTCTTAATTTGACTTAATATTTTTATAATAGTTTAAAAATACATCACCTATTTGCTAATTTGCCAATTTAAAAAAAGTCGTTTAAAAATAATAAATACATTGTAAAATGTGAGTTTATCTCGAATAAATGAATTTTATTCTATTCTTGCTCTCTATACCTTTTAGACTCCAACCCCAAGCAGCAGTACGCAACATATTGTGTTCGGGACACCGCTGCAGAGCACGGGACACTACTGACATTTGGCATCGTCATTACGTAAGAGGATTTTACGTCGTTCCAGATAGACTCCTAGCCAGAGTAGACGTAGATTTTACCCCCTGGTAAAATTCGTATCGTGTGTATGTTCATTGTGAAACCGATCATTTCTCGTTCCTCGGAACAATCAATATATCTTCTTTATTTCGGATAGCATGTATTCTTGTACAAACTTGCATTAGATTGCTGCATCTTCCATTTTTAGGTAGGGTTGAAAATCGCAGTAGATACCCGAAATCTCGCATAATCTAACTTAATAAATTTAATTCAATTGCTATGAATTTTCGCTTCTTAACATTCCTCTAAGTTTATTTACCTTCAAAAGACGACCATTAGAAATAATTTCGAGAGATATATTGATGAATTAGGATTGGTTTCATTAAATAATAAAAGAAGGCAAGACACCTGAGTCAAACCTGAAAAGGTTTATGTCAATAACTGAATTAAAAAAGGCCGCAAAGTAATATTATTTTTATTTAAAGGTTCAAACATATTTTCCATCAATTTATCAAAGTTTTGGCAAGCATTCGATTGAATGCCGATGTTTAACTATAACTAGCTGTCCAATTTACTGCTTGATTTTAATCATTAAACTGCGACTATTAAGACAACGTTAATGTAGATTCAAAAGATTGACAACATTCGATATAATCCTTTTATAATTAAACGGTATATTGCGATGTCATCTGAACTAAATTTTTTTATTGAATAACTTTTTATATATGGGTGGGTATTTAATTCTATTTCTTGCCCTGTAATGGCGGCCTTGAAGAATCAGCTATTCCGTAACACCCATTGTTGTTGATTCGACAAAGGGAAATTAAAACATTAGATGAGTAGCAGCATCTCCAGGATAACAACTCAATAATTTTCGATGTTAAAATAAAACAAAAAATTATATAGAATCATGTAATTTTCATAAACCCTTTTCCGTTTTTTTTTCTGTGATAGCACCTACTAAGCGCACTAGACATACTCCGTTATTTAATGTTCCTTTAAGTAACTCAAATTATGCACAGAATTCTGTAATATGTCGCATACTTAATATGTATAATAAAGAATTTTCTTCAACTGACATCTTCCACCAAAGCAAATCAGTCTTTAAAAAAGATATTATTTCAACATAAAGTAAGAAACTATAACAAACACACGTACACTCACGCAGTCTCCCTCTCTCTCTCTCTCACACACACACACACACGCACACACACACATGTATATACGCACGCAACTCTGTACATTATATGTGATGTAAATTTCATTCATATTATTTATTATTGTATAGTCAGACAGTTGTGTAATAGTTTTTTTTTCTCTGCTTATTGTCTCTTTTGTTTTTTGTGGAACTTATTTTTGAAATAACTTTAATATATCTAAGTACTTTATAATTAATATTATTAATTTGTAATTTTGTTGATTGTAATATTATAAATTGTAAACTGTAACAAGCGATAGTATGTACATTTATATAAAGTAAGAACCTGTTATTGGCATTATGGATTATCTGAGAAGTTCTGTTAATATTTATAACGTGCTGTTGGTTCTATGATCAATAAAGAAAAAAAGTTTTTAATTCATTAATTACTGCCTATAATAGTGCACTGGTAAGCATAAGCCTCCCCAAAGATTGTTTCATAAATGGGATATTTGCCGAAAATGATAAATGATAATTTATTTCTTTCTTTCTCGAGGAATACTAGTGTGTGTGTGTGTGTGTGTGTGTGTGTGTGTGTGTGTGTGTGTGTGTGCGTGCGCGCGTGTGTGTGTGTGTGTGTGTGTGTGTGTGTGTGTGTGTGTGTGTCTGTGTGTGTGCGTGCGTGCGTGTGTGCGTGCATGCGTGCGTGCGAGCGTGCGAGCGTGTGTGCGTGTGTGTGTGTAGGTGCTTAAATGGGTAGGCATATTATTATAATAAAGTCAGTAGTATTTTGCAATTATTTTGCAACCTTCCGCTGAAAGCCATCTGTTAAGATTAGCGGTCACCCGCCGTAGAGTCAACATCACCTGAACATGCCTCGTGTAGAGGCGAAACACGTGTCGTATTATCTTTGATGGTGTCTCTTTCCTAGAATAGTGGTGTTGGGAGTAGTGGCGATAGGAGTAGTGGTGCTGGGATAGGTGGTGACGGTATAAGTGCACGCAATTGACGCAAAATAACTATTAATATCCTTATTATAATGGATTTCCGCAAATGATGATTCTATCAAATATCTATAATATTTATGTTCTTTCATTTAATAAACATGGTTGCCACACTTGGCAGACCGGTTGGCAACGCAGTACAATTATTTCTAGTTGATATTAGTTAAACGCAGCTACCAATCTCCTGGGCTTTTCCCCTCTGTCAACTCTTACGACATCAACGGGACGATATGGAGAAGTGGATATTCTTACACCGTCACTACATGAACTAAATGAACAAAAAAATTGTAATGAAAAATTCCGTTGACAACCCACAGCAGAATTGTGTTGATATACTGTAGTTGCAGCACGAATGGTTCGGTTCGACCGGGGTAGGACCACGCTCTCACAGAATACCATAAAATAGCAGCTTAATGCTGCTGTGTTTCGTATAGTGTTTTTCCTTTTTTGTTTTTTTTTTTCTTTTTTTTTTTTTTCCTTGGGGTTGGCTTTTCCCTTTCTCGGGCGTTTTTTTAACTTCAGTGTAGACAACCGCAGACCCTTTGTACTGGAAACGAGGCATTCCATCTTAGTCTTTAGGGCTGGCAATTGAAGATAAATGTGGATGTCTATGGGCCACGGCATTCACTTACCATCAGGTGTACTGTGTGCTCGTTTGTCACCTATACGCTAAAGAAAAACTATATTTATATGTTACCAACAACCATTCATAGCGAATGGGCCTGCCTCTTCCCAAATGCCTCAAACTGCACCCACGGGATGAAATCGGATGATGGATTCAATTTATACCGCAACGCCACGGTGCCAATAAGCCAATAACACTATATAAAATTTACTTAATATGATTTAGATTTTCAATATGAAAGTAATATCCTTTTCTTCCTGTCCTTATTTCAAGTCCGTGTTTCTCTTCCATTCTCTTATATCAGCTATCATGTTTTCACTCACTCCTATCTTACTCATATCAACCCTAATACAGTCTATCCATCTTTTCGTAGGCCTCCCTCTTCTCTTATATCCATCCACATTCATAGCCAACATTCTTCTTGTTACATTTTTACTTCTTTTCACGTAATATGTCATTATCACGTTAGCTTACCATTTTTCAACTTATCCGTGAACGGGGACGCTTCCAAACCATGAGAATAAAGTCCTCCAGACCGAATGTTTATGTCACGATGGCCAACCTCAACGGAGACTAGCCAATAAGCAGAGGACAGGAAGTTAAAGTTAATTTTTCTTTGCGTGTTTGGGTGTTAAACACCGCAAACTTCCTAACTAAAGACCTTCACAGGAAACCTCATAACCGATTTTCACTAGACTCGGGATTTGAACTACCTGATCACTAGACTTGCTTACGATCACTAGAGCAATGGGATAATCAATATATAATACTATAATACATTATAAGAATATTACAGCGTTTTGAGTATAGCTGAAGCAGCAACAGTAATCAAATAACGGCACTGATTGCAACTGCGAAAGAAGAAATCGTGTTTGGAACACAACTAATATTAGCATTTTTCTAAGAATTTATTGCGTTTATTGTATTGCTGGAATTATTTTGAATGTCGTTTGTTTTTCTTGTTTTCTATTAATGCTGTGTTATTTACATTCTATACTAGGGATACTATTTGAACGAATGCGATTTACCAGTGTTGTGCGATTTAACAAACTTATAGTTTGGCTGTGGAAGTAACAGAGGAGATCTTCCGTCTGACCAAATATTCAGCCCAAGGAGCGGTCGTCACACCCAGACAGATATACAGAGCCATATATACCGCAGTACTTCGGAACTTTGATAGCGCGATTAGGCTTCACACTTTGACAGCACTGCCACAATACTATCTCCATTATCCCTACAAAAAGAACGCAAAGATAATAATAATAATCTTTATTGATAAACATATTACTTGCACAAAATTACAGTTTTAATAAAAAAGTGTATTGAAAGATGCTAATGAAATAACATTACGAATATAAGATTTACTTATATAGAATTAAATCTTATATTCGTCATATTATGTAATTAATTGCACATAACACAACACAAACAATGTATTTAATTGCACATATCGAACGAGAAGCGGAGAGGTTGGGTTTCACTGTCGACTTGTCAAGGTCATGCTACACGCTCCCAATAAATCTTGTTAAGGACGCGTTTGCAAATCAACCAAAATTAGGGTGTTTTTCGGTAGATTTTGTGACAAAACTAAACCAAATCAAATATAAGTAAAAACTACCATGTATAGATTGGTTCTTCATCTGCAAATGTCTGTAACTCTTTTGTTGAAAATAGTAGTTTTTTATATTGTAAAAACGAACTTTCGTTGCCATTTTCTACAAAATTAACGATACCGGCTTGTGTTTCGGTAGATGTTTTGGTCTATTATCAACATATTTAAAAATTTAAAAAATACTATAAGATGACAGACATATTCAATTAAAAAACCCTGTGTTTATTTTTTAACAAAATGTCACAAATAGTCGTAAAAAAAATAAAAACTGATGCACATTTTTTCACATATTTTGGTAATATGGATGAATCATAATGTATTGCAATAAGGGCTATTTTATTGTTGGTGCCTGCTTTGATTTATTGTACAAAGATTTCGATGAAACCACAGTCCGGGCTCGGCCGCCGTCGTGAGTGGACACTGCATCGCCTGTTTGCAGCGGCTCATTCTGAAAAGATCGCTGTACATACACAAAATATTAGAAAAAAACAAATTGGAAACATAAGTACTTGACAAGTGGTAAAATTATTATTTTTATACTCACAGTTTTTATTTAGCTAAAAATAAGTAGGATATATAAACTTACCTACCACTGCAACTCGTGGACGAGCGGAACTAGGTGTGCCGAGTTTGGGCTCGTTTTGTTGGTTATGATGAGACCTTACCTCTGGACTTGATGGCATGACCTGAAGGTGTACTTTCGTGACCGCTATTTGAACTTCTTGCAGAGTAAAACTAGGGGTGACGAATTTGGGCTCCGTTTTGTTAGTTATGACGAGTCTATACCTCTGGACTTGATGGAGTGACTTGAAGGTCTAAATCGGTGATTGCAACTGGAACTCCTAGACTGGTAGAACTAGGTGTGCCGAGTTTGGGTTCGTTTTGTTAGTTACGATGAGACCTTACCACCGGACTTGATAGAGTGACCTGAAGGGGTAATTCAGTAACTACTGCTGGAATTTCTGAACGAGTAGAACTAGGTGTGCCGAATTTGGGCTCGTTTTGTTGGTTATGATGAGACCTTACCTCTGGACTTGATGGCATGACCTGAAGGTGTACTTTCGTGACCGCTATTTGAACTTCTTGCAGAGTAAAACTAGGGGTGACGAATTTGGGCTCCGTTTTGTTAGTTATGACGAGTCTATACCTCTGGACTTGATGGAGTGAACTGAAGGTCTAAATCGGTGATTGCAACTGGAACTCCTAGACTGGTAGAACTAGGTGTGCCGAGTTTGGGTTCGTTTTGTTAGTTACGATGAGACCTTACCACCGGACTTGATAGAGTGACCTGAAGGGGTAATTCAGTAACTACTGCTGGAATTTCTGAACGAGTAGAACTAGGTGTGCCGAATTTGGGCTTCGTTTTGTTAGTTATGACGAGTCCATACCTCCGGACTTGATGGAG
This sequence comes from Parnassius apollo, assembly GCA_907164705.1. NCBI lineage: Eukaryota > Metazoa > Arthropoda > Insecta > Lepidoptera > Papilionidae > Parnassius > Parnassius apollo. Next base: position 2,474,726 of record CAJQZP010000226.1, on the reverse strand, counting down.
TGACCTGAAGGTGTAGTTCAGTGATTACAAGTGGAACTCCTAGACTTGTAGAACTAGGTGTGCCGAGTTTGGGTTCGTTTTGTTAGTTACGATGAGACCTTACCACCGGACTTGATTGAGTGACCTGAAGGTGTAATCAGGTGGTTACAAATGGAATTCCTAGACTAGTAGAACTAGGTGTGACGAGTTTGGTTTCGTTTTGTTAGTTACGATAAGACCTTACCACCGGACTTGATGGAGTGAAATTCGGCACACCTAGTTCTACTGGTTCAGAAATTCCAGCAGTAGTTACTGAATTACCCCTTCAGGTCGCTCCATCAAGTCTGGTGGTAAGGTCTCATCATAACTAACAAAACGACCCCCAACTCGGCACACCTAGTTCTACTAGTCTAGGAGTTCCACTTGTAATCACCGAATTACACCTTCAGGTCACTCCATCAAGTCCGGTGGTAAGGTCTCATCATAACCAACAAAACGAACCCAAACTCGGCACACCTAGTTCCACTAGTCTAGGAGTTCCTATTGTTGTAATCACCAAATTACACCTTCAGGTCACTCCATCAAGTCCGCAGGTAGGTAAGGTCTTATTATAACTGACAAAACCAGTTCAAAGTCCAGAGCTAACATCTCACTACCAGTAGAGGGCTTCCACTGCCAAGCAGTCTTTGGAGCAGGTATTCATATTTCGTATCGAAGTATATTTCTGAGGTAGGTATAAGAAATGAAAAATACATTCAATCTTTCAAATTATCAAAATAATTTCATTTGACTACGATTCCCACAGCCAACCGTGCGTACACTAGTGTGTGTGTGACTTTTGTCAATGTAGTAGTGCGATTCTATACCTATCCATTTTGTAAACGCGTCCTTAATATAATACATCTATCCTCGATTACGAATGAAAATACAGATACATTGTCACCAGTGAGGACTAAGATGGAATATCTCGTTTCCAGTGGAAAACGTTTCCGGTTTTCTGCACTCACGATACAAAACACAACAGCGTAAAATTGTGTGAGAGTGTGATACTTTCCCGGTCGAACCAACCCATTCGTGTTACAACCGTAATAGTGTAATATATCTGCTGCATGGTTCTACCACGTATAAATTAAATAAGTAAATTAATAAAGTAATTTATTAGAACTTTAAAGAGTAGAACGTGATAGCTTAGGGATCGCCGTAAATTTCACATTACCTACGCGAGTAATCCGGGTTCTATCCTGGCGACTTCAATCAAACTGTTAATTGTAGTATTAAGTACTAATTTACCGCGTGTTCGGCTGTGAGAAAAACATCCTAAGGAAACCTGTAACCTGAACCTGCTGAGAAATTAAAAAGATGAAAGGCGTGAAGTTCACAAACACGCATTGTAGCAGCGTGGCGGACATTTGCTTACCCTAAAACCCTCTCAGTAACGATATGAGGGTTGTGCCCAGCAGTGGGACGTATGTAACTTTAATAGAGTTAAGTCTGTTTATTTTATTGAATTTAAGAAAATGTAAAAACAAACCTTTTAATGGAGCGTCAAGTCAATCGCGCGCTTTTATTATATTAACAATTGGAATTCAGCACGATAGCGCCATAATGCTCGTAATAAAAAATTGTCTGCTGATCATAGGACTCTCCAAAATATCACAAAACACGATACTGATCCTTTTACAGGGTCGTCACTCAATCTGTTAGGGACGGACCTATACCTCGCTTTCTGGTACGAGGCTGCCTTTTGAGAACCCTTCTTGTCCATCAGTTACCGATTCTTTGACCTATATGACCGGCCTATTGTTAGGCTATGTCAGTTTTCCTGGTTCTACTGCGGATGCCTCATGTATGGCCTACAAATCAGTAATATGTAGGTTTCATACCTGGTCTGGCATTGAGTCCATGTGCATGTCGATGTTAATTAAAGACTTCTTGTTGTGTAAGAAATACGAGCCTTTCTTCATACGATTCCGATGATTTATATGAGAGACATTATAAAGAAGTGGCTATGTCGGGTGTAATAATCAGCACAGTATAACGTAATATGTGTATTATTTTGTGTTTACAATCGTAAAGAATGACTTGTAGTTCACACAAAAACTTTATACAGATTTTTATAAAAACCATTTGTGAGATTTCAGCTGTATTTTTTGTTTTGGACGCGCGAACAATTTGAGTCCGATCCACAACAGGCGACCGAGCGACCGAATGCCCGGCCAAGAGCAGTGTAGTTCCAGTAAACACGGTTTCGGTTGGAAGTCGCAATTAATTAGATTTTATCTTGACTGCTATAGTCGTAAACGGGAACCAAATTGTTCTTCTGCATCGAATAAAAACTAAATCCACAGTGTTTTTATATTTTCCCTATATCTTTCTCTATCTGTAACTCTTCATTAGCTCGGAGGATATCTAGGCTGCCAGAAATTTTATGAATAGGTTTTAACGATATTTTGCTGTTACGATATACCTAACAACCGACCCAGGTAACAAAGACATACAACACCTATGAAAACTGACAAAATCGTCATCCGAAATTCCCTGTTTCCTCCTCCAAAACTAGACTAGTTTTTCCCCAAATATATTGTAAGAAGGATTATGTCTAACTGTAAATATTTCCTGTTTTTTTATATTTCTTAAATTGTTTGCTAGATGACTAATAACCCTAAATAATGAGCAGTTATTGTAATTTTATATTTTAAAAATAATTAATTTTTGGAAAAAATAGGCTCATGGTAGTGGTAACCTTTTCAGAAATGAAAGGAGGTCTGCGCCCAGCAATGGGACGTATATAGGTTGTAACTTAAAATTTTTAACTTTACGGTACTGGTACATATAGTGCATTGGGGTAAGATCGGTGGTGAGGTAAGACCAAAAAAATTCAAATTTCCGGTGAATTATGCTATATTTTTTGAAAGCTAGCAATATGTTACAAGACTCCATTTTATTCTGCCCCGACCCCAAGTTTCAGCCAGTCGCTCCAAAAAGTAGGGCGTGTGCTGCGCAGTATTTTATAAAACAAGGTAATTTTTGTATTTTTTTCGTCCGTCCGGTCTTTCCCTATCACTTTTATTTGCGATTTGTAGCGACGTCCAGTCTTACCCCTTGATGGCCAATTCTTCTTCGTGCATATAAAAATTATGCCTTGTCTTCGCACACGTTTTAAGCAGAAACTGTTGAGTTTTGAAAAGTAAAAGCTTCTTGTAGCTAAATTATGTGTAACCATTAACGATTTGCGCCATGTTTCAGAAATCTGACGTATATGGATGTTGAGAAAATAAAGTTTTTGCCCGACTCTTTTAACTAGTCGAAAATCGTCCGGTATTACCCCAACGCACCTTATATATTACATCACAAATATTATTTTATTTTATTTATATGACATCATAATAATATTATATGGACTCCATTCCGCCCACATAAGTGTAATTAAGATTTTTCGTATTCATACTACGTAACCGCAGAATTCGTTTTTGAACCTTGAAATTAATCTGTCTCAGGTCATGAAGCTCTATCGGTGGCAACGATATCCTGACATTTCTCTCAATCGACTCTTACAATATTTAGGGAATGAGATGGGTTCACAGATTTTCTCCTAAATTTCAGAGCTTGGATTATTTTTACCCATCTACTCCAGACCATCATGACAGCCCATCACGCAGACCTCCCCCTAGAAATGCTACAAATCAAGGAACTTACCCACTTGTATCCACCAACTAAATGCATGATGCTCAATTCTCTTACCCGTACCAGCCCCGTACTTACCATAAGCACTTTTTGTTTTGAATAAGAAAAATTGCCAAAAATTCCGATAACAAAACCTACCACAATACTTGCAATAAAAAAATAATCCTATTAGGTCATTAGGTACGAGTATAATACAGTATAGAAACAAAAGTCACAAAACATTTTATTTAAACTGGCAATATTATATAGAGTATTTTATAAAACGGAAGTGACAACGAGCTTACAGTCTGCCTGTGTATAGGCATAAGTTGCCTTTCACCACATGGGCACAACCAACTTAAAACCAAGAAAGCTATAAATGCGTTGTCACCTCTGAGAATTAAAGAATGTCCTACGTCCCGTAATTATACAAGCTCTTCAGACAGGAACACAACAGCGCAGTACTTTTACCACAAGTAACCAAAAAAATTTATTACATTCTTATCATAGAACTTTGGCAATAAAACACAAATTGACCGTTAAACAAAAAAAACAGATATTGCGAATTGAAGCCAGAATTGTAATAAATTAAACAGATTGACGTCGACAAAATACAAAGACATCGCAAAATGGACGGTTTTGGAGCAGCTTCGTGTTCGCATCCGCTGTAGGAACTGATACGTCAATTTACTGTTAACTTTATCTTTCAGTATATCTTTTTCATATAAATAGACAATAAGATATTCCTCGCTTCCCACTGCTGGCCCCTGGGGAAGTGTATCGTTAAAACAGACGTGTCAAAATATTACACTTAATATTGTTCTGTATATGATAGTTTTAAGTCATATTTATGTTTTATAAATATTTTTAAGTTAAGGTACAATGATTCGAACAATGTTCTTAACTCTTAATTCAGAATCAGAAATCTGAATTTCAGATATCATGTTGTATTGAATTGAATGCCCCACCACTGCTGGGTACTTAAATATATTTCTTGGTGTTTAATGCTAAATCCAGTAAGAGGCTTACGCGCTGTCCCAATGCGAGTTGGCGGACTCGACATAGTATCATCTTTTAACTACCTCATTGGTCTATTGGTCATAAAACCGCAACTTCTAATCATGTACTCTCGCGTTTAATTGTAAAACCAGTTACTGAGTTTTTCTACCCTTTTAATTGATTAGTTGAACTGATCAGTTTAACCGACCGTGTGTCGTGTGTCGAGCTTTAGTTATGTGATGTAAAATTAGACCTTAACTTATAGATAAAACAAATAAAATCTTTATAAAAGTATGTTCGTAACATCTGACAAATTAGGTTCATCAACCAATTATAGCGTTTAGTTTATATTTTTTTTTATTTTATAATTATTTAGTAAAAATTAAAACCACCAATTCCTCAGTAAACCTTGAGATAATAAAATTTAGGATGTGGAAAGGATTTTGACTGGAAAGACGCAGTGATCGGACGACATAATATATTATTTTTCTATCATATCTCATAGTCGCCTCTCAGGACACCAATGCTACGTGAGTAAAAAAAAAACAAAAAAAAATTGAATACATCCCACACTAGTAAATAAAACGGATAGATCTAATTAAAATAAAACTTTAGTTACGTATTGCCAATGTTATTATAAGTAAAACGGTGTAGATAGGTCACCTACACAATATTCGATCTTCAAAAACGGCACACTAATGTACTCATGTATAACTAAATATTGCAATAGCACACTACATTACGATTAGACGTCAAAGTAGGATGGCATGATTAAAATTTCGCAAGCGTAAAAGAGACAAATCTAATTTGCGACAGTGCGTCGTCTTGTGTAGTAGGAACGATGTAGAATAATAATCAGATATGACATTATACCGTACACCGTGATTTGCTAGTATGCCTAAAATGCGATTCACTCATGAGTGCAAGTAGTAAAAGTAATAAAGTAGTAAAAATGCATTAAAAGTAGGAAAATAAAAAAATATTGGTTGTATTAAAAATTTATTACCAAATAAAGTGTAAAAATAATTATTTATATACGAACGTATATACCACTTCGTTACGCTACAAAACAAATAAATTGAACTTATTAATTAATAATGACATAGTTAATTTACCTTCAATAAAACAAGAAATATATGTACACAATTTGAATTACGATACTCAGAAGAGACCTATCTGTTTTTTATATTCTTTGATCAGAAACAATATAACTTCTCTTTCAAACTCACTCATTGGGGTATTTTTATCCCTCTCTATTTTTTCTGACAATATATTTTAAAATACGTAATTTTTGTAAACAATACGAAAATAAATTAAAGAAATAGTAAACGAATGAACTATGATCCCTTTTGACTTTTGGAAACCTTTCTTGTGTAGTTAGTGCAGAATCTCTGTTTTCTCAGATTTTCGGTGCAAGAACAAAACACGAATTATTATTAACGCTGTTGTCAATGACGCGACGATAGCGCGACGACTGAGCTGAGGTTTGCTAATTAGCGTAGTTTTTACGTGCCACTTGCAGTGAGCGTATAACCTATCTACCTATTTTCTTTTAATATCATTGCGTATTGCCTTGTTTATTTCGTAGCGTCAAACGACATTCCGTTCTACTTGCCAAGCAGATTATCGCTACGTCACGTCGCATCGGATTCCCAATGTTTGTTTTTATCCAAATTTGAAAGTTCACGGCAGTTTATAGTGTACAGTGTGCGTTTCAAGTCTACGTTTTTCATCAAGTTTATTTATAATTTCACCTTTGCTGCAATAGCATCAATAAATTTATAGTTTACGTTAACAAAGCTTATTTAATTAGGTTTACTAGAACTTAAGAAACAACTTTATATGTGGTAGAGCCATGAAGCAGCTATATGTATGGTTGTAGAACGGATAGGTCAGTTCGACCGGGACTACGTTCTCGCAGAATATCGGAGTGAAAAAGCAGCTTAATAATGCAGTGTTTCGTATAGTGAGTGTAGAGAACCGGGGACGATTTTGTACTAGGAGCTAGACATTCCATTTTAGTCCTTAGAGGTGACGACAACACACCTACATTATTATTCTTAATCGTGGATAAGTGTAGATGTCCACTTACCATCACGTGGAATTTGTACTCGTATGTCATTATTATTCTATAAAAAAATTATAGAAATGCACGGTGGTTGATAGCTAACAATATTATATGACGTATGTTTTTAAAATAATTAATGTGATAGTTGGACACATAGTTCACCTGGTACATGATTGGTGTAGTCCGTCTATTCGTTAATAAAAACCAAAATGCATCTGCGTTGACACCCCTTAGGTCTCGATGAAACACCTCTTTATAAAAGTATCAAAGGTATAAAAGGTCAGCTCAGTATAAAGCGTCTCGAGCTCTTTCTCCTTTATGATAAAAAACATATATGTATCTCGAAATTTTTATTCGAACAGCCCTTCTTGTACCATTTTCATACTTTTAATAAATCGTAAATAAACTTGTTCCTTTATGTCTGCTGAGAATTTTCGTAGCTAATTTATTATAAATTACTCAACAACTTTTTTTATTGCAAAAATATAAAAAATGGACATCATGATATTATTTTTCATTTTGTTATAAAACTAAACCCCATACCTATAAAAGATATTCTATTGCACCACACGCGAAGCGTTGAGGTTATGCTCTACTCTCACCTAATGGAAATCCAGTAATTTTCTGAGATAAAAATGTCTGTATTTTTTTTACTACTGCGCTTTTAAAATAATAAAAATACCCACATATCGAGAAAAATCACTCGTTTTCATATCTCTATTATTTTTAAAAGTAATTTTCTGTATTTAGTGTAAAAACAAACTGATTGCAAAAAAAATTCGAGGGTATCCGGATGTCTGTATGTGTGGATGGCGCACGATTACGGTCGTTAGAATTGATGTATCAAAATAATTTTTTTTTAATAGGTTTAGAATCTCAACGCACAGGTTCCTTTTAAAAATCACTGAATAATTTGTTCTCGTTGAATTGCAATTAATCAAAATGTAAAAAACAGCTGGTACTTTTCTACAACTTTCAATAATATTTTCATGTATCTCTTCTTTCGTCACAAATATGAAAAAAGAGATATTTTTCTTTTTATATAATCAAATGAGATTATAAGGTGTGTTGTTTTGGATATTTTTACGATTCTTTTCATTTCTGAATATTTAAAATTAATATTTTCAATTACCCTCGCTGAGATAACGACAAAACAACATGTTTGAAATTACAAGCGAAATCTGAACCGAAGCAAATTACTCCCACTGACAACGTTGAAACAAAATCTATCTCAAAATAGATCGAATTCGGTTTAAAACATGTTATTAATTTATTCAACTTCGAAAATAACGTGTACAATAAAACGAATTGAATGTCCGATAGCGTATTTAAACGAGTTTCTGTACAATTTCCTTTCAGATTGCATACATAAATTTCACAAGGACATAAACATTCAGACAAATATTTGAATTTTTTTCGATTTGCTTCGAACCTGTAGCCCTCAGCGCCGCAACTCATTGCTACGCAAGTCAATTGAGTCTTCATTCAGCTGGTTTTCATTTCAAGTTTTGAAGTATCCAACTCGTGTTGCAATATAGTTATTGTTTTATCTAAAAAGGCCCAGTTAAGTGTTATAAGCCCGAAAATTGCGGGCATTACAACAGTTCAGGTGAATCTTAAATACAAGAAAACCTTAAACGTTTTTCGCAAATTACTTCTAACGTCTGGAGACTGAATGTTGAAGACGGGGCACATAAAAATCGCTGTTTTATCAACCCTCTGGCGCCATTCTTTACACAGTTTTCTTATAACTTTTCGGTAGATATATTCATTATACTTAACGCCAACATATTTTAGTATTTTAGATATTAGTGTATTCCAATTTCGAAAAGTTTCAACTAGATACAAAAAACACAAAAATTATCAAAAAATAGTGAATAACCTTAGGCTTCATGATCACGATCCGGTATCCAGTTCAGCTGCTGCTGCTGTCGTACCTGATCCAGACTGAAGTGAAGAACTGACCTGTAAGAGGCTATGGGGTATTTCATGATAGTCCTTGTAAGTGACAACTCACATATAGCCATCTTTGTTTGCAGTTTGCTGTGTCCATGAACAGAGGCCACTTACCACCAGGTTAACTGAAGCTGGTTAGTCACTTTAGTTTTATATAATAAAAAAAAATAAAAATAAAATCGTGAATATTTGAGTTGAACAGTAAAACGGCGATCAAAATTCAAAATACAGACGTCTACTGGAATATAACTATCAAATTTTTAGTTACTTTAATATAGAGGAGACCGGAATTGGTTGACCAAATTTCAGGGAATACACTTGTATTTTTATTGTTTTAGTGTATGATATCGTAAACATAATATACACTAAAACAATAAAATAATACATCTGATTAGTAAACTATTAAGCTAACTATTAAACCGGAAAAATAAAATTATGTTTATGTGTGTTTGGTTGACTAATCATTATATTATATATACTATATATGCTGAACTATGAAATAATTAACACGCATTATTGGAATAAACAGGTTAAAAATAAAGGAATCATTTATAATTATCATTATTTATTGAAACGAAATTTTCTTAACTAATTTAACATTTTTGGAACCTGGCTATCAAATCAGCCTTTTAAATCAGATGTTCAATTTTTGCATTCATAGAACAAAATATTGCCATTTGTAGTGTTTTTCATGGGGCCATTACTTGCACATAGTGCACTGAATCCATTCCTCTCTAGGAATACGCGAAATATTATAATTATGTTATAGTGCACGTAAGTAATAATTCAGTACACTGTAAACAATTTTCTTTAATTCTTCTTATTTTTTTCATGAAAATCTTTTATCTTTTTGCGTTTCCTTAAAATTGTTAGTCTCTTTAATTTTTTCCTCTATCATCTTTGGTTTCTTTGTTTTCTTGTTCAGCGTCTTACGAGATTGTTGTTTTATTTTGAGTTTCTTAAAATTTTGTTTTTCGAGTGTGTCTGCATAAACAGTGCAAACCTTCGTGTTTCATAAGGAGTAAATATGTAATAAATATCTGCTGCCTTCTCGAGGTAATTATCTAATGCGAACTTTTCCTCACCACTTAATATTCGTCAATTTTGAGTAAAGCCAGCGTTCTCCAAAGTCAATTTAGATCTTGTCACTACTTACTAACATTTTCTTCATTTTAACCACATGGCATTTTATACAGTACAGTGTTTTATATAGTATAGCAAATTCTTTTGCTGTATAATTAATACTTATTTTTATCAAAAATAACTTGTTAATATTTTCTATCGACGACATCGTTAGGTAATTTTCGTTTCAGAAATTGAAAAACTTCTCAATTATTCTTTGTTTTTGTACGTTCACATGGTTCTGCAATAACAAGAATTTAATAAATTGAAAAGAAAACTGACTTTATTCCATGTAAAGTATATCCAGACTACTATAGGGTAGGACATATTATAACTTTACAAACAACAAACTGACAGTCCACGTGATTACACGTTGTCCACTTCTAAGTGGCTGCTGCAGCCTATGAAAATCTGCAACCAACTTCAAACAAAGACTACAGATGCGTGTCACCTCTGAGGGTCTTAGATGGAAAATCTCACTGCCTGTTATTACTATTCTCCTGTAGATACCCTTCAGGTATCTACTGGAACATAGTACCAGCACTGTTATTTGGAGGCAGATATAGTTAAGAGCGTGGGAGCTACACAGATGTGCCCCTCGACAGAAAAGAAGTTCCACTGTCCAGAGTGATATAGATAACCTAATTATCAATTGCAAATGTTCCAAAAATACTGTATAAATAATAAAAGGATACATGGCAGTTGAAACGATACAAAAAGTTTGTAAGAAAACCTATATTTACTGAGATTTTACTGATATTACTGAGATTTATATAGGAAAACACAGCCAAGTTCTTCCTTTGTGAGAATAAAAATGCTATTAAGGTGACGGAACCAGGCGAGTTTGCAACAACGCGTGACGTAATTCGAAACATATTAAAATTGTATTACGAAAGGAATTTGATTGAATCTTCCTTTAATATGCTATGATAAAAGATACCACTTCAATTTAAATGAAGTTATTCTACTCTCCTGCTTCTTCTACCACACCCAATTTTAATACCATACCTTAAAGGAGGGACTAACTAACACAGCGTTGTGAATTGCCATACGTGCCTTTTTTGACACTTTCTGCAAAATTATAGATTGAAGCAGAAAATTAAATATCTTGCCTTTAAAGAACTTTACTAAAGACCCATCAGCCAAACAAAAACAAAAAATAAATATAAGGTAACCATTTGAAAACATTGTTTTGGAAATGCTCTATATCATTTAATACGAAACATATTATGCCTGTTTCCAGTAATCATAAATTGATTTAAGATGGCGTTTTTTACTGCTGGCCGTATAAAAAAGCTGAAGTTAGCTCAATAAACTATGGCTATAGTGCTCGTAGTTTCCCTTCATAGTCGAATTCGTAACGTTGATATGTACGGCAAAATCAGAGTTATAAAATCCAAAGGATCAGTATTCTGAAGCACAGAATAAATAATAGTATGCCTGAAGTGGTATATTGCCGACTATGTAACTAAATGTTGACAACCGATGCGGAAATTGTAGAAGTGTAGAGTGGCGTGCGAAGTATGAGAAGGTCTCCCACTAGATAGAGTGACAACCTGGAAAGACGTGCAGGAAATCAATGGACGCAGGACCATGTTTTGTGACATAACTTAAGGAAATCGAATAGAACAGAACATAATAGAATTGCAAAGAAAGAAGTTTTTTTTTTAATTTTATCATAGATTCGAATATATACTTATGTCCTAGTAAAACCACCAAGAATCCTAGTGGGTCTTTTTTCAAAGTAAAATTAATTATATTATTTTAAAATTAGCGCAGATTGCGCAATTATTTACAAACTCATTTTAAAAACAACTGTGAAGCAATCACCTCATTCACAAATGTTATTATCAACCATGTATTCATCTTATTTAAATAACCCTTGGTTTATACAGTCCTTGTTTAGTAAAAAATTTAAACTTGGTAATAAAGACACCTCTAAAATTATAAGAGACTTTGTTGTTAAAAGCGTATACATTTCCCCATGAACAAATTACTGACTCTGGCGACGAAGACCTGGTTTCGCCAGTTTGTGTATGTTCCTAGGGCTTACAGAATATCTCGTTTTAATTTTACTACTTTCGTTCTTGTTCCCAGACCAACGTTCAGCAGTGATAACGATAAGGATGTTTATACAAAAACATTATAAATAACATGATAAATAAATTGCCACAAACTTAACAACTTAGAGAATTTACTGACTTTTACAAGATGACTGCTTTCGACTGAGGTCCTTGAGATGTTTCTATTATTTACATGTTTAAAGAACCGTATATCCGTAAAGGCGAATTCCCTGGGTTAATTCAAACGATTATTACCTGTTTGCTGCTACACAGCATATTCTATATGGAAAATGGATAGCGTGATTTAGGCTTTGGTTCGTTTAATTTGGTTTCAACTCCGCCACATCAAGCCCTTGCTCAGACTGGAGGTCCATTATGTAGTTCAGTTGCCAGTGTGTCTTTAATACCGGTGAGTAATATAATAATGATGTCCTTAAGACCGAATTTCATTCGAGGCGGTCAATCTCAACGGAGACTAGCCGTATGTGCAAGACAGGATGATAGTGCCCAAGTTTATGTGCTAGCACAGCTACACTATTTATTCTCTAACCCTTATAGTCCAATAAAGCGGCAATAAGACACGACTGGAGAGAGATCAGGACCAAAAGCTTTATATGCTTTCCGAGGCAATGGGGTGAAATACCATGCCAACTTTCGGACTCCAGGCTTTCGTTGAAAATTTCTCTACAGAAAAACCCAATAAATGACTATTAAACTTACCTAGGATTCGGACCCAGGACTACAGCAGTCGCATGTAAAAACACTAGAACACCGAGGCAGTTAAGACCAAGTGCCGGTAAATAATGGATTCTTGAGGGCAAGCTTGATGTTAGAGTATTCGTTGGTTGCAGGTATTCACATCACAGCTGGTAGTCATCACTTTGGCCGTGGAAGGAAAAGGAGAGATTTCTCGCCAGGAAAATTCTGCCAGGGTACGGCGAACGCTCCGTGTGATAATACGGTGCCGTTCTATATATACCGAAATGGTTAAGAAATTTTAATAGCATGATTTAGCCCGTTACTTTCGCTTGAGGTGTAAAGTCAGCGTCGCCACACCTATACTGGGCAAATTCTTGACAAGTAATTTGTCCATTAATAAACTTTTCAAGATGTGTAAGAAGCATCCTCAAGGCTCCATTTTAGGACCCGTATTATTTATTACTTTCATAAATGATTTAAACCATTATGTACGTAGAACTACGAGTACAAACTTGAAAAACCTAGTCCTTTTTGCAGATGACACTAATGCTGTTATCTCAGCCTCCGAAATAGCGGCACTAGAAATTAAAATAAATCAAATATTGGAATCCTTTAGAATATGGTTTACTGTCAACGGCTTGTCGATCAACACCAATAAAACAAATGTGATGTTATTCCGCAATAACGTCAGTAATAACACATCTCTGCAGGTCACACTAGGTGAAAAAACAGTACAATCTGTAGAAGTGGCTCAATTCTTAGGAGTTAGGATAGTCAGTAAATTAAAGTGGAAATATGAATTAGACGATATTGAAAGTAAAATAAGCTCAGCTTGTTACGTACTAAGAAGCTTACGGGATGAAGCGGATCTTAAACATCTGAAACTGGTTTATTATGCATTGGTGGAGTCAAGACTACGTTACAGTATTTTATTCTGGGGAGGGGGAGCTTTAAATATAATGTACACAAAGCCTTAGTTCTGCAAAAAAGGGCCAATCAGAACCATGGTCCGGATAAAACAGCAAGAATCATGTCGCATGCATTTCAAAAGACTTGGAATCTTGACTGTTCCATGCCTGTATATCTGGTCTAACTTACACAATTTGCTAAAGTTACTGGCGATTATGAGACTATAGACCAAAAAACCATAAGGGAAAACTCCAGGAGAAAAGACTTTCATAATAAAATCATCCCTCGTATGGTTATAACTAGACACTCTTCTCATTAACAATCAGTGCCTCTGTTTAATAGATTACCTATTGATTTAAAAAATATGTTATACAAGAGTAGCTTCAAAAATACTTTAAAAAAGTTCCTACTGGAAAAATGTTATTATAGTGTTGACGAGTTTCTATATGCTAATGCTATTACATAAAATTCAATGTGTACATTTGATTTTATGTAATAGACTATAGATGTAACTTTTGATGACATTTTAAGAAATAATTGAATTTTTTTCTGTAACAAATGTAGTTATTATTTTGTGTGATATTTAAAACTTTACATTTTATTGATAGTGGTGAGATTCGACTTGTAATTTTTATTATAATTTTATAGTTATTGACAATTTATATAATTTTATTGTATACTAATTATTGTAATCTCATATTTTTATTGTAATTTTTTATAGTTGTAAATTTAGTTGTTAATATTTTCAATTGTAGGTATTTTTGCATGAATTATTCAACACAATTTGTATTGTTCAAAATAAATCGTAAATCTCCTATTGACTATATACCTCCTCCGTCGTAGGGAGAATATTCCTTAATGTCACGGTTGTCAGGCGGACTGATGATCGGAGTAATTGACTCACACCTACCGTAAAGAAAGGGTTATACCGCCATCTATCTGAGGTCAAATGAAAAATTAATTAATATTTTCTTCATCTGAACTTGGAGAGTTTATATAATTAATGGAATTTCATAACATTAAAGATGTGAAAACTATGACCTAAGATCGGTGTGGGAAAATAGTGAGAATTACCTAGTTTGACTAGCACCGCCCTCCCTACCACTTACTACCACCAGCCCGCCCTTACTACCAGCACTAAATCAAACACTACTATCCCCAACACTCCGCACTAGGAAACAGGCAGATAGTAATACAATACGTGTCTCACCTCTAAACAAGGCATAGTAAGGAGAAATAGACTCTGCGATGGCTAGCTTCGAAGCCTTTTTAACGATCTGAAAAGCATATTGATTTTTAAACCCCTGACCTACAGAATGGCAATTAAAAGTTTACAATGAAAGGTGTTGTCGTGTAGTGGTGGCAGAAGAGAATCCTCTGCCAAATATTATCCCGTGGGTGTCATGATAGGTAATACAAGTAGCAGCGCCTTACGAGGGTGACACTGAAAGTTCTTAGAAAATCAAAAACTGAACAAACTAGCAAGTTATTAGTTTGATTATATTTTTTCAAAATAGTGTCCATTTACATCGCTGCATCCGATGAAAGCAATTTGCCCACTCGTCCTTGGGGTTCTCTTCGACGGCATTTTGAAACGCAGCCACTGCTTCCTCGGCATCCATAAATGTTTTCCTCGAGGTTCTTCTTTTATTTCCGGAAATAAATTAAAATCGCAGGGTGCGAGGTCGGGGCTATAGGGCGGGTGACCCAGTAATTCCACGTCTGACGTCGCCAAGTATTCGATTGTTTGCTTGGCGGTGTGCGACGAGGCGTTGTCGTGGTGAAGGAGGATCCTACTGTGAGGTCGTTTCTCTCGAACTTCTTCCAAGGCAAGTGGCGAGCAATTGTTAGTGTACCACTGTGCAGTAACTGTTTTTCGATCCTCTAAAACAGTTGTTGCGTAACGACCTGTCCTTCCGTAGAACGAGGCCACCACCCTTTTTCCCACGCTTCGACTTCTCTTCACTTTAGTTTTCAACTCCTCGGAAAGAAACACCCAGACTGCAGATTCTGTGAGAGCGTGGTCTTTCCCCGATCGAGCCGACCCATTCGTGCTACAATTTTACTACTTCTGTAACTACAGTATGGCTCTACGTGGTACGTATATATTTGTTACAAAAATTTAAAAAAAAACACATCACATATTAATTTTTTATTTTAATAGTATATTAAAATGATTTGTACGATTTGAATATCTTCCAAGCATAAAACAAATATCAAGTTAATCAAGCTAATTGGCGGTCCGTGTTTGCCAATAACTGCCTTACCAAAGCTCTCCGAAGTAATTCGTGAGTAATACATAATACCAAATGAAGTCAGTAAAGGCACTCTGTGATGCCACGTTCTATTGAGTCATTGGGTCGGCTTAATTATCTCGGATAATCGTGTAACACCATCCTAATTAAGTTTATACACACGTAGAATAGAACTAAATTAGGAGTTTGACAAACATATATTTCAGTAAAGTTCTATAATAGAAAGAAATTAGAAAATGTTATGCTTAGAGCTTGCCATTAACTTCTAAAGTACTCGAGATACCTGGGTTCAAATCCCGGCGATAGTAATGTAATCGTTAATTGAAATTTAGGACCTGTGTTCTGAAGTAAACTTGTTAACGGCTGTAGGTTATGGATGGATGGTTAAAAATTTTTTACTTTGTTACGTATGCTTTAATAATAAGTTTTGTTTACATAATATTTTATACAATAGTTATTACAATAAAAGAAAATAAAAAAAATCATAACACTCCCACGCTCTAGTGCCGAACGCTGGCGGCGTTTTCTTGCTGAATGGCTATGCCTTAGCCTTTTGGCTTTTGGAAAGGACCACCCTTTTCGCCAGTCACACCGGTTCCTTTAGAATATGAGGCGCGAGTGGAGCCAACGGACCCATGGTCTACACAAGTGGCATAAATATTATTTATTTAAGTAGGTTTATGTATTGTATGAATATTTACGTCATAACTATGTGCAGTTTTTGTGCAAAATTGTTTAATGTGTATTAACCTTCGATACTATCCTAAATATGCAAAGTAAGACTTCAGGCTTTTGAAATAATATGGTGCTTAGGAAGAACGAAAGGTTGGTAATTTCCAGCATGACTTATTTCGTTAAATCATGGATGCAGCTGCAATCAACATTTATACCACCTAATACAACATAGACCCGTTTTACCGGAATCGAGGCATTCTATTTTAGTCCTCAAGGGTGACAGCGCATCTGCATTTTGATTCGTAATTGAGATGAAATGTAGATATCTATGGGCCATAGCATCCATTTACCATCAGTTGAACTGTGTGCTCGTTTGTCACCTTTATCCTATAAAAAATTGGCCCCGAACTTATTATATTAAGCTTAAAATGTTTACTAAACATTATCAAAAATATTTCCTAACATAAACCGCATATTTTTAATTTTGCGCCAAATATTTACGTTAAATAAGGAACAGCAATTTGCTTTAGAATATATCCGCAACATATTTCACATAAGCGCTTATTCAGCTTAGAGGCAAGCGCGGTCAAATTTAGCTAATTTGCAATACTGGTGAACGCAGAGATTATTTCAAGTAAATTATGTTATCCGTAGTAATGGAACTATGCTTTTATTAGCTTAGCACAGTTCATGCAGTGAACGCAAAACACGCACTTTGACGTAGCATTGCGCAAACAAGCCCGGTTCAATCGATCAATGAATTTGTAGGCTATATAATTCTGTGCGGGGATCGAACGCTTGGTCTTTAGTGATTATATTATGATTTACATTTGACGGACACGTTGGTTTAATGATCATATATGTGATTCATATCGGACCAAAAATCAGTTAGGTTTTTCTGATAAGAAATTCTCATTAGCATCCCGGAGTCAAGAAGTTCTTGGTGTTTCACCCCCTTGCCTCGGAAAGCACGTAAAGTCGTTGGTTCAGTGCCTGATCTCGTGTCGAATTAACGATCCATCAGACTATGAATGAATGAAACTAATTTTTCGACTTTTATCGCGGTTATTTTTAATTTTTTTAATTCCTGTTTCGGACGCTTTACAGCACCTATGCATATGACGTCTTGAACCAGAAACTTTTTATTCAAAGATATATTTATTGTAAATAATACATATTGAAAGTCACTATTTTGTTAATTTACCACTGGTTCGGAAAACAACCTCTGTCCTGGGAAGATCCAGCAAGAAACCGAGCGGGACTTTAAAAAAATAAGAGCTTACAATCTCATGTATGTTACACAATCAACAACACAACAAATTGGTAATAGCTTGGTAGCGATCACCTCATTCCCAGGGATTGTTATCATCCATAAGCTTGTTAATTTTATTATAACCCTCTTTTATACAAATATAGTTTATTAAAGTTTTTGAACTTTGTACAGGTCAAATTTTCTATATTTTCTCGGATTTTGTTGTAAAAGCGCATACATCGCCCCAAGAGTGAATTACTGACTCGGTGCAGTTGAGCAATTTGTATTTACAGGATAATATCACTTCTTTTAGGAAAACTAATTTTATATTTGTGTACGTACGTTAAATTTTCATAAATGTATTGAGAGGCCAAAGTAAAGAAATCACTTTCCTTAATTTTTTATCTGAGCGACTCTTTAGGTTTTAAATCATAGATTGCACTAATGGCCCTCTTCTGTAAAACAAATATACCTAATTTCAGTGTCAGTCGCGCGTCCCCATAGCAAAATACCTTACGAGATCATGCTATGAAAATAGCTAAAGTAAATTAGTATAGCTGTTTCAACACTGGTAAGGGTTCTAATCTTTTTTACGTCATATGCTGCAGAACTATAAGTCTGCTTGCCAGTTTTGATATATGGGCCACATCGAAGCTTCGCGTCTAGTGTTATTTCAAGAAAAACGGCGGCATTGACAAGACTCAGCTCGTTCCCATTTAAAATAAATTGATGTTCTCGAAATGTGAAAGATGTTTCACATTTCGAGGTATGAATTTCATACATTTAGGTTTAGTGCCCAATGTCATAGTTACCCGAAAATAAAGGTTCATAATTTTTAAATTAAAAAATTAAGGGACTCAATTGATTTTGGGCCCATTAGAAATTTTAACGTAATTTAATGGTTTTAACACATAAAAACATACCAATATACTGAAGTAATTTGATTAAAAAATTATGAAATCTGAAAAAGTGTTGGTTTGATATTCGTGACCTGGTTAACGTATTATGATGTATAAATAAGTTCATGGATGCCTCTTTTTATGAGTTAAGAGTTGAGCATAGTGTTTTCTCACTTTTTGCTTCACTTGTAAAATATACAGCGCTCAGTCTTTGTTTCTTTCTTGATGTGTGCTTAGTAATTTATATCAATACATCGTATATAATACAATTAAGAATCGACACATTTAAATCACCGCCGTCTGTTTATTCGTGAACTGTTTTCTCCGGAACTACTACAAGATTTTTTTATTATATTAATCTTATATATATATAAGCACGTAAAGCCGTTGGTCCTGCGCCTGATATATTTCTGGTCGTGACGGATTATCTTCGGTATCTGGTAACTTATAATTAAGACAACATTTAGTTTTAATCTTAGAATACAAATATTGTTACATATCAAATAATATAGGTCTTGTTGGTTATTAATATAATAATATAATAAATTAATAAATAAACGGTTCTATTTCAACCTGGAAACTAAGTGAGGCATGGAGAGAGTGTTGTTTAAAGTCTATTTTTTTAATTATTTGTGTTCCTTCTGAGTGGACATACCAATAACTCCAAGTCAAGGTAACAACTTGTTATATAATATAAATTTTCATGTCCTGTTTGGACATGATTAACTTTTTTCCTAATTATAATGAAGCAACTCTTGACATACAGTCTTTTCAATAAAACAGAATCAAAACAAAAGTCGCAGATATCGCGTTAAATACATATAATAAAATACACTCGAATTGATAGCCTCCTTCTCTTATAAAGTTGGTTAAATTAATACAACACCAATGAATACGATTATCATAATTCACTGGTGGTTAAAGAAGGTCTTATGCTATGTCGTAATATTAAATGTCGAAATTTTGTTACGATCTATTTCATCGTTTATTGGTCAAATTTATAGCCTCGAAACAACCCTGGGGACATGGTGGTTGGTAGTTATAATAAATTTATTACTCGTTTACTTGAATGAGAATTGCATGTCGCGTCGTTATATTTATTTAGATACTTTTTATTCATTCATTTTGTCAAGTACATATATAACATTATATTAATATCAATAGAAACTTTTTTCTTCAATAAAGATTATATAAAAAACATATTATAAGTCATTCTTATGCATAATTTACCACTGGTTTGGGAAATATCTTTGTACTGGGGAGAACCAGCAAGAAACCCAGTGAGACATCCTTTTGATTAAGATTAGTTTACAAGCATTTAGTATGATCAATACAATTAACAACACAAAACAAATTATAAATCCCTTGGTATTAGTAGCGATCAGCTCATTCTCAGGGGTTATTGTCATACATAAATTTCTTAATATTATAATAATCCTTTTAAAAAATATTTGTTCATTAAATTTTTAAAATTTCGCAGAGATCGAATTTTGCATGTTTTCTGAGATTTTGTTGTAAAAGCGTATACGTCGTCCCAAGAATGACTGTCTGACTGACTCTATGGTTATTATTATGTAATAAAAAAAACTTTTCATAAGACCAATGTAGACCTTCCCTAAGATTGTCTCATATCATGTTTGCTATATCTGGTACGCTTGGCAGGCGGGTTGGCACCGCAGTTCTCTACTACTTTGAGTTGTTATCAGGAAGATGCTGCTGCCCATATCCTGTTCCGTTTCTCTCTGTCACGTCTTACGACAAACACTGGAAGGTGCATGGCGGATTCACTCACGCCGCCCATACACGGCATGTTACTACATGCCACGGGAAGTATTTCGTGTAGTAACTACGAGTATACCGTGTTTTGTTTTGATAATTCTTTATAAGACAGTTACTGTACTTTCCTTATTTTCGACTGCCACTGGTATTGTGTTTACAAATGCGGCTGCTGATCACGAGCTCCTGGGTTCGAATCCCGGGTCTGGCAAATAAAAAGACAGTAATTCAGATTTTACATAGTGAAATTTTCAAAAATAGTCCGGAGTCAGGAAGTTGGCGGTGTTTTACTCTATTTTTATTCCCGGAGCTTAGCTCCCGAAGCACGAAAATCGGATGGTCCCGCTCCTGATCTTTCTCTGGTCTTGTCGGAATACCGTCACATCAAACTATTTGGATGAAGGGATAGAGAGTGCGCACCCATGCTTGCACATATACTCGGAAACTATAATCCTGTCCTGTGCAGATGGCTTGTCTCCGTTGGGCTGGCCACCGTGACTGAAATTCGGTCTGGAAGACATTATTATTATTATACTTTCTTATTTAATGTGTGCGAACCTGATATTATAGTATAAAGGAATTAAATAGTGGGATTTTTATGCCTTAAAATATTCTCTCCCAGTCAATCTGAGGCGTGTAAAAATATTGTGAAATATTGTACTCAGGTACCAAAATAAAATAAGCATTAAATTTAGCCAGCATCACAACTAAAACAAAAGTTAGGGATAGTATGCGGCCGCAAAGTTGGTTTATCGAACCTTACAAACAGGCTATCGTCCCCATCAGCATCGCCTTTGTAATGTATTGCTATAGCCCACACGATATAACTGTATATTACAGTTGAGTTAAGAATTAAGTGTAGTCTTTTGAAAAACCTAGACAGAACAACACGTCTCCTTCTTATTGATACCTTCTACAGCCCTTATTTTTTGTAATTAACATATTTCTTTAAAAGTAGCTTGTTTCTTATCGCGTTGATTCAACTTATATTTTATATTACTGACGATTTTATAGAATAAGGGTGACAAAAAAGCACACGGTCCACCAGATAGTAAAAGGATGCGGTCAATAGACATCTACATCTACCCTCGTTTTAGAATCAAATTGTATATGCGTTGTGCCCCTGAGGACTATGATTGATTGTTTGATTGCCTTGTTTCCAGTAAAAACAGTCACGGTTTCTCTACATTTACCATACGAAACACCCTAGCATAAAGCTACTATTCTACGCTGATACACCTTGAGAACATGGTTCTTCCCGACCGACCGAGCATGGCTCTACCAAGTACGTTTTAAGTGTGTATTTTACAGTATCCACGATCACGGGTGAACTGAGATATTGAAGAAGTATGATGTCATTTATATATGATACTCCGGCTACATTCGGCTTATTATAAAGTCTTACAGTTGACCTCATTGCCTATTCATATTGGTTCTTCATCAAGGCTGATTGATTGAGGTGGTCGCATGGTTTATTGAGTTCAACCAAATTGTAAGAACTTATTGAAATTTCAAGCAAAGTAAAAACTTTGTTAAAAACGTACATTCAAACATGTCCTAAATGTTACCCACTTAGTATGAGGTACTCTTACATTGTGAAGATGTTAAAACAATCAATAATTGTTACTCGGGAACAAGCAGACACACCTAATTATTTATATTAGGTACAATTTATTTATACGTGGCAGAGCCACGATGCAACTATTTTATGGTTGTAACATGAATGAGTCGGCTCGAACGAGGAAGGACCACATTCTCACAGAGTACCAGCGTAAAATAGCAGCTTAATACAGCTTTGTTTCGTATGGTGAGTGTAGAGATCCAGCGGCCCTTTTATATTGGAAACGAGGCATTCCATCTCAGTCCTGAGGGGTGACAACGCATCTGCGTTTTAATTCTTAATCGAGGATAAATAAAGATGTCTATGCGCCACAGCATACACCAACCATCAGGTGGACTTTGTGCTCGTTTGTCACTCCCATTCTATAAAAAAACACGAAGTAGTCCAGTGTGGTCGCGTGCATCTTTAATTTATGGTATATAAACTCGCAACTGCTTATGATAAACTCTTGGAGAAGCTTATATAATTTAATGGTTTTCAAAATATTGAATTGCATTTCAAATATTCAGTTAGGTCAATTTTTTTTCTGCTTGGGATAATCCAAAATTTTATTGTAGCACATGCCGTAGTTATATAACTACTTACTGTTCTGCACGGGAATCGAAACCAGATATACAGATCCCTCAACGGCATTGCCTAACTACACAAATATCAGTGATATCACACCTATGACCATAAATAACATCAAGTAATTTATGTTATATCCTAAATCATCTTTCGAAACTCAATTTGGGACAGAATGGATCTACAAAAATAATAAATTGTTATCAAAATGGATCTAAACAAATAGACTGAATGGAAATATTGTATTGTAAATGGTGCTTACGTAAAATTTCGTATATTTATAAAAATTACAAAATAATAGAACTTACTCGTGTGTTGGCAGCTCAAGAGAGACCAACACACCATTATGTCTCGTGACTGAAGGGGCGACTGTGAGATATGCAAAGGAAAGTTCCATATTGTGTCCATGTCCAGCTGTGGCCTTTTACAGACTGCTAAAGAATATGAACAAGAAGAAGATCTTATAGTGGTAGTGTAAGAATATGCACTACCCAATATCATCCCGTGGGTGTCGTAAGAGGCTACAGGGGGAAGCAAACTGGGATATGGACAGCAGAGTCTTCGTAATAACGACTAAAAATAAAAATTGCGGTTGCCAACCCGCTTGCCAAGCGTGGCAACTGAGACTATATCCCTCCCATGAAGCAATCTACAGGGGGGCCTATGTTCAAAAGTGGACTTTAATATGCTGTAACGAAAGAATAAGAAGAAATGTTACATTTAAAAATAAAAATAAATGAATAACAAGACATGCTATTACCATTTATTATTTTAATTCCTAACAAGCAAGGGTTGGCAAAGGGTTGGTCATATAGCTCGAAAAACTTACAAACCAACCAGGAGAAAGAAAGGTTAGGTTAGGTTAAGGTTCAGACTGTTATCCTCCTACTGGCAAGCGCAGTGTTGTACTACATGAAATGACATTCTGATGAAACCTCCATATTATGGATATAAGTGGCTCGGGACCGTGCTTTATATCTATAGGGTAGGCCTATTTTCAGCAGTGAGCTTATGATGGGTTGTAACGATGATGATGTCGGAAGAGATAAACAAATCTTCTCAAATAGTGACGATCACTTAAGACAATAGTTTTAATTAATAATATTTGTTCAATTTTATTCCGGCTTGTGTTCAGATAGAACCATATTTCTAGTTAATATTCATCTAATTAAAGTTATTTAAGTTCTTTAGTTTTTACTGAAAACCCAACTGAAGAAATAAAAAACCTCTGCCATATTCCGAATACTCACGGAATTATAAAAAAAAACCCGTTATGAATCATGTGACAATGAGATCTACATTTCACTTACTCCCTAAGCCCCGAGTGATTTTTATCGTATGACGATGTCTATAGGCTGAAGCATCCACTTACCGTTAGGTGGATTGTGTGTTTGTTTGTCACCCTTTTTCTACAAAAATCACGATTAAAATTGTTAAAATGGTTATTTTTAAATACAAAAAAAAATATGTTTACCACAAGTACTATAATGTTAATTACTCACATTATCATACAATTCCTATGAAAAAGTTTCACTTTGACAGTACGTAAATAAACAGAAAAAGGTTTGTGAGCAAATAAACCTTATTTATGTAACGTATTATAGGTTTATGTACTTAACTTATTAGTTACTAGGTGATTATTGTTAAGGTGGCGGGTAGTTAGGTTCTTCCGAGAAGCAAGCCGAAGTGAGCGGCTCCACCGGGGCGGCAGCGACACATAATTTAATTTTACGCGGCTATTCAGGTTCTCAAATAGTCTCTCGGTTACTTTGAGGTAGACGTTTGCTTAGGTAATACTAAAGAAATAACGTTACCTCTGTATATCGTTAAGATGGGGCACGACCCTTGCTAGGTAGAGATTGGATGTGCGCTTTGAAAATTACCCAAATTAACCTCAATGCAGTTACAGATGACGGATTTTTGAACTACAAAGATATTTTATACCTATAAAACATCTTTGGTGAACCAATTATGAAAAGAGTTCCCGGAAGTTTTTTCTAACAAATTAGGCACATGCAAGCAGACCATTCGAATACAGCTTTTAACAAACCGGCCAAGAGCGTGTCGGGCCACGCTCGGTGTAGGGTTCCGTAGTTTCCCGTCCGTCACAATAAGTGTTCCCACTTATGAGTTTAAAGGTGGGTATCCATTATGTTCGCGCTCCAGCAGCGCTCCGCGCTCCTGCAACTGCTCCCGGTAGTGGGTACTGTTGTTTCCATCCAAGTTTAAAATGATTTTCCTAGAAAGTCCTTATAAAGTTCTACTTTTTAGATTTTTTCATATTTTCTAAACTTATGGTTCAAAAGTTAGAGGGGGGGGGGGACACATTGTTTTTTACTTTTGGAGCGATTATTTCCGAAATTATTGACATTATCAAAAAATGATTTTAGTAAACCCCTATTCATTTTTAAATACCTTTCCAACAATATATCACACGTTAGGGTTGAAATTAAAAAAAATCACTTCCCACTTTACATATAGTGGGGCTACCCTAATAAAACATTTTTTTCCAATTTTTAATCACAATTTTTTTCACTTTGTCGGCGTGATTGATACACATATTGGTACCAAATTTCAGCTTTCTAGTGCTAACGGTCACAGAGATTAAGCGAGGACGGACAGACGGACAACAGACATGGCGAAACTATAAGGGTTCCTAGTTGACTACGGAACCCTAATATCTTATCCTCATAATGCATTATTACCTAGTAATATTTGTAATGAAATTAGTCCATGTAAAATAACTACTAGTGAAATAGCAATTGCATTGTTTTAAAAGCTTAATAATAATTGTTTTAAATGTAGTTGTTTTGACTACCCTGTAATTATTATTGCATTCGAGTTTCAACTGAGTAATAATTGTTTAATAATTAGCAATCATTGTGTTCTAATCTTAAGAAATTCTGTCTTTAATTATTAGTAATTACAGGTTTACTATGAGTGAGAGAAGTTAAACTGATTAAAATCTAAAGGCTTGCGCAACGCCATTGGCCCGAGCATTTTTACGACCGCGCGGGAGTGATGAAGTTGTGCACCTTTACCGAAAAATCATTGGAACGGGCATTCTCTGGACCGCGCGTGAGGTGTTAAAGCAAAAAGCAAATACTGTGAGTAATTTAAATAAGTAATCCGTACTATTATTTCTAATAATCAGTGATTACTGTGAACTTTATTGTGTTTGTGTGCAATAGACTATTCTCATTAAAGATAATACGTGAATTGCTATTTTATTGTGATGTGTTAGTGATTTGTCATGGATAAACTTAATAGCAGAACCAAGAACACCGACGAAGTTCATGGTTCTGCTCATTTTAATATTTGTAAAGAACGTTAAAATTCGATTTAAATATACCACCATTATAAACCTTAGTTCTCTCTTATATATCAAAAAACTTTTATTTATGAAATACAGAGCTGAAACTTGTGCCATGTCTTAAACATTACATTAGATTGTTTTGTTGTTGAAATCGTGCTCAAAATGTGTTCATTGCTAGATTCCTGCAGCAAAATCTAGTTTAATTTTCGACCACTAGTATGAATTATATTCGAAGCGCTCGTGTAATTTATTCATTCGAACGTCGAACTTCGGAATCGGAACCAAGCTTGACTTTATAACTCCCTAGAGACGTTCGTTGCATGCATCGTTATTATTTTTTTTAATTATTCAATTAAAGTATCGCGTGTGATTAAAATACATTAACTTTTTTTTAGTATTATTATATTCACCATGCAGGGCACGGCGAAACAATCTTGGTTAAAGCTGCTATATTATGGTTTAAGCGCGATTGCGTCGGTTAGCTACCTCATGGTGACATGGACTTAAATCATCAGTAGGATAATTTGAAGAGAATCGTGTAAAAAATTGAGGTGGAAGAGTTTTCGGTACTCCTGCGCCGATTCTTCCTGGACCACTATAAATGTCACTACATTCAGTTCAGAATTATCGTCCTACATTTTATTTAACGTCATATTATGATATCCATTTAAATTTCTATACGTTTCATCGACTACGATGAAACTTTAGTGAGTTGGCAAGCCTACGAATGGTTCTGACAATAAAGGCATTGCAATTACTCTTACCTGACACAGCTAGTTATTAATAAAAATACAGTGACATAGCTGATTTTAAAGTATACTATACACTATCGGTTTATTTACCAGGAATAACTAAATAAGTTATCGGAAAGAGAATTGCAGTCACGTCCGCAGTTCAATCAGAGGCTATATTGAATTGATTCTGGGCATCGCACGAGTCACATTCGAGACCTGAATTACCGCCGCTGAGTACGGACGTGGTAAGTTAATTCTGACATTAATATATTGGGTTAATATTTCCAATATGGACCATCGATTTCAAAGCCCATATTTTTTTTGTAGATAGTACTCACTAAAAGAAAGCGTTTTGCAAAGTTTTAGGTTGCGGAAACTTACGGTGAGATATATTTTTTTAAACTTTTCATTCAAATTGGCAAATAACACACAATTACACCAATTACAAAATAAATTTGACAAATGATTGATGTCAAACGTCAATTAGTGTAGGGTTCCGAATATTTTGAAAGTATCGATACGTACTCGATACCAAGTATCGTATCAAAAGTATCAATACTACTTGGTATCGAGTACATTTCGTTAATTTTGGAGACTAGGGGGGTAAGAAGCCGGGAAGTTGTGCTTCAGCGCTCCGTGGCAGCTCCGGCGCTGCGGGATGAGCAGTGCCTCCGCCCTAGCGTAGGAAAGCACAGGCACCTGAGCTCGCCTTCGCAGCTTCGGCTTTTTCGACCAGCCTCAGCCGCTACGGCGATCTCGGTGCCTGCGCTTCCCTACGGCGGGCGGGCACTGCTCTCCCTCCTTTTTTTTTTTGCGCCCGAAGCAATTAAAGGGCTACCCTATACGTAGGGAGGCGGAAAATGCATTACGCATACCACGATAGCCGGTCTATCGTGGTTATGAGGGGCTCACTGTCTTACCGGGGACCCTAAGTAATACCCTCTAAAAACCGCCTTTGGGGACAGGCAGCCGGCTGATCAAGCTGTATTGTGCCTTATCATGAGCGACCCTCTTTTGGGAAAAGAGGGCGCAGGCGGCTAAGTGCCGCTGAGGGAGTGCCTACGAAGGCAAATTAATGTTAGTTATTACAATAATTTAATTTAATTAGAGTTGGCCTGAGCCGCCAGGAGACAGTTCAGGTCGTTTGACAGTTTATTAGGCGGGTCCGAGAGAGAGTTTCTCGGCCTGCGGACACGATAGCGAGAGGGGGGTGGGGCTGCATAAGAAGCTGCCTCACGAATTAAATGGTTTGGGTGCGACTCTGAGGCTTTGAAGAAGTTCTCAGAGAGTTTTTTAAAAAAATTGTTGAATTGTTGGGAGCTCTAAGTCCCGATGAAGGTCGGCATTACGGACGTACCAGGGTGCGTTCGCAGCTCGACGACAGAAGAGGTTCTGAACTATTTGGAGTTCATTTAAAATATTAGGGTTTGCGTGGGCAAAGACGGGGCCCGCGTAGGAAGCTCTCCCTCCGCGCCTCCGGGCTCTTATATACACTCTAGGGGTAGGGCAGACAAGACCACGTGGATAGTGGGGTGCACTGATTCGGTTTTGGGTACTTTTTGGATATTAAATAAGTAAGTCAATAAGTAAGTAAACACTTTATTGTAGTAAGAATTAGATAATACAGAAAGTTGCAAACAATAAAATAAAAGTACAAAAGTTGTACTAATTAAGAAATACAAACAAGTTGCAAACAATGAAATACAAGTACTAAGGTGGAACTTAAATAGAGTAAACTTTATTCTACTTTATATACATATATAATTGCACTTATCAGCTCTTCCTATGCATCTAATTGGTTTGTCATAATTTTTCGTCTCCAAAATTAACGAAATGTACTCGATACCAAGTAGTATTGATACTTTTGATACGATACTTGGTATCGAGTAGGTATCGATACTTTCAAAATATTCGGAACCCTACACTAACTGACGTTTGACATCAATCATTTGTCAAATTTATTTTGTAATTGCGTGTTATTTACCAATTTGTATGAAAAGTTTAAAAAAATATATCTTATGAACCGTAAGTTTCCGCAACCTAAAACTTTGCAAAACGCTTTCTTTTAGTGAGTACTATCTACAAAAAAAATATGGGCTTTGAAATCGATGGTCCATATTGGAAATATTAGCCATTTCCTCAATTTTAACTCCCGTTTTGGATGCACCCACGGTCATGGGGGGCCTGTGGTGATTGACGTTCCGATGTTAAAGTTAATCCGGAGTACCTTCAGATTTGTAACTAAACATTTTAGTCTGTATCAGACTGTATCTAGCAGTGGTACGCTTGGGTTTAGTTTTAATTTTAATACTTATGGGATCTCAAGCAGATGGTGGTACCCAGCTTCATTCTCTATTTTTTTAATAGGGTAGGGTGACAAAAAGCACACGGTCCACCTGATGGTAAGTGGTTGCTGTGGCCACGACGTCGACCACGAATCAAAATGCAGATGCGTTGTCACCCGTGAGGAGTAAGATAGAGTTACGAAACGCAGCTGCATTTTACACTGGTATTTTGTGAGAGCGCGATCCTTCCCTGATCAAGCCTACACATTTGTGCTACAACAATAATACAGCCGCGGCTCTACCACATACGATATTTTCTTCTAAATCGACCCAGTTAATTCAAGCTTATTCTGCTTAGCGGTAAATCTGAGTAGGTGTCGTACATAAACTCGACTGGTAACAATAATTTATTATATTTTATATATATAGATTTGTCGTTTTCCTTATCTTAATATTATCCCAATATTCTAACTCTCAATAATACTTATTCAGAAAGATCATAAAGAAAAAAATACCGTTACAGCCTATCATATGTCCATGCTGAACGTAGTCCTCCCCCATAGATTGCCTGATAGGAGGAGGGAGGGGGATATAGTGAATCATATCAAAGAAATCAACTAACGATTTACTACAACATGTACTAACAGCTAATATAGCTGAGGTGGGGGGCGATCCTTTTACAGCGTAAATATAAATTTTTAATAACTTCGCCGCACCACCACCTACCGGTTCCAGATTTTGTCATTGGGAATATCAATCATTTTGAACCATAAATTGACGGCTTCTGTTGCGTAATAGCTTTGCAATGGAGTTGCAGCGCTTAGGACCACGGCGTGGGTTCGAATCTCGCACGTAACAAATATGTGTATGGCCTACAAATAAATGTTGCGAGTCTTTATGTGTGTAAACTGTCCCCATGACACGGGAGATTACCTCTTTTCCAGTAAAAGGAGTCTCCGGTTCTCTACACTCACTATAACACTCACCATACGAAACACTGCAGCGTTAAACTGGTATGTTAACACTCCATTAGTCCCGCGTTCTACTATTGTAGAACAGGCATATATTAATATATATAAATATAATTTTAACATTAATTGTGGGTGTCTAACGTACACACTCATAGTATTCCTCTATTACAAGCTGGTGATCACAATTAGTACCCTTGCAGCAAACTGCGGGATCGCATGTCTTAGAAACGCGCCAAAACTAAAATTCTACAATTGTAGAGCGCGCGAGCACTCGCGTGTCATTTTTATCGGAAGTTTACCTTTCGTTTTTATTTTATGTAAGTGTTTATATTATGTCTAAATATTGTTATTATGAATTTTTTGTTTTATAATATTATTTGTAACCGAAGTAATTATATTTCGCACAATAATGGCACATATTTTGAGATGGTTGGAAGAAGTTATTACTGATCAAGCAACCAGCAAAGTATGGGATAAAAATATTTTTACTAACGGATACAAAGGTACCTTATACCTACCATATGAAAATATACGCAGGTGCTCAGCCAGATGGTCCTTATGCACAATCAATAAAGTTGTAGACATTGTGCAACGAATGCTTACCCCATTGTATGGTTTAGGTTGTAACGTCACAATGGATAATTGGTTCACGAATATACCTCAATGCAGAGCTCTTTGATAGCACAATTACTGTCGTAGGCACTGTGAAGAAAAATAAGCCACAAATTCCCGAAGAATTCAAAATCACAAGAAACAGAAGCGAAACGAGTTCAATTTTTGACTTTCAAAAACAAGGTTTAGTATCTTACATGCCAAAATCAAAGAAAGTGGTGGTTATATACTCAACTATGCACTATGATGATCATATCGATTTACAAACAGCAGAGAAACGTAAGTAAACGTAAATAATGACTTTTTACAACATGTATAGTTCTTATGACGTCAACAACACAACTACACTTTAGACAAAATGTGTAGTACTTATGACGTCTCCAGAAACTCTTGGCGATGGCCACTTACCATATTTTTAATCTAATGTATATAAGTGCTATAAACAGTTATATTGTACATACAATAAACAAGTACTACAGAAATAAGGCCGGGAAGAATTATTTATATGAACTTGGTTTTCACCTAGTCGCGCCATGCATACAACGCAGAATACATATTGAAAGGCGACTGACCGCTAAGTGAACTTGTGACTTAGCGTTCAGTCGCCGTAGAGTCTACATTACCTAAAGATGCCTCGTGTAGAGGCGAAACACGTGTCGTATTATCGTCGATGGTGTGTCTTACCTGGAATAGTGGTGTTGGGAGTAGTGGTGCTGGGGCTAGTGGTGACGGAGTTAGTGCATGCAATTGAGGGAGGGCGGGAGGTGCTCTTCAATCCAGGTAAGACACATCATTGTATTTATTTAGCGGAAGGTTGCAAAGAAATTTATATTTTTATTTTTTATTATAATAGATTTCCGCAAAGTACGCCTGATTCTATCAAATATTGAAAGTATTCCAAAATCATTGAAAATGAAAGGGAAAATGCTTTTGGGCATGAAAGAGCCATTGGAATTACAACCACGCCCAGCACAACTCGCCAATACTGGTCTAGTCGGGAAATGTTCCTTTTGTGGCAGAGCGCGCAATAAGTCCACTAGAAAAAAATGTCACACCTGTAAAAAGTGGATTCGTCCTCAACATCAGGTTCTTCAATGCCCTGACTGTTGTAAAAATTATGAAGACTGTGTGGAAGATGTTTAGCGAGTAAAAAAAGGAGACTGAGAAGGTTTGATGCCAAAAAATCATTGATTTTCTCAAAATTCACAAGAATTCTGATATTAAGTGCCTAATAAATAGTAACAGTTATGTTTAGTCTGTTTTAGTTTTTTATTAAAGTTTATTTTCATATGATATTGAAGTATTTTTAATTTTGCTTGTTGTTCCTGTAAAATCTTGACAAAAAATAGTTATATATATGTAGAGCGCGCGAGCACTCGTGTCCCAAACAGGGGCGCGTGTAATGGAGTGTTAAGCTGGTATTTTGTGAGCGTGGTCTTTTCAGGGCTAAGCCGACTCACTTATGCTACTAATATGATTGCAGCACGACTCTACCACGTAGTAACGTACCAGGCAGTTGGTACGTCCGTTAGTGATCGTGTAACTTGTGAACAACGTTGCCGATCGAGGTCATATTCACACAATATATATGTTTTTCAAGAAGTTCGTTCATAACTTTGATGGGATTCTATAGGTACCTTAGTAGTCAACTTATTTAAAAAAATTCTATATTAAATTTGTCTATTTTTTTTATTTTTTTTTAAAGTGACCTACACGATCTCCCTGACTATCTTCAGCCATATTCGCATGCTGCTATCGTGGGTGTTAAAGATAGTGAGCAGGAATTTTTATATAATATTTTTTTTATATAGGATGGGGTGAGAAACGAGGCCACAGTCCATCTGACGGTAAGTCAAACACATATCCTCGATTATGAATCAAAATACAGATGCGTTGTCACCTGTGAGGATTAAGATGAAATGCCTCGTTTCCAGTAAAAAGGGTCTCCGATTCTCTACACTCATCATATGAAACATAGCGGCATAATGCTACTTATTATTATATGCTGGTATTCTGTGCGAGCGCGGTTCCCTCCTGGTTGAGCCCACTCATTTCGTGCTACGACCAAAATATAGCTGCAGCAAGGCTCTACCACTTACAAAACTATTATAGGAACTGCTAAAAAACTTATAGTTTCCAATATATGGCGGTGTACCGACTCGTTTACGCCAGATATAAAATACCGAGACCGCCACCTACAGCAGCATCAAAGCTACGCTAGGGGGTAGGACCCCAATTTTAGGAGTCCGTATCTACCCTCTTAACTATTTCTGTCACCAAATAGTAATGCGTGCACTCCTGTGTACCGGTTTAAAGCGCATAAAGAGCTAGTCTGTGAGGCGTTCCAAATCAGCCACAGAAGCAGTGCCTGATTTAGAGCTATACAACCCTAGGCTAACTACGACACCGCTCACCACCACCACCCGTTTAGTCTGTCTGCGCCTGCCCAGATCACAAATATTTTTACTAGATTTTATATTTTACTAGATTTCCACCCCGCGTGTTTGCTCATATTAAATCAAATTTTCCAGATAGTAAGTGTCGATCATCGCCCATGAACAACTGCAACATCAGGGAAATTGCACGTTCGTTGCCGGATTATTATAAGGAGCAAGCAACCACAAAATGAAAAAACTCTTAGTAAATCGCACAGTCATGGTGGACTGACAATCATTCAGATAACGTGGATGGTACCGTGAGTTTTGTCCTGATATGCGTTGGCGAAATTAATCCGAACAATTTGTCTAAGAACTCTCCATAGAAAATGCGATATAAAATGCAATGGGATGCAAAATCGAGCAGACAACAATTTGAGCCACTCTTTGCTGGATGAGGTCTAACACTGGGATTCCCAGGTCCAGAAATGAGAACAGTACTCCATGTAAGGGCGAACATGCGCCTTGTAAGTTTGCAAACAGTTTGCCGGCATGAAGTACTGTCCCGCTCACGCCAAGCTTTTTAGAGGTAAATTTAGCCTATACTTTGCCAAATGGGTTATTTTTAGCGGTAAACGCGCAATTGCATTATTTTGTAAAACAAGGAGGCGATGGTGATAGGCGTGTATACGGGTCTGAGCGGTCGCGCTTTTTTGGGGGTCAGTTGGATGTAACTGTCTTGCATGAATGCGGGACTATGCCTAGGGAGTAGGAGTAAAAAACGACGCGTTAAATTCGGGGCCAACTTCGGAGATACGTCTTCAGCATAAATAGGAGGGACTTCATCAAGCCCACTTGACTTGATCATGTCTAGGGAGAGCAGTGCTTTGCAAATCGAGCGCTGTGTAAGCAGCACATCATGCATGGAGTACTCACACCGCAGGATCGTCGGCGGTGTCGTTGTCATCGAGAGTTGATTTGTACTCAAAAAAAAAACGTAAAAGATCGACTTTCTCCTTTGTGGCATGGGCCAGTGAGTCGTTCTCTCTGTATATAGATGGAACGGATGGCTGACACAAGATCCCTTGGATAGCTTTGGCAAAAGATCTTAATAAAATTAGATGTAGAGCTTGAGCAGTTTAAAATCATCTAATCACGTCCAGTCAGTCAACGAGAAATGAAAGGTACTGGTGGAGCGACGAGCCTAAGGCTACCGAAGTCCAATTCCCCGGTCGAGAAGATACTCTGGGTAGACTCTCTGCCTTTCTTGTCCGATGACGCGTCGGGAGAGAGTACGGTGCGCGACTCTTTCTCATACGAGGTGAGGCGGGTTTCCTGGAGCTCGACTGCTTCAGGCTAAGCGGTTATACTAGCGGTGCGCGTGGGCAAGAGCTCTTTAGGACACTATTATCCTAGGCGGTGTGGTTCCAACGACGAGCGCGGCGGGAAGAGGGCGCGTGTCGGCCGTGCGTGCCTTTTTATTCCTTCGGTTGCGATGATTGCATAATATTCTAGAATCATCTTCTTTCCCCTCCCACCCCACCACCCCGATGTGTCGATAGGAGGGTATGAATGATATCGTTTGGAAAGGGATAAACGATTTGGCAAGCCTACCGTCAAATAAATAAATACGAATGGTTTTCCGAGCAACCATCTCCCCCGCCCTTGAAGGATTTCCTTCAAAATTAACTAAAACAACTAGAGCTAAGAACAAACTAACAAAATAACTAACTAACGCTAAGATTACCTAAATTCAACTACAATTTTTAATCTAGAAAGCTAATTTAAATTATGGAAGAGGCAAGGGGCACAAACGGACAACAGGACGCAGGTAAGACCCAACCGTGGTCTTAACGCGAGCTACCCTAATTACTCCGTCGGAACCGGGAAAGACCTCTTCGACAATTTCTAACGGCCAATGGAGAGGCGGCGTATTCTCTTTGGTGAGCACAACTACGGTTCCTACAGCTAAAGGCTCAGTTGCTGTGTTCCATTTTTGCCGAGACTGCAAAGTATGCAAGTATTCGATCCTCCATCGTTTCCAAAACGATTGCACTAACCGGTCTAATAATTTGTGGCGTGCGGAAATGCTAAGTCTGTTCTCATCCATATCTACGGCGGGCAAATACTTTAAAGGCGTTAAATTCAAAAAATGTGCTGGAGTTAGAGCCAGCGGTTCCGAGGGGTCACTAGACAACGTACGACAAAGTGGGCGGCTATTCATTACGCATTCAATTTGAGCGAGCACCGTACTTAGCTCTTCGAAGGACAAAATTTGATCTCCTATTACTCGGTATAAGTGACTCTTTAGACTTTTAATATTAGTCTCCCAATTGCCCCCAAAATGACTCGCGGCTGGGACGTTCAGAGACCACTCAATGCGGTTCTCTGCTAGAATGTGAGCGAACTCCGAATTATGATACTTGCTAGCTAAGAGCTCATGTAGTTCTGATGAAATACGTTTTGCACCGACGTAGTTTGTACCGGTACTTATCCGAATATAATTTACTTACAGGGCCACGGCGGGAAAGAAATCTTTTAAATGCACCCATAAAGCCTGCTGTGCTTAGAACACCAACGAGTTCTATATGCACCGCTCGAGTAGTTAGACATACGAAAATGCAGACGAAGCCTTTGTGGATCTTATACCACGCCCGCGAGTGAGCGTGACCTTAAACGGACCAGCGAAATCAGACCCGGTGTGCGTAAAGGGCTTTACCGATTGTATTACTCTACAAGATCTAAGTTCCGCCATTTTCGGAAATGACAGCTTGGGGCGTGCCCGAAAGCAAGCTATACATCTGTGCACCCGATTGCGTATTAAACTACGTGCAGAAAGAATCCAATAATTCTGACGCAAGATCGACATCAGCAAGTCGGGGCCAGCGTGCGAATTCAATTTATGATGGTAATCCACTAATAAATTTATGATATGGTCTTTACGCGGTAAAACTATAGGGTGCCGTTGGTCGAAACTCAACTGCGAGTTGGACAATCGTCCACCTACCCTTACAATCCCATCCTGTAAAAATGGCTTAAGGCGTTGAAAGGCGCGACTACAAGCTCTATTCGATTGTAATCTTGTAATTTCTTCAGAGAAATGCGCACGTTGAAGTTCACGCAATACTAGCGACTCGGCATAGTTGTAATCGGACGCTAAGACATACGAACGTCGCGGTAAAAGCTTCGCGAATCGACAAACGTAAATTACGCTACGCAGTAATTTCGACCAAGAGGACAAGCGGTTCGCCAAAGCAATGATTGGAGAATACTCGCTCGCAACGTTCGCCACTAGAGCGTGTCTCTTCTCTTCCGGCGGTTGTGACACTGACGAAGGTTCGAAATCGGTTATTGGCCATTGCGAGGGATCCAAATGAACCCAAGAAGGTCCGTGGAACCAAAGCGGGTGGTCCATTATTTGCATCGGGGTGAGTCCACGGGATATACAATCGGCAGGGTTTTCCGTACCGGACACGTGATAAAAGTTCCGCGTTTCTAACTCGTCTTGGATCTTGGCCACTCGGCTCGCGACAAACGTATCCCAACGGTGGGGTGAAGAATGAACCCAGCATAAGGCGACGGTGGAGTCGGAAAAGGCAAATATCCTTTCTATGTGAACTCTATCCCTACATGCGCTGATAACTGCGGTAATAAGCTTGGTGAGAACTAATATTGCGCAAAGCTCTAAGCGCGCCAGAGAGACAACCTTACGGGGGGAGACTCTCGACTTAGAACTAATGAGGCTAATCGAATTTCTATCATTATTCTGGACGTGGAAATATACAACGCCCCCGAAAGCCTTCTCGCTGGCGTCTGCAAACCCAACGACCGTTATGACGCTATTTCTATCGACGTTTATATGATGCGGTATTTTAATTTCTCTTAGTAAAGGAAGTTCCTCTCTAAAACGCTGCCACAACCGAACAATGCTGTCAGGCGGCGAGTCATCCCAGTCGCATTCAAATAACCAAAGTTGTTTAATCAAAAGCTTAGCGTATAATACCACCGGAGCTACGAAACCCATGACGTCCCATAATCTAGCAACGCATGACAGGTATTGTGCGCTGCGCTTTGTGCATTTCTCTACGGGCGGATTTACCTTAAGGCTAAACACGTCGGACTCTGGTGACCAACACAGACCGAGCACCTTGTGTGTATCAGAATCGTCGAATTCCTTTATCGCCGAAAGACGGTGTGATAATGGGATTGTGTCTAAAACTGGACGCAAATTACTAGTCCACTTGACAAAATCGAATTGACCCGATTTCATGAGCCTTATAACCTCGGCGGTGGTTAGGGTGGCCTCCTCCACGCTATCGATCGAGTACACAAAATCATCCATATATAATCCACTTTCAATTGCCCTCTTAGCTTTAGGATAAGAGGGACCTTCATCGTGGGCGAGCTGTCTCACCGTGCGTAACGCATGAAATGGGCTCGACTTTAAACCAAAGCAAACGCGGTTAAATTCAAACACCATTAGAGGTTCCTTTGGATTGAAACGATATAAAATGCGTTGGAATCTACGGTCGCTTTCACGGACCCCTATGCAAAGAAACATTTGGCGAATATCGGCGGATAGTGCTATACTAAACAAACGAAAATTGGCTATTATATTAAATAAACTGCCCTGTAAATTTTGCCCACTATAGAGGATATCGTTAAGCGACAGGTGAGTGCTAGTTTTAGCACTAGCGTCGAGCACTACACGTAACTTAGATGTAAGTTTGTCCTCCCTAATGACCCCGTGGTGTGGTATTATGAAATACGACGGTGTGTCTTCGTAGTTATCTAATTTCGAAGCCACAAGTGATATGTAACCTTCTCTTATATATTCTTTAATGACGCCGTCATAAGCTTCCTTTAACTGGGGTGAAGCGAGCATCCTACGCTCCAAGCTGAAGAAACGTTTTTTCGCCATTTGACGCGAATCGCCGAGAGATAAAACATCTCCTTTAAAGGGTAGCGCTACGCTATATCTACCGTCGCGATCACGAACGGTCGTGCGGACGTAAATTTCCTCGCATAATCTGTCATCTGAGCTAGCTATGGGTGGAACGTTCACCTCCCCCATCTCCCAAAATTTGCGGACTAACGACTCGAGCGGTTCGACAGCCATACCACAATAAGAGGTTGCCGAAATACTATCTATGATGGGGGCGGAGCCAACGATGACATTGCCCAATACGGTTTCCAGTGCGTAAGGCGCGGTATGCGAGGAGTTGCCCCTGACCTTATTGTTTAGCAAAAGATGAGGGAAAAGCGATGCTCCAATGAGCATGTCTATGTTTCCAGGAACGGCTTAAGTGTCGTCTGCTAGAGTCAAATTTTTAAATTCAATCATTGCCGAGGTGTCAACCGAAACGGTTGGCAACCGTTCAGTGACCCTATCTACTACTAGTGCATTTATATCAAAGTTAACATTACGATCTATCCGAGAATAAAATTTTAAATTTGTATATCCCTGGGTAACTTTACTAGTACCTCCGATGCCGTTGACTACGGGACATGAAAGTGACCTATTTATTACTAAGCCTAAGCGCTGACAACATTGTCGCGTTATAAAGCATTTTGGGCTCCGCTGTCCAGCAGTGCACGGACGCTTTGTTCGTTTCCACGCGAATCCCTAACCAAAATACGTGCCGTACCCAGTAACACGGTTGAAGGAGGTTGTGCTCCCATATTTTCCAATGAGCACAGAGCGACATCACCAAGTCGACCGCTAGAATCGTTGACTGTAGGGGTGAATTCCTTGTCCGCTTTACTTGACGCCGATATGTTGCTATTTTCAAAATGTAATAGCGTGTGATGTTTCCTGGCGCACTTGCTATATACGGAACTAGAATTGCATTTTGCAACTAAATGCTTCTCGCTTAAGCAGTTCTGACATAGGTTGTCTGTCTTTACTAATTTATAACGTTTGCTTGGTGAATATTTACGAAAAGTCGCACAATTGTATAAATTACCGTGTTTATTTTTACATATGATACAGGCATGCTGAAGTGGTACCGACGCAGCGGTTATGTATGTTAACGACCCTGCTATTTTAGATGGTTGAGTCTGTCTACGGTCGACGCACCTTTTAATCTCCTGTTTAACGTTCGGGGAGCGCTGCATCACCTTATTTGATCTCGCACAAACGATGCTAATGAATAAAAGGAAGGCATCTTCGAGCTACGATGCTCCATTTCGAACGCACGCACGGTGTCGGGGTCTAATTTCTTTAGTGCAATATGGAGAAACACCACGTCCATAAGGTCATTAAATTTCAAATTCTTAAGTGCAGCCACCGATGCCACAAATTTATCTAAAAACTGCTCTAAGCCGTTGATGTTCGCGGATGATATAGGTTTAAGATCGAATATCTGGTTCAAATATTCGGAAGCTAACATTCTCCTATCTTCATATTTAGTTTTAAGCGTTTCGAATATTAACAAGTAATTGTTTGCTGTAGGTGTAAAACCCGAGCAAATTGACTGTGCCCTGTCACTAAGTTTACTAATTAAATAATATAATTTTTCAGCGTCCGATAACGATGGGTTATTGTGTATATTGTTTTAAAAACTACTGAAGAAGAAGGGCCATGTCTTAATATCACCATTGAATACCGGAATACTATTGGCGGCAACCTAATTGAGTCACGTGGACGTACCTGTATTTCCGGCTTTGCTTCGTTTTGAGCTGGAGACTGTAAGAGTTTCGCCGTTCTTTTCACGCGATATAACATATCTTCAAATGCCAGAAGCGGTTGGTAGTTCACTATATATTTCGGGGTCGATTTGTAATTCCAAATGATTAATTTGGTCTAATATTCTTTCGTAATCCGTCCGCAAAGAATCCACCGTTGCAATTTCATTCCAAAAAGTTTCCCGTACTGCTTCTACATTAATGTTCTTTATGTGATCACTAATACTTGGTATACGTGAAAAAAGTATGTCCCTCTTGGCATAAAGCGTTTTAATTTTAATTTCATTTCCACTAACTGCCATTTTAAATTATTATAATAAAGGTATATTAATCACAATTAATCTCACAACGCACAAATAATGGAGGATGGACACTCGTACGCCGTATTACGTGATTAAATCGAACACCTGTTACAGCGAGTCGAGGTGACGCGTGTCGCTCGCTAAACTCAATATATTTTTATCAAAATTGTCGGGTAAGCGTACAAAACGATTGCAATTACACTGTTTCAATTATTTAAGCGACTAATGAGCTTTAAATTTAAACCAAATACAAACACTATTTAAATGAATAATTCTATTAGGAGGGATAAACGAGCACTATTTAAGTCTATTCCATAAATTAGAGTGCATTATCTAAATAATTAATCTAATAATTCGACCAGAAAATGGTTGAACGACTACTAAAACGCCAAATCCAAATCCTGCCGAAGTGACCATAAAATGGTGGAGCGACGAGCCTAAGGCTACCGAAGTCCAATTCCCCGGTCGAGCCTTAAACCTATTACGCGAGATATTAACCAAAGTGGACTGTATCTGCTTAATGCTTCTACGCTTACATAAATGACGACTATAGCACGCGGTACAATGCACTCGCTCTTCCCCAAAACGAACTATTATTTGCCAAATCTATGAAAGGAATCCTGCTTGATTAGGAGAAAATGAAATGGAGCGGACACAATTATATCAAGCAGTAACTAGTAAGGAATGTTCACTCACCGGGGTGTTTTTCTTCTATGCTGCTTGGGCACTATAGCTGCGGCTTCAGGAAGATACTCTGGGTAGACTCTCTGCCTTTCTTGTCCGATGACGCGTCGAGAGAGAGTGCGGTGCGCGACTATTTCTCACACGAGGTGAGGCGGGTTTCCTGGAGCTCGACTGCTTCAGGCTAAGCGGTTATACTAGCGGTGCGCGTGGGCAAGAGCTCTTTAGGACACTACTATCCTAGGCGGTGTGGTTCCAACGACGAGCGCGGCGGGAAGAGGGCGCGCGTCGGCCGTGCGTGCCTTTTATTCCTTCGGTTGCGATGATTGCGTAATATTCTAGAATCATCTTCTTTCTCCTCCCACCCCACCACCCCGATGTGTTGATAGGAGGGTATGAATGATATCGTTTGGAAAGGGATAAACGATTTGGCAAGCCTACCGTCAAATAAATAAATACGAATGGTTTTCCGCGCAACCAGGTACCAAATAACTGAAAATCTTATTTTTACAATGTATATGTTTTGTAACAAAAAAGAAGATGACTTAAAGAAGTTTCCTTGGACAGCATTGGCAAAACACCTTAATAAAATAAGACCTGGCGAGGAGAGCTTGAGCAGTTTAAAATCTTTGAATCACATCCAGTAAGTGAACGAAAGACGAAAGGTACCTTTCGTCTTTTAAAGGTCTTATTTTCACAACCCAATCTATTCACTTGTTTTGTACCAAAAATAAAGAAAGTGCGAGAATTAAAATACTTGAGCTACTTACTCTATTATTTGTGAGTACGCAGAGACCCTTTTTACTGGACACGAATTTGTGGGTGAGAATATGCATTTTGATCCTTAATCGAGGATAAAATATGTAGATGTCTTTGGGCCACAGCCTCCACTTAACATCAGGTGGACTGTGTGCTCGTTTGTCACCCTTATTCTACAAAAAAAGTTATATTTTAAAAAATCAAGTTAAATTTTTATATTTTTTTAATTAAAACGCAAAAAAAGAATACAGCCCGAAAAGGACCAATCAATTTGTTTTCTGAACGGATACACAATACTCTTCCACGATCAGTGTTTGCGGTTAAACATACATCACACATATTATAAGCTCTTTGGTTTTATTTTTAGCACTGATTGTCAATTATCAAAATAAAAGTTATTCGTAAGTTAAAATACAACATTTACAGTTTTATGAATAACAAGGTTAAATAGTTTCACTTTTATATTTGACTTAGTTTGATGGATAACTTTAACCTGACAATTGAAAAACCAACCATTTAAAGGTTTTACTGTATACTAGTGAACCGCCCTAGCTAAACTGGGTAGGATCTATTAATTGTGGGTGTGGGGGGGGGCCCAAAACGGGGGGGGGTTAACTTTAGATTTCAGATATTCAACGACATTTATTTTATTAATTTGTCGTTTTTTTTTTGTTAGGAATAATGTCCAAGTTTTCCGTTCTATTAGAAATAATAGGCTAGATCTCTCCTGGTATTGCTCTCAAGCTATTCGTGAAGTTTAGCTACAATCAGACGGTCAGATAAGTTTTAAAAATAATTATTCACGTCTTAACAGCAAGCAAATTACATCCTCAGCTGAATATGAGGCAGTAATTTCAATATTACAGACAATATAATTTTATTAAAATGTAGAGTATTAGATGTATAGCTTTTGTATATAATATATCCGTGTTTTATATATATAGTGTTGTTGAAAAATAAAATACAGACTTAAAAACTTAATAACAGTCGAATTTCGATCACTAGTACTGCATTATTACACGAAATAGGTAGTTTATAATTCGTCTCAGGTTTAAAACTATATAGAATTTGTTTCACAGAGTCCCTTAGATTAAAATTATATGTAAATGTTTAGCGAAGGCTATGACGCCGAAGTTAAGGGACTTTTTCAATTTTTTTTATTTTGAAGGACTCTTCTTAAAACACACTAAGCCCGAGACTATCGATAAACTACCTCTTGTTAGAAGACGAATTGGTTATTGATGTTACGAACGAATTTAAATCGGCCTCTCGTTTCAGAATAAGGTCGTTACGTCGCATCGTCATCTGGTTAAAATTCCTAACAAAGATCTTACAGCGTGATGTTATTCAGAAATTTTAATTACAATCTTAATTTCATTGGGTGCGGTGCCGGGGAGCGGAATACTAAACTAATTCTCAATTCGAAGCTTAACTCAAACGGAACTCAGTTAATGATTTAGCCTGGCAATGTCTTTT
Organism: Parnassius apollo; assembly: GCA_907164705.1. Lineage (NCBI taxonomy): Eukaryota > Metazoa > Arthropoda > Insecta > Lepidoptera > Papilionidae > Parnassius > Parnassius apollo. The sequence continues at coordinate 2,432,028 of CAJQZP010000226.1, read as the reverse complement.
TTTTTAATAAACTGAATCTACAAACGTACTTACAGCCTACTTGAGCCTCTGTTCTGAAAAGAACCCGCCGGAAACCAAGCGGGACTTTGAAAATTATGCAATGAAAACACAGGTTGTACACTTACTTACAAAAAGTATTTAAGAAACAGCTTAGAATTTATCACCTTATTTCTAGGGATATTTTTCACCATGTATTAATTTATATTACAATAATCCTTTGGTCTTTAGTTTAATAAAAATTTTAATCTTTGTAACAGAGACCTTTTAAATTGTATAATACCGATATCCGTGTATGGGCGGTATAAGAATATCCAATAACCCATTTCGTTTCGTCGGTGTCTTAAGAAGCGACAAAGGGAACTGAAACAGGTGACGGGCAGCACCACCCCCCTGATAACAACCCAAAATAATAAAAAACTGCCGTTGCCAACCCGAGAGTCAAGCGTGGCAACTGTGGCAAAATGCCCCTATGAGGCAATCTATGAGGAAGGCAGTGAACTAATATAGCCTGTGATTAATGGATGGATATGCAAACTTACAAAATTAATACTAAAATACAGGCTTTTTAACAACTTATAAGTTTAATTCAAAAGGCCTTTGTTGCTTTTTGCTAAATATTAACCCATTTCCTGCGTAATGGTAAGAGTAAGTAGCTTTATGAATTTAAAACCGCTAATGAGCTTATAAATCTCTTTCAACATGGCACCAATTTGGCGGCGATACTACTCGATGTATGTAAATTTAACTTCATATCTTAAAATCAAGAATCTAACGTTTTGTCGCATGAAATCGTATCTAACAATTATATTGTACATATATTAATGATGATGATGAGAAAAAAGGCTATTATCGAGTCAGGTAAAAAAGACTAGTTTTTACGATAAAACCTGAGTACTAATACCTAAAGATTAATATTAAAGTTGATTTCTGGTCATTTTAAGATAATTCCGTTAAAAGTTTTTTCAATTAAAATTATAAAAAAAATTTGGGTGTAACTAGTAATAAAATAGTGAAATTTAAGAAAATATTTTCTTTTGTGTTTGAGATTTTTTTCTACACTTTTTCACGATCGTATAAGTAGATCTTATGATCTAGATAAGATCTTATGATCTTATTTTTAAAAGCACGATTTTAAGTAGTGCGCTTTTGGATTTTCCAAACTTTTTTTATTGACTGCATATCGGAAAATGAATTAATAGTAATATGGATATTTGTGATGAAACTTGTGTGGTTTTTAAAATACTTTAAAACATTGACGTATAACATGAGCGCTTAAGGCATGGATTTAACTTTTGGATTTACCAAAAGTTTTTTTTATATAATTTAAGATTTGGTCTTTCACTGCCGGCTGTATGAGAAAGCTCACTAAACTTGAGCTTTCTCTTACTGGAGAGGGTTATGTTTGGAGTTTCTCTGAGAGATACACTTTGAAAGGGTGAAATCCGCAGTAGAACCAAATTTATATAGCCCAACGGATCAGTAAGCTGAAGTGGCAATCGGCCGGCCCTCTTTGTTGTTTATCTGGCCGTAGAAGTCCACTGTTGGACATGGACAGCTTAATGCTGTTGTTTCGTATGGTGAATGTAGAAAGGCAAACGTTTTACTGGAAGCGAGGCATTTCAGTTTAGGCAAAGCATCTGCATTATTGATTGTTTAATGAGAATAGATATAGTCTATATGTAATATGACACAGCATCCACTTACCATCAGGTGGATTGTGAGCTCGTTTGTCACCCTTATTAAAAAAAAACTAGAAGTAATTAGTAATGTAGCCACAACTAAGTGTATAAGAAACCTATTACCTGGTGGTATTTCCAAATATATTTAGTTTCTACATGAAACTCCAAATGCATAGTTGCTGAAAGCACGAATTGAACAATTCGGTTCCATTTGCGGCTTACGCGGTCAAGATAAAATCCAATGAGTTGTGAGGCAATCGGTCGTCGTGTTTACGCTCTTGGCGGGCTGTTCGGTCATTTATAGCTAGTTTTTGGATCCAGCTCAAATTGTGCACGTACCTACCGTACTCTATACAAGTAAATAAAATTGATGTGTCTGTCAATACTATCGAAATAATTGTCTTTTATCGAGATCAAGGGGTTGTTTGCATGTCATTTAGACATGAAAAAATTTTTTGTCTATCTGTCTGTTCGTCCCTTATTTATCTTCGGAACGGCGAAACTTAACAAACACACAGTAAAGCTTTGTTAAGAGTGATCTAAGCTATACTTTCAAATCGAATAACTGATAAATAAACGGTCATGGGTGATTATATCAATCAAGGTTAAAGGTTAAAACAATGAATAAATAATCTGACTGCGTAAAAAAGTATACTGAAAAGAGAAAAAATTTATATCCCACGTGACTTGCACAATTAAATAAATAATAAATAAATAAATAAAAATAATTTATTCCTAGAAATAGAGCTACAGACCTGAACATTGAGAAAAAAGTGAGTTATATTAAATTGATTTTAACTTATATTATATTAAATACTAATTACATATAAATTCTTATTACATATAATAAAAGGTACTGGCGGACCCCAAACTAGGCATAGCCTGTATCTTGGGGACCAGGAGTACGGTTATCAGTTTTACTTACGTAATTAAAGGTACCTACCCAAAATTATACATAACAACAAATTATTACTTAATTTAGGAAGATAGTTTTTAACTATTTGTCGCTTACAGTAATATTTATTTTTTATTCCTAGGAAAAATATGAATACAATATTTTAGTGTGATTGAATTAAGACGATTATTACGACTCTTCATATTGTGTTAAAATCCATTAAGCCTTTTTGGTCACAGATCGTGCCAAAGAAATAGACCTATATATATATATATATATATATATATATATAATTCTCGAAAAACATCACCCTACTTTTTATGGGATTAGGGTGACAATCGAGCACACAGTCCACCTGATGGTAAGTGGTTGCTGTGGACCATAGACATACACATCAATCCTCAATTACGAATTGAGATGCAGGTACACTGTCACTCGTTAGGACTAAGATAGAATGCCTCGTTTCCAATAAAACAGGTCTCCGGATCTCTACATTCACCACACGAGACACAGCTGTAATAGCTGCTATTACGCTGGTATTGTGTGAGGAGGTGGCCTACCCCGGTCGAGCCGACCAATTAGTGCTAGAACTATACTAGTAATATAGCTGTAGCATGGCTCTACTACGTGCCTTACTTTCCTCTTATGAAAATGAAAATAATTTATTACACAATTTGCACCTTAACAAAAAGTTTGTAGTTCTTGCACTGGGTACGTAGACCTGTATTATAGGTTATATGATTTATGCCTCATAAATAAGAATACTTGTGATAGTCGCCACGCTTGACCAATGTGCTGTCAAGCCAATTTTTTCCTAGTTGCTGTTTGGAAGACGCTTGCTATCCCCTGGTCAGTATCCCATAGCCATTACTTACGACACGGCCTTACGATTTGGAGTGTTATGTAGATAGTGCAAGAATTTGTACCGTCGCTACATGGTTGGTACCTAAAACATAGATAACTATAATATATTTTCTTACTGTTGAGAATATGTTAACATTAACGGATATTTTTAAATATGTGTTTAATTGGGAATCAATTCCATTGCGCTCGAAGCGAATCGTATCTAAAATCTATGTTTTGCAGTGCGAAAGGATATCACGTCAATGGCAAATGCGAGGCAAGTGTGGGGGACACGGAGCGGCGGCAGCCGGCGTTTTTGATCTCCCGCAGCACCTATGATGTCGGCATCGAGAAGTGCACCCTGCTCAGGATAAGCGGCTTTGCCTACAGAGTACTTGTGACTGTACTATGACAGCGTTGCCACTGAGTATTTTTGCAATTCAAAGAAAACCATTATTTATTTTAGAATCAGATTTAAAATGTTTTTTTGAGGTAATTTTATTCATATATTTGTAATTATCTCCTGTTTCAATTTCCCTCTGTCGTCTCTAACGGGGTGTCCCAAGTGACGAAGTGGAGAAGTGGATGTACACATACAGGGATAGGCAGCAGTATCCTGATAACTACTCAAAATAATAAAAAACTGCCATTTCCAATCCGCCTGCCAAACGTGACGACTGTGGCCAACAAACCCCTCCTATGTTGCAATTTATGGGGAAGGTTAAGTGGCTGTCTTTATTGGATGGATTTGTAATTATACTTAATAACTTTTTCATATCCATAATTTAAAGAAATCTATTTACATGCTTATAGAGGTGACATCTGCCACAGTGGCCACGCTGGGCAGGCGGGGGGAACGCAACTGCAGCTTTTTTATTTTTTGTTGTTATTAAGAAGACGCTGCTGGCCATCTCCTGATTTGTCTCCCTCTGTCGCCTCTTACGGAACCCACGGGAATATATGGAGCAGCGGATATTCTTACACCACTACACGGTATGCTCAACATATTGTGAATTACGCACTTATTTTATGCACTAAAAACTATTTGTAACCAACATTTTAAACGTGGTTGAGCCACGATGTAAGCTATACTATGGGTACAGCACGAATAGGTAAACCCGATCGTGTAAAGACCAAAATGTGAAATAGCAGCGTGTTTCCCATGGCAACTATACTGAAGACCCGTTTTTATTGTATCAAGGTATGCAATGTTAGACCTCAGGCGAGGATAGATATAGGTGTGCCACAGCTTCCATTTATCATATAGTATACTATGGGTTCATTTTTACCCTTATTTTATATAAAAATAGTTTTAGGTTTCAGGGGCATTTGAAATGTATGTATTGTCCTGTTTATACTTTTTTGTTGGACTCTGAGCGACAAACTGGGGTAAATTATTTATAAATACTTGTACATTCCGTAAACCCTCATTTCTTCGATAAGCTCACGCATTTCATATTCTTTCCACGTACAATCCCCCGTACGAATTTATTGGCATATAGAAAGCGCCGAAAAGAATTCTCCTCTTCCACTTTCATACAATAGTGTAACATATTCTTTACGGACTGAGGTTTTCTTTTCAAGTTATTATGCGATGCTTTAAATAAATCATGTGTTCAATTGTTTTGTAATCAAATGTTTTATTTTTTTTGCCGGTAAATATAAATATTTTTAAACGTAAGATTTTTATAGCGTGAGGGTTACAATGGATTACACAGCTCACCTGATGGTAAGTGAATGATGTGGCTCATAAACACCTACATCTATACTCGATTATAGAATCAAAATGTAGGTGCGTTGTTACAACTGAGGACTAAGATGACATGCCTCGTTATTAGTAAAAAGGGTCATCGTTTATCTAGGCTCACCTTACGAAGCAAAGCGACATTAACTGCTATTTTGCGCTGGTATACAACGAGAGCGTGGTTTTCCTCTGTCAAGCCGGCCCGTTCGACTATACCACGTATTTTTAAACGTTGTATTCTTTTATGTAATAAGAGTGACGTATGTGTATGATGTGACTTATAGACATAAATGAAAGAATCAAAATATGAAGAGTTATCATCCCTGAAGGCAACGGTGAAATGTTCAAAACTATATATTAATTTAAACAATATAATTTTAAAAAATACTGACTGATTCCTAACGTAGCCTTGAGAACTATCCAGTGGGATAATTTTTTATTATCACGTTTTTATTTGATGGCTTTCGCATATGTCTGTTCGGATCGAATGTTGTGAAATTTTGAACTTATCTCAGAATCGGATGATAATGTAAGATATTTTAAAAAAATACACTTTTTTGTTCGTTTTAAATGTATTTTATTTTTACTTCAATCATTATTTGTTCGTTGAAGCTTTTCAAAGAACATTAAAACGCTTTTACTGTTTTCAGGTCTCTAAAGGGAGAACTGGCAGAAACGAAAACTATTTATATAAAATAACTTTTTATAGAATAACTTTTTTATGGAATAACATTTTATAGTATAACTATTTTATAGAATAACTTTTTGATAGAATAACGTGATAAGTATACAATCCACCCGAAGGAAAGTGGATACAGTGGCCCACAAATTGTACCCTATATCTATCCTCAATTAAGAATGAAAATGTCACCACTGAGTATTAAGATGAAATACGTCGTTACCAGTAAAAAGATCCCCGTTTTTCTACCCATACCATACGAACCAGCAGCATTAGACTGCTTTTGAACTCTGGTATTCTTCGACGGCATGGTCCTTCTACGGTCAAGTCAACCCATAGTGCTGCAAAAATAATATAGCCGCAGCTTGACTCTAGCACGTTTAAAATAAATTTATTTTTCAAATAAAACACTTTTCTCACTCTGTCAATATTAAAAATACTATTTTGCACAATTTCTAGAGACAATTGAAGGAGTGGCACTATGCTCCGGATCGGACAATGATCCGCAGAGCTAAGTGGGGCATCGACACAGACCTTATATCCATCCATGTATGCGCAAACTTCAGTCCAAGTTACAAAACAACATTCATTGGATACTTTATTTTTCTGAAATACGAAGTAACAGCCTGTGGATGCTCAGTACGGGAAGCTTCAGATCTATTAATGCTCACCCTCGGGTAGTCTTCTATTTAGTTCCCTTATTTAATCCTTTAAGGGGATGCACTTTTCAAAATCATATTTCTCAATTTTATTTATGTTCGACAAGTTATGGTTAAAGTTTCATAAGCGATTTCAGCTCGGTAATGATAAATCAGTCAATTGCCACCTACAGCTGATTTCAAACTAAGAAGGCTGCATCGTCACCTCTGAGGACAGAGATGGTGTGCCACACAGCTTGTACTTATACTTGCTCCGCCCATGAACAACACACCTTTTCACCATATTTTCAGAGGCCAATTTGGCCTCTAACAGACTACAGATACTCGTACGTTGTCACCACTGAGAACTAAGATGCAATGCCTCACAGCCTTTTATCATACCTTTTGATCTGAAAGCTATAGAGAATCAAAATCATAAATAATTTATGAATATTAATTTCCATCATAATCAGCCGTTTTATATCTTTAAACGAATATGTACAGCATGACATGAGGTTAGAAGGACCCACCACAACAATTTAAGCACCGCCTCCCACTGTGATTGTAGCCCTGAACTTGCTTCATTAGTAAGTAGGTATTTATTTTAATTGAAAAGGCAGGGATTAAAATGGTCTCAAAGATACTATTAAGAAACCAGTATTAGGATTCTGAAGCTAGAACCTAGATTCAGAACCGAAACCTAATTGAAAATTATTATTTTGCCTTTTTATGGAGCGGAATTTTAGTATGTTGGAAACGGTATCCTAAATCCAATGCTTTAACTAGAACAATAGTCGGTACACTATTGAAATTTGAAACCGGTTTTAAGCCTTGCTATTAGACCATGCACGTGTTAATATGCTAAACACTTTTCTCATAATGGTTAACATGATACAATCTTCTGGTCAAAAAAGAAGACTTAAAGTGATTTTTTCTATTAGAAATTCTAATGCAATGTTTGACTAGAATTTTTAATTTTAAATCGAGTAAAATTTCACAAACATTAGTGCTAAACTCTCAGCGGTGTTTTATACCGAGCTTAGACTTATTCTCTTGGATTTTCACCTACTTATCTCACCGCTGAAAAGCACACGTTTTTCATTCATTAAAAGTTTATTTGAAAACGTTTTACGCCCGTAGCATTGCAAGTATTTTATACGTTTGAATTTATTTTACTTTAATAAAGAATTCTGTGCAAGTTATGTTTTTACCCGACGGCCCCAGAAGGGGGGTTAAGTTTTTCGAGTACGTGTATGTGTATATTTGTCTATTTCTTTCTGGGAGCCACGGTGCAGCTATATTATGGTTGCAGCACGAATTGTTCGACTCGATCGGGGAAGGGGCATGCTCTCATAGGATACCAACCTAAAATAGTAGCTCAATGCAGCTGCGTTTTGTGTGGTGTGTGTAAAGAAGATTCTCGGCTTTTTACTGGAAACGAGGCATTCCATTTTGGTCTTCAGGGGTGACAACGCAGTTTTAATCGAGGATGTCTATGAGTCACAGCATCCACTTACCTTCAGGTGGACTGTGTGTTCGTTTGTCAACCTTATTAAAAAGACACACTGTAGTTCATTTGCGTCAGTCTGCAGTTATTTATGGGCCACAGCGTCGTATTAACATTAGATACACTATGTGCTCGTTTGTTACCCTGATATTATACTAGCTGATACTCGCGCACGATAATATTTTGTTGCGGAACTTAGATATAAAATATCAAGAAATATTTTTTGATGGCACTGTCAAAAAATCCATTCTTATTGAGCGTCTACATTACGAAATTATCCAACATCCCTGTAAAGCAAACTACTGGGGAGCCTATGTTCAGCTGTGAACTCTTACGGACCGGAAGGAATAGATAATGGATTAAATACGCGATGATTTATTACATTCTTATACAGGTTTATATAAGTTAGTCCGTAGTATGCGAAACCATTGTTAAAAAGTTACCCTCACAGTTAGGAATTTGACCTGTTTCGTGAATGCTTTATATATATATATATATATATATATATATATATATATATATATATATATATATATATATATATATATATATATTATGAAAGTAATATTACTAATATAGCATACAATTTATTGGGCCGGCACGACCGGGGAAGTACCTCTCGCTTACACGATACCGGCGTAAAGTGCAGCTGAGCTTCCGTAAAGTGCCGTGTGTAAGTATCCGGTGGCCCTTGGGGTGGGGAGGGGAAAGGAGGGCAACGCATCTGTATAACATCCAGACAGATGTCTATGGGCGTCGGTAGTCATGAAAATGGCTGCGACTGCTCGTTTGCCCCCTTATAATATAAAAAAAAATCTTAATAAAATCCAATTAATTCATATGATAACGAGATTATAAAACTTATATATAACTTATCGTAAGTAATAACATTTTTAAATAAATATTTTAATATAACTTTTAATTTTTACGCTTTTAATGTTCGATTCTACACATAGTCTCCGGTTCGAATCAATGAATGATTGTGATCAGCAGTTGCGTTTACGATCATTAAAGCAACGAGACATCACAACACAAAGATAAGCCACTGCTAACTGTATAATTTACGACGTTGTTCTTTCTTATTTTGACTACGGCGCCCAAACCAAAGAACTGAGACATAGTAAAACAGAATAGTAGGATAACTCCCTCGCCATGCGAGGCTTAAATGTGTACTGTTGCAGGGTTGTCACTGTCTTTTTGTTAACAGCTAAGTCTCATTTAATTTTATAAGTAGTAATAATATTTACAAATATAATACGTACGGATATGTACCTACGCATCTTATTTGTTAATGATTTCTTTAGTTTCCTCTCAAAGAATTAATATTTGTCAAAATAAATCCATCTTTACATTACATCAAATGCCATATAACTAAAATACGAGTAAATTAATACTGACCATATGGTGTCAGCTCAGATTTAATGTTTAAAATTAATTTGATCAGATGCGATATGATAAATAATGTTCTTATGAGGTATGTATCTATGTATGTATCTGTAATGTATCTCGTAGATATAATAATATAACCTGATTAAAAAAGGCTAATTTATTTTATTTAAAAGCAAATACTAATTTATTTTACAAAAAGAGAAAATAAAACAAAAAAAGAAACTGCTAGTAAATTTTTATTAAAATTCAGCAAAGGTGATTGCGGAGCGCGGCAGTGCGCGTCACCGACTTGGCCCGATCTTCCCGACTTAGTAAGTGTCGTTGTGTACGTGCTGTAGCTCGTGCGTACGTAGTCCTATAAACGGCGTTCGGTACATTTCTTAGAAGAAAGCCCACTATTCTGTTTTTACTATGACTGAGAGCTATTTGATACTGTGTCTATGTAATGCATATTATTCATTGTCGCACCTGGTAACTAAACTCAGTTCATTGAGTTGAATTTCATACACATTAACACGTTGAGTTGAATTTCATACACATTAACACGTTGAGTTGAATTTCATAAACATTATTCACGTTTGGAGTTCATATCAGTGGACGTTGTGAATAAGTTATTCCGTCTATTTGAAATTATCGTCGTATCTATACATCTATGACATATAACTTGAAGTGTTTATCTGTAACATTGAAATGACTAGCTTTTGTTAAGTTTAGGGTTTATTCTCATGCTATTAAGACATAACCATTTTTTATAAATTATCTAGCTGTCTCTGTCTGTCCGGGCTACTGTTTGGAAAAGCTGAACCGATTGCAACAAAACTTTACGTACAGATAGAGAGCAATGCCAAGAGGTATCTAGGCTCTTGCCAAGCTAATCCAGTGCGCTTTACCATCTATGCTGGTGAGATGGTCGTCAAGCGCCGGCTTGATATAAGTACTATGTTACTGAATCATTAATCATAATCATCTTGCAGCGAAAACTGCTTTAGAATAGTTGTGATATGAAACTCGATGAAACGAAAAAGCGAAACTAAAAAGAGACAAACATATACATCTATAGAATTATTTTTAGTAGAATAAGAGTGACCAACGAGCATACAGTGCACCTGATGGTTAGTGGACGCTGTGGTCCATAGACATCTACATTTATCGTCCATTAAGAATCCAAAAGCAGATTAATTGTCACTCCTGAGCACTTAGATGAAATGCCTCGTTTTCAGTAAAAAAGGATTTCCGGTTCTCTACACTCGCCATATGAAACACAGCAGTATTAAGCTGCTATTTTACGCTGGTATTCTGTGAAAGCATGGTCCTTCCTCGTTTGAGCCGACTCATTCGTGTGACAATCGTAATATATAGCTGTAGTGTGGCTCGTATATAAGGATATATTTGGCCTGCGACTTAACTGGAAACGAGACATTCCATCTTTGTCTTAACAGGTGAAAACGCATCTGCATTTTGATTTGTTATCGAGGATAGATGTGAATGTCTATGGGCCACAGCAACCACTTACCATCAGGTGAACTGTGTGCTCGTTTTCCACCCTTACACTTGTGGCCGTGAAGGAAAAGGGGAGATCTCCCGCCGGGCAAGATGTTCCGCCCGGGAAGCGGCTAACACTCCGAGTGATAGTTCGGATAAGTTCTATTTATACTGTCTATGATTCGGAATGTTAATAGCGCGATATAGGTTTCTGTGTGTATCGGTGTGCTAGTGGCGCAAAGACAGCGCCGCTACATCACCCCCGTGCTCAGACAGAAGGCAAGTAATCTGCGAGAGTGCCGTTAAGCAGAGGCGAGCAGTAAGTCTCAGAGCCGTGCCGAACACTGTAGTGCAGAGTGTAGCTTGAAGGAACAGGAAGCATTATTATTCCAGTGCTGCGATGAACCTTGTGAAGCTAGATGGCTTGCAGGATATGAAGACTGCAGACGATATCTACTCGGGAGCGAATGGGTGGGGTATTTTATGACGATGATGAAAGCTTGAAGTTTCCGAAGGTTGTTGGTTGCGTGTTTAGATCACGTCGGGGTCACCACTGTGGCCGTGAAATGAAAAGGGGAGATCTCCCGCCGGGCAAGGTGTTCTGCCAGGGGAGCGGCCAACGCTCCTAGTGATAGTTCGGAGAAGTTCTATATATACTGTCTATGATTCGGAATGTTAATAGCGCGATTTAGGCTTCTGTGTGTTTCGGTGTGCTAGTGGCGCGACGACAGCGCCGCTACACACTATAAGAAAATAGTCGCCAGTTCGATTCCCGCACATACTGACACAGATGGTAAGTGGCCACGGAAATCCATGCTCACCCGTAGCCAACCTTAATTGAAAGAAAGCTACAGACGCGTTGTTACTTCTGAGAACTAAGATGGAATGCATCACAGCCTGTAAACTGGCTCTCTGTACACTGCAGATCGGAACACAAAAAAGCGGTCACTGGTATTGGGTGGTAAAAAGGGAGTTCTACCTCAAAGTATTTCGTTCGATAGAGTAGAAGAAAAGAAGAACGGAAGAAGAAAGTTTGACCACCCGGGAGATCTCTCTGGCATTTGCCATAGTCATATTCTTAAATAAACTAATCTAGAATGTTATCAATTGTGACATTCTTATTTACAATTTATGCTACAAAACCAAGTTTGCAAGATAATTTAGATTTATATTGGCCCCAAGAAAGCTTCGAGTCAACTGTACTTCCAAAGAAAACAGTGGATTAAATAATATTCAAAAATACACTGCTATTCAAATGTTTAATATTTAACGTAGATGTAGAAATAGAAACGTTTTTCTTATTATAAGTTATACTAAATGTCTCGTTGGTGTTGTAGTTGTATTAGTGCGACTGCTGATAACGAGGTTCTGGGTTCCGAAGCCCGGAGATAGGAAGTTGTGGGTGTCTCACCCCAGTGTCTCGGTAAGCACGTAAAGCCGTTGGTCCGATTATGAGAATGTGGGAAAAGCGCATACACTTGAGCACTATAATCCTGGCCTTTCGCCGATGGCTAGTCTCCGATGAGACTGGATGTTGTGACCGAAATTCGTTCTGGAGGACATTATTATTATAAGTACTTAATTAATGAATTTATGGGCAGAAGTGTTTTCTTTAATTAAATTATTAAGGTAAATACCTCTGCCCCCGATGTTATCAAAAAAAACCCTGTGGAACATAGTGTATTGATAAAAGAACAGTTTACAATCATAGTACCCGGTTGACCGAGCTTTGCTCGGTATTTTTCGCTCGGTTTTTTTTAATTCGTGTGTTTTGGAAATTTTTTTTTTATAGAAGAGGGGCAAACGAGCAAATGGCTCACCTGATGTTAAGTGACTACCGCCGCCCATGATCAATCGCAACACCAGGGGAATTGCAGGTGCGTTGCCGGCCCTTTAGAAAGGAGTAAGCTCTTTTCTTGAAGGTCCCCAGGTCGTATCGGTCCGGAAAAATCACCGGTGGTAAATTATTCCACAGAGAGGTTGTACGCGGAAGAAAACTCCTTTTGAAACGTACAGTGGTGGACCGCCAAGCATCCAGATGGTGTAGATGGTATCGGGACGTTTGCCGTGTAGTGCGTTCACGAAATTTGGTGGCTGGGATTAATCCGAACAATTCCTCAGAGCACTCCCCGTGATAGATGCGATAAAATACGCAAAGAGATGCAACATCTCTTCGCAGCGCCAGTGAATCGAGTCGATCGGAAAGCACTCGGTCGTCGACGATTCGAGCCGCTCTGCGCTGGATGCGGTCAAGTGAAAGGAGCTGGTACTGGGGAGCCCCAGCCCAGAAATGGGAACAGTATTCCATGAGCGGCCGAACCTGCGCCTTGTAAAGTTGCAGGCGGTGTGCCGGCATGAAATACTGTCCCGCTCTGCTGAGCACGCCAAGCTTTTTAGAGGCCAATTTAGCCCTCCCTTCCAAGTGACCACGAAACTGCATGTCACTAGATATGTCGACGCAGAGGATTCCGTTACTGGCTGAGGCAACAAGGGGAGTGCCTTGAAACTGAGGGGATACGACATAGGGGTTCTTTTTAGCGGTTAACGCGCAAACTTGTGTCTTCTGGGGGTTAAACTGGACTAGATTTAGTCGCCCCCAATCCGAGACTCTGTCCAGCAGAGACTCGACGTCAGACACAAGTTTGTCCCGGCATTCAGAGACGTTTTCCCGAGAAATATTGGCTCGGCCGGTGTAAAGAGCATCACCAGTGCTGTCATCTACACAGCAATGAATGCTACGGGTTTGCAACATATCATTGATATGCAGAAGAAACAGCGTTGGCGATAGCACGCAGCCCTGTGGAACACCAGCATTAATAAGCTTGGAATCGGAGCTTGCACCGTCTACAATGACCTTGATGCTCCGATCTGCAAGAAAACTGGTGATCCAATCGCACAATTTCTCGGGAAGCCCATAGGAAGGGAGCTTCGAAAGAAGCGCTTTGTGCCAAACCCGATCGAAGGCCTTCGCAATGTCCAAACTAACGGCCAATGCCTCCCCCCTTGGACTCTACTGCCTCCGCCCATCTGTGAGTTAGGTAGACCAGAAGATCACCAGCTGACCTACCACGGTGAAAACCGTATTGGCGGTCACTAATCAGCTGGTGATCCTCAAGGTACCTCATGAGCTGGCAGTTTACAATGGACTTCATTGTTTTGGAGAACAAGGAGGTGATGGCGATAGGCCGGTAGTTGGACGGGTCAGAGCGGTCGCCTTTTTTAGGGATCGGGTGGACGAAAGCCGTCTTCCATGATTTTGGGACTACGCCTAGGGAGTAGGAGTACCGGAAAAGAGGCGTTAAAACCGGTGCCAACCCTGGAGCACACGTCCTCAGCACAATTGGGGGGATTCCGTCAGGCCCACTCGACTTATGGATGTCCAGGGAGAGGAGTGCTTTGTGAACCGAGCGCTGAGTGAACTGCACTTTCGGCATGGAGCACTCACACCGCGGGATTGTCGGCGGCGTACTCCCCCGTCATCGAGAGTCGAGTTAGACGCAAAGAAAGAGCCTAGAAGATCGGCTTTCTCCTTTGCGGTGTGGGCCAGTGAGTCGTCCTCCCTGTGCAGAGATGGAAGAGATGGCTGACAGAAATTCCCCTGGACATCCTTGGCGAGAGACCAGAATGCACGGGTTCCAGAAGGAAGACGAACTAGTCTCTCGCCAATTCTGCCTATTTGCTCTGACTTTGCCTTGGCAATGACTCTTTTGAAGGACCTAGAGGCGGAATTATACTTCTTTTTTAGAGCGCTTGTGTTTACATCCCTGGACGCTGATGAGTCAGCCCAGGCTCGGTAGCACTCCTGCTTATAGCATGATGCTATTTTACAGGAGCGACCAAACCATGGCTGAGATTTGCCTCCAATGGGCACCACAGAGGACGGAATAAAAAGTTCCATACCCTGAAGTACCGCATCAGCGACAGAATCCGCAACAACGTTGGGATTGTCCGGCGAGAAGCAAACCCGCCCCCAAGGGTATGATGCAAAGAAAGACCGCATCCCATCCCAATCGGCTGACCTATAGTGCCAAACACGGCGGCAGCCTGCAGAATGCAACCGCGATTTCAGCGTGAGTGGCACCACACTCCGGACAAGACAATGGTCCGAGGAGCCTAAAGGGGCGTCGACGGAAATCTGATATCCGTCCGGGTGAGAGGTCAGCAGAAGGTCCAACAGGGAAGGTGCATGATGCTCCACATCTGGAATCCGCGTAGGCGAAGTAACCAGTTGTGTCAGACCATATGCCAAGGCAAAATCATGAACAGATCTCCCCGCATAATCGGTTAAACGTGAACCGAGCCATTCGGCGTGATGGGCGTTAAAGTCGCCGAGGATCACGATCTCTGGGGAGGGGATCTGCTGTAGCAACGGATCTGCAGCCATTTGGACGTGGTCGAAGAGTCGGTCTGTTTCGGCATTACCGCTATGGGACCTATAGAGGCACCCGTAGACGCGCGGATGGTCTTCGCTGTCTACGCGTAGCCAAAGGATGGACAGGTCCGAACCTTCAAGTATGCCGAGGCGTCGAGAACAGATGTCCTCTCTGACGTAAACGCAAACTCCAGCCCGAGGCACAAAGGAGTGTTCCAGTTTGTACCCCAGGCAGGAGAGATACGAGACATCAGCCATAGAGGACACCTGCGTCTCGGTTAGAAAGAGCAGAGCCGGCCTCGCCGTCTCGAGATGGTAGTGGACGGCGTTTAGGTTAGAGTGAAGTCCCCTGATATTGCAGAAATTCACGGACAGCGTGGCAGGGGTCGCCTTGGTCTTGTTGCTCCGTTTGCCCCGAGCAGTTTGTCTTTAGCGGAATTTTGCCCCCCCCCCTCCCCCCCAAGAATACGCTGGGCAGCCTGAGCACCCAAGCTCAGAAGTGGAGAAACATGGTGGTGGATGCTCAGCGAGGGATTCTCCAGGAGGTGCTGGTACCCTCCTGGGGTAGTCTATCATTTAATTCCGCTACCATGTTGATGGGGGGGGGGGGGGGATTTGGGCCTCCGGCCACCTGCACTCACCAGACGAAACGCGGAAGCAGAGCTTCCACTTCACGCCGGTATTATTTGAGGTCGTGGTACCACCCCTGTTTGAGCCGGCCCATACGTGCGACAGCAAAGCTGCCGCGTGGCTCTACCACTGTTAAATTATATTTAGATACAAATTACATACTGATGAATAATAATTTTTGATCGTAGCGACTTAATAGAAAAAACTGAACTGGTTATTTGAATAAAAAATCATGAGTGCAATTAGTTTAATTTAAATTTTCGTGTTTTTAAAAAATACTAAAAAAAGGGCACGAAAAAATAGATTTTCTCAAAAAAGAAAGGAACTTGAAAAAAAAAATAAAAAAATTCGGTCGGTCGGTCTGGGCTCGAACCAAGGTATTACGATTTTGTGACAGCCCTATATACCAATTAAGCTATTTGTAATCATTAATAAACCTTCAAAATTTACCCTCTTATTCTAACGATATGGTAGCCGTATTTCATTGCCTAAAAATACGGACAAAAAGAACATATTCTAAAAATAAATCCTATTTATTTTTAGAATAGTTCTTTTTGTCCGTGCCCCCGAAATTCCCTGCACACAAAATTTTATGAAAATCGTTGGAGCCGTTTTCGAGATTCCGATTATATATATATATATATATATATATATATATATATATATATATATATATATATATATATATATATATACACAAGATTTTCTCGTTTAAAGGTATAGGATAGGAGGTTAAGTTACCGAATAAACTACATAAAACAGATTAGAAATAGCTTGGTAGTGATTATGGCGTTATTATCATGCATTATTTGGTGTTTTGAATTTATTTTTAAATACTCTTAAGACACTTTATCGTGTAGTTGGTTTAGTGGCGGTGTAAGAATATCCAGTACTCCATATCATCCAGTACTCCATATCATTCAGTACTCCGTATATCCAGTACTCCATATCATCCAGTACTCCATATCATCCGGTACTCCATATCATCCAGTACTCCATATCATCCCGAGGATGTCGTGAAAGGTGACAGACGGAAACGAATCAGGAGCATGGGCAGCAACGATTTCCTAATAACGACTGAAGAATCAGCCTTAATTAACGTAATTAATATTTTGAAGCCCTCTATTTAGGACTTTATCGGGACTTAAAAAATAAAATTAGTGGACTGTATTAACAACAGGTTTAATGCCATAACTTCTAACAAATGATATATAAATAAATTGAGGAATGAAATACCCGCTACGCGTCTCGCATCTGAGTTTTGTAAACGTGCTTGTTTTAACGGAGGCGTTCGCGCTACCGCGGGTAAGTGATCGCTCCCCCCCCCCCCACAGAGTCCATCGTTGTGTCCCGAGGCGCCTTAAAGTGCGCCGACACCTTCAATCAAATCAATGATATTTTATTTTGTAGAACGGTAAGCAGAGATTCATAGTCAAAAGTCAACAAAGTTTTTATCAGTTCAGGATTATTTAAAGAGCTAGTGCTATACAGAGACCGACCAAAAAGAAAGTGCGACTATTTCAAAAATTGATAATGCCACATTTAGTAGCAATTTTTATAGCATTGGGAGACGAACGAGCACACAGTCCACCGGCTGGTAAGTGGATGCTGTGGCCCATAGACATTCACATTTATCCTCAACTAAGTATCAAAATGCAAATGCGTTGTCAGCCCTGAGGACTAACATGGAATGCCTCAATTCCAGTAAAAAAAAGGGTCTCATGTTCTTTACACTCACCATACGAAACTCAGCAGCATCACGATGCTCCGGTCAAGCCGATCGATTCTTACTGCAACCATAATATTACTGCAGCACAGCTCCACCACGTATAAAAGTGAAAATAAAATCAGGTATCATGTAATAAAAAATAAAATGATCACTTATTTCAGAGCATGTCCATATTTTGTGAGCGCCATACCTACGTACATTTATTTATTTATTTATTTAATTCAAAAACTCTTGTGGCTTACAGAAAATCCAACACGCACACAAGGTTTAATTTTACATGCAAAAAATATTTAAAAAATTCATCCAATTATAACAAACGAATTAATAGTTATCACTTATAAATTAATAATTAAGAATAATAATCATACATTAAACAATTATGGAATATTAGTGTAATAAAATCCCTAAGCCTTTAGCAGCGCGTGTTGAGAAATTAAAATATGAAAATAAAATATTAAAATATGAATATAAAAAGAAAAAGGCCGCAATAATACAATGTCAGGCTTGAAATATTTTGTCTTATTAATTTATAATGCAATGTCAATAAAAGCTAATTACAATATATGTCCATAATTAAAATTACATCTTAAATACAAAGTAAGAAATAGTACATAGTCAAGCAAATTAAATTGTCGAATTATTAATTGTCTTATTATAGATAATATTATTAAAAAGATTCAGCAGGCGTGTCATACTGTCTGCAAATATTTCAATTTCATCGTGTTGAGTATGTCCCCTATTAGTATCAATGCTCGATTTGTTGGTGCATAGGCAGCACGTTTGGTACGTGTAACCATGCCCTGGTAACTTAAAACATTTTTTATATATTATGAAAAGTGCCATCTACCCCGCATACATGAAACATTTTATTGCAATGTTACCACTCTTTTTTTTACTTGGACTACTTGGTACTTTACAACAATTGATGATTTTGCTATTTTTCTTTTATTAGTCCAGGTACACAAAAATAAATGATTTAACAACTTAGTATAATTTGTTTTAAAAACATTTTATAATTTTTTGTATTATGTGCTAGCGATATTATAATTTATATAGTATTTATTACAGTTACGATCTTAGAATCTTTAGAGTAGTTTACAGATACCAAATGTTAGTAACACTGAGTCAACGTCACTACGTCACAAGAAATTTTCCACCGGTGTGTTTGCATACTCGTGCGCATTTTTCTCGTAATTTTTGGTGTTTTTTGTATTATTACGTTGAGTCGAGCTTCAGCTCCTCCGTATAATCCAGAAATACCGAAATTCCAGCATAGACTGTACTTTGTGAAAGTGTTTTGGACATACATGTTGATAGGCCCTCCGTAGGGAGTTTGGACCATATATCATTAGTGTAGTGACTGTAGTGTTATTTTACATTTTATAGTATATATATATATATATATATATATATATATATATATATTTTAGTTCATTGCTTGGCGTTAAGAGGGCGCTGAACGGTAACTAAATCTGAAAACGTCAGTTGCCAGTCTATCTCCAGTATTATATATTAGTCTATGCGTGTAACCGGTCTGTCTAGGAGACGCGGCCTACGGCGCGGAGCCACCGTTCCTCCGTTATCTCTCTGCAGGTACCTGGGCACCAACAAACCGATTCTCTCAACAACCGACTGGCAGTCCAACTTGTGGTGAATTATAAAAAGATAATACCTAATAGTTGACATCACCCTCTAAACATTAGGGTTTCTAAATCAACCATACCCAAAACGAATAGGGAAGGATACATATAAGGGTAAATACAACCGTGACTCTTCTTATAAAGCCAACGAGAAAATTTACGTTGTATTCTCTCTAACATGATAGTATACTTATTCTCATAAGGATTCCAGGCCGCAGCTGAATACTCCAGTTTACTTCGAACATACGCATTATACAGAGGTTTAGCCACCCCTATATCATCAAAGTCAGCAGCAGTCCTCATCACAAAACCCAAAGTCTTACTAACCGACTTGCAAATGGATGTCATATGATTGTGAAAATTTAATTTAGTATCTAATAATAAGCCCAAGTCAATTATGTCATATACTCTTACCATAGGCGCGTCAAATAAGTTATAATTAAAAATGATAGGATTTGGTTTTAATACAAAAGTAATAACCTTGCATTTAGTCTGATTAAGAGGAAGATGGTTCACCTTACTCCATTCCGATACTCTATCTATGTCCTGTTGAAGAGCCTGAGCATCAGCAGCACTGCCAATTCCCAAGCTTAATTTCAGATCATCTGCGAATAACAGGCACTTCGCAGATTTAACTTTGGTAGGCAAGTGATTTATAAAACTTAAGAACAGCGTAGGGCCAAGAGTACTACCCTGAACTCACACCAGATCTAGTAAAATAATAAGCGGATTCGTAACCACTTACTCTAACGAATTGACGACAATTATCCAAATAGCTAGTAAAAAAGCTTCGGAGTAAAACCCAACTTAGCTAGCTTCTGTAACAGTATGTCATTACTCACCAGATCAAAAGCTTTCCTAAAGTCGAAATATGCGGCATCTACCTGTCTTCTAAAATCCATCTCTGTACATACATAGTCAATGTGTGCTATCAGGTTAGTATTCGTTGAGCGATTTTTCCGAAACCCATGTTGACTGTCATGCAAAATGTTATCTAACTGTTTGCTAATGCGGAAGTTCAAAATGGTTTCAAATACCTTCGCCAGAACCGAAAGCACCGCTATAGGTCCAAAAGCAGAAACATCTTTTCCAGGTTCTCCCTTTGGAACAGGAGTCACTTATTGGATATTTAGCCTGTCTAAGAGACAGATTAAAAATGAATAAGAGCGGTGATCTAAGAAATGGCGCACAATCCTTGACAAGAAAAGCAGGAATGCGGTCAGGGCCACCAGCGGATCGTGGCTTTAGGTGTTTTATTGAAAATCTAAAATCACTCTCGTCTACATGCCTGACTGAGATGGTCACTGTATTAACTTGTAAATTAGCCGCACTTTCGGCATCAGCATAATTTAATAGGGGCTTTTCATCATGAAATACAGAGCAAAAATATTTAGCAAAGGCATTAGCCGCATCTTGACCTGATAATTCTTTACCCTTATAACTATATGTCTCCGTATGTCGTCTTTCTTTTTTTATCACTTACATATTTCCAAAATAATACCGGATCGTCAATTATACTTTTCTGTATCAACTTAAGATGCTGCTGATATGCGTTGTCAATCAAAACTTTAACCCTCCATCGATAAAAGTTAAACAATTCTTTGTTAAATAATTTTCCTTCTTGCTTAAATCTCTTCAGATGGAAATATTTTTTTTAATATTTTCTATGATCTCAGGCGTGAACCATTTGGGATACATATACTTACGATGATTTAGAAAAAGTTTTTTATTTGGTACATATAAATTAATAATTTCTTGCAATTTGTTGTTAAAAAAATCTACGGCTGCATTTACGTCTGTAAAAGTCATTAAATCAGACCAATCTAATTCCGATAACGCTGCATACAGACCTGGAAAGTCCGCCTTACGCCAATTCCAATCAGCGATCCTATCCGAACTCCCATCTGGCGAAAACTGCAGCCTAGGCAAGAACTTCCTGTATGAGAGGTTGATTTTGACTTCCAACGAAGGGTGATATTCATCTATTGGTACGAATGGATCCAATCCAGGCAACACCTCCAATTGGTTACGATCATAATCACTCAACACGAGATCTAATAACCCACCGCGAGTATTATATACATTATTATGTTGCTGTAGGTTACAGAAGTCACAAAAAAAATTTAAATTGAGTTTTAACATTAGTAGTACAAGAATTAAGATTAAAATCACCTAATATTAATACGTTCATATTTGAATAAGCACACAAAGCATTCTCTATGCAAGTAAGAACATCAATATACTGATCATCACGATAATTTGGTGGAAGGTATACTACACAACATAAAAACTTTACATTTTTGAAGCTTATAAGTGCCAATAATAGTTCTTTATCGGGTGTCATACCGTCAATATCCGAGATCACACGTACGTCGTAGCTATCACGCACAGCCAACAATACTCCTCCCCAACCAACGTCGCCTAACCTATCTCTACGAATCACAACATAATTAGAGGGGAAAAGTTCACCATCAGACAGAGAGAAAGTCAAAAACGTCTCAGTCAAGGCGATAATGTCAAAATAAGCTTGAGTCACATTGTTATGAAACGTTCTTATTTTTGAGCGCAAACCACGAACATTTTGAGCACAGAGTTGTTTTCGTAAACCGTTGGCGCCTATTGCTGCGTAATATGTTCTTTGGCACGAAAGTTCTGGCGCCAAGGTTTAACACAAATATCCTCTGCCCAATGTGTCGGTGACATGACACTTTCAGCTTGCCTGGCCGGAACTCCCAGCTTAAATGACGAGTATCGTCCACATGATTTCAACGCTTCCACTGTGCAAACGTCACTTCCACATATAGAGATAAGATGAGCCCGCACTTGTTCGACGGTTGTACCCTCCTGAACATAACGTACCTCCATCTCTCTGCTGCGCGCAGAGATGTAACACCCGGCGCTGCAGTACCTCGAAGCACTCCAGGCAACGAAGCTCTCAACCTTTTAGTCTGTTTCACTTCTACCCATTCCACTGCCTGATCCACACTACGGGCATTGTCACTCACGGCGCCACTAGTTGATTGATCGACCCTCGGGCTCTCGGGAGTAACAACTGCCGTAGTGGAGACCTTAATATCTTTCTTGGCATTACTCCACTTCTTTTTTTTTTGTTGGCTAATTGGGGTATTGGTGGGGTCTAGCGGATGGACTCCGGGTAATGATGCAGTTGTACTAGTCTCCTCGCTGCTGTTTTTATATTGGGTCGATTTAGTCATCATTTCAATTTTATTCTCTAATTCAATAATTTTACCTGTTAACCCAGTCATCATATTACGAAGTTCTGTATTAAACGTGAGAAATTGTTCACTAATCAAATTACTAATTTTAGTAGTCAAACTTTTTTCAAAACTCTCCTGCATTTCTTTTAATTCATGCACAACAGAAACACGGATTTCTTCCAGCAAAGTACCGTGTTGTCTGGAAGATAGTGGTGCATAGCGAGCCCCAGTACGAACAGTAACATTGTCCGGGCTATTCATAGATATATCGGGGCAATCACTTACAATACTCATATCATGCGTTAATTGTTGACGAACTGGTGTGTGTGAGTTATCGCCTTTGGGTATTTTCAACGGCGTTCAACGCAAATCCAAGAGGTTTTCAAATCAGGGGAAAGCGTTGCGTACATCTGTGCAGTTAAATTTGCACATAACAAGTCATAATACTGTTTACATTTGACGCATCTTATGAACAAGTTACCTTCGGTAATTACTTCGCGACATCCCGCGTAATTAACTCTTCTAGGCCACATTGTAATACAGGCGACAGTCACTTGCTGCGTGCACGCCGGTCTTAGATACGATGACTCACTCCAGTGGGCGGCTCAAGTTACGCTTAAGAACACAGCAGTTATTCAAATTTTTGAAATATTTTCATTTATAACATGGGAAATATTTTACAGATTTTGATTCTGATTGTACCACTAGTCAGCTTGTTTTACAAGCTAAAAGGGTAATATAGTTTTAACACTAAACGTCAACTTTAAACAACTAATTAAGATCAATTATTACGGAGCAGAATAAAACATGTTTTAACTGGCCGGTATCCCCATTTTTATATTGTAAACTAACCATATAATTAAGAAAAAGAAAATATATAAAACTTAAAAGATAAATTACGTATATGCTACTACTAGCTACAAGAAATGGTTAATAATTATGTAGATGATAATAATATTACACCTACTTAAACAAGAAAAAAAACGATCTAACGTCAAAATAATTAGCAAAACAATTTACTTATACACCCTAGTAGGTACTTAGATAATAAGTGACCAAATAAAACCCAATAGAAAGTTACTACAAAATCAAGTGCACCAAGGTAAATTACTATGTTACTTACAAAATAATTGAAATAAATTAAGAAATTAAAAAAAAAAAGAATATTTACGTATTTAAAAAATATTACATGATCGTCATGAGATATCGCAAAAACCTTTTCTATTTGGTATTAAAATTACTGAAATTACTGAATTCTATGAAACTTAGTAGGTACTATTTTACTTACTGTGTGTTTTGGCGGGAACTTCACCGTCGACGGATTGTTGCTCCTGTTTTATCGTTTAAATAATGATTTGAAATGGATTTTGATACGTAAAAGTGATGCGATTTTGTGAAAACACTTAGTTTGCGCATGTGAACTATTACAAAAAAACGACGAAACAAGTGCATATCAATTCGATGTTGACATAAACCTCAAGTTACAGGGTGGCGCAATAGAACGTGCATATTGCGTCATCTTTTTTCGTGGGGTAAACAGTGCGCGGGCGGGGGGAGCCTAGCGTAGTTGGATAGCGGCACTCGTGGAGTTTTAGTAACCATGAGTCACTTCGACGGGAAGTGTCGTGCTTTTTGTGTTCGCACTTTTTACGAGAACGGTCGTTCATACATCTCTACAAGCCGAATGAATAGTTCTGAATATGGATTAACACATATTAATGAAGCTCCAAGTGCAAATTTAATTAAAATATGGATAAAGCGTTTTGAAGAGACCGGTTCCACGTTTAAACCACCCGCAAAAGGTCGTCCAAGAACGTCTAGGACCACAGGCAATATTGAGAGGGTGAAGGAGTCAGAAGGAAAAAATCCGCTAGTGTCTACTCGGAAGCGATCGGCGGCTTTAAACTTGTCGCGACAAAGTCTACAGCGAATTTTGAAGTTGGATCTTAAACTGCATCCTTATAAGCTCCAGTTAACACAGGAATTAAAAGAGGCCGACTTCGGAGCAAGGCTGGTATTTGCTGAAGAAATGCTTAGTCGATTTTCCTCTTTTGACAACATCCTTTTTTCTGACGAGGCTCATTTTCATTTAAATGGGTTCGTAAACCGACAAAATTGTCGCTATTGGAACGACGAGAATCCAAAAATGAAACATCAAAAACCACTGCATAGTCCGAAAGTAACGGTATGGGCAGCAATCTCAAGCAAAGGAATTATTGGCCCTTTCTTCTTTGAAGATTCACGAGGACGAAACATCACCGTTAACGTTGGATATTTGACTCCAGAACTTGCGAGATCGAGAACAGCGAATACGAGGACTTGGTTCCAACAAGACGGAGCGACCTGTCACACATCAAATGACTCTATGGCGGTTGTGAGACAGATGTTTCCTGTAAGACTAATTTCCAAAAGAGGTGATATCCCTTGGCCCCCACGTAGCCCTGACTTGACGCCTCCTGACTTTTTTTGTGGGGATACCTCAAACATAAAATCTACATGAACAATCCGAGGAACATCAGTCAGCTAAAGGAAAATATCCGTGGGGAAATGACAGCTATCACCCCAGATTTATTGACAAGAGTTTTTACAAATCTGCGTTCGCGTTTAGAGGAGTGCCGTCTTCGAGAGGGCCGTCATTTAGATGATGTTATTTTTAAAAAATAAACTACATTTAATTACCTAATCATCCTATATTTTATTTCAACTATACCTTTTGTATTTTTTTTAGCCTATACTTAATAAATGCACGTTCTATTGCGCCACCCTGTACTTTGATCGCTTAGGCGCCTTTTTGAGAGACTGTCGCCAATCGCCATAGACTGGGGTTGAGCTGTCATCAATAACACGGAATAAATAATGCTATAGTCAAACACCTGAACATATAAAACGAGTGCTTTTAAAAACTCTTACTGAAAAGTATTTGTACACATAATTGTCTTATTTAAATTAAACAATAATTACTAAGAAACTAACATTTTCACAAATTTATAATTATATTTGTTTAATAAGTGTAAATCATTTTGAGCTGAATTACGATTTTTGAAATAAAGCTGGTATATCGATTTTTTTCGATATATGAAACTGCGATATTGATATATTTATAATAATCGATATATCGAAAATTCGATATTTTGAATATCAACAGTCCTACCGCACGGCATGCAAATTTTAATATAAAGGAGGCCAGGTACTAACATGCGTACATCACCGTTCAGTCCGTCAACATGTTAATCAAATTCAACAAACTGCACTAAAAGCAATTCCTGTTTTCTATAGCTTTATTATAACTGAATTTTCTTTTTCATCAATTAACCGAAGTTTTCAAAAATATGAAAATCCAATGCAGTGTACTATAATTTTGATATACATTAAATATACAACTCAGCTAAAAAATAAACAAACATCATTAAAACAAACTCTTTACACTGTTAAAATAACACCAACCCCAACATAGCGTTGCCAGACGTCCTTAGCCTATGAACCACGTCCACTATTACAGACCCAAACAATTATCATGTCCGCTAATTTGAACAGACGATAAGGCTCTTACGACACCCAGGGGACGACATGGGGTGTTGATTTTTCTGAAAACGCCACAAATTCAAAATTTTATAAACTAGAAAATTATCTTCTTATAAATAACTATAAAATTACCTACTACTTTTCTCTTTTTCTTGCCATAAAACCCTCTCGGAAAAAAGAGAAGACGCGTGCCTAGCAGTGGGACGTAAATAGGCCGTTTTACTTTAAATTACTATATGGGTATATAGTGTAACGTGGCAAAACTTCATTTCACCCCAGAAGTGCGTAGTACAAGTTACAACCATCTCACCAATTTACCAATGTCTGTCACCATGCAGCAGTGCTTGCTTGCACTGCCGCAAGGAGTATAGTAATTGTCATATAGAAACTGCTGTGGCAGAAATTATATATTTAATGGAAAATTATTTCATAAGTTTGTTACTTTGTTTATTAAATGTATACAATTTTACATGTCTGATATTGATATTTTGCTAGAGTACGTAAAGAACAAGACACTATATAGGTAACCAGTCCATATTAGCAGTCGATCGAATGACGGATCGAAGGACGGAATAACGGACGAAAAGATGGACGTACAATCTTACCTACTCTTGATCTAACTATTGATAAATGAATATGAAGTCTAGTTTCTGTGATGTTTGTGCTGTCAGCCTTTTCGCTTTTACAGCTTCACCGGTCTCAGGGCTCGTGGCCTGAAAATCAGCGAGCGGCGAGCTATAATTATATATAAGGTAAGCTTGGAAACTTCTGATACTTTTACACATGTGGCTCCTTCTAGTGACTAGCAGACATGAAAACAAACAATGAGTCACAAGTCAAAAACAGTTGACATACGATTTCATGAAAAAGGTATAACTATAATATACTTTGATCAATTTATTGCAATGATAGTGATCATTTTCACTTATTGGTTTAGGCTGTGTTATCTAAATTCTAAATAATTTATTGTATCAATATCCAGCTCCGTTCCGGATTCCTATTTTAAACAAGATAATTGTGACACACAGATTATTGTGACAGTATTTTTTTTTTAAATTAGTTTAATAACAATAAATATTAGATCAATATAAGTTACAAATTAACAAATAATAATATTTTTATATTAATTAAATATTTAATTCCGATTTTTCTATAGATATTTCAATAAGAACTTATAATCTCACGCTCACTAGATGTCGCTAAGAAACACTGTGTTGAACTTATTTCTCACGTAGGTACAGTGTCATCATTATAGAAAAAAAATTGAAGAAGGCTTTCCGTTATATTTTTATTTTTCAGTGTTTTTTTATTTTTTCTACTTATAGAATTATACGTAGCTTAGTTCAATCCATTTCTAATTTAGTATACATTTATTTCATCTTTTTGCAAAGTGGCGCCGCCCTGGTGATGGATAACACTTTGAATCATTGAATTTGAAAACATGGCGATTCCGTGAAGTAGAACAGCTGCATTTAGTACAGTATTAATGTCAATCAACATATTTTTATGTATCAACGCTTGATTGCAGCCCCTGTTGACACTGATAACAATTATATATTTATCAAAATTTAATTAAGGACTTATTGTTTTAGATATATAATTATCTAATTTGAAATAAATATTGTTACTAATTAGTATAGCCTTAAATAAAATATATTAATTTTTTAAACGATTTTTAATAATTGTTTCATATTTCAAAGAGAAAGTTTGTTATTGTATATAATATATAAAAATGTTTGTTCAAGAACATGTAACTATGTAGGTATAAAATCATAATCATATTGAAATCTCATTAATTTTATGCAAAAGTATCCAACAGCTTATAATTTTAACCTAAAAGCACACATGTCTTGTTTACAGTTTCTGACACAAGGTTTTAGTAAAATAGTGAATAGTTTTTAGGAAAATAAATTGGCAAATAGCTTTAGTTAAGGAATTAATAACCTACACGGGACGAATTTAAGATTAATATATTTTATACTTAATCATATTGACAATGATTTGTGTACTTGCTCATAAACGAAAGACCTGTAACCGTTTACAAAAAACCTGTTTAAAAAAATGGTAAATTTTTATTTCTCTATATATCTTCCCTAAATATAAAAGTATAATAATATTTTATAACTTTCATATTTCTAATTCTTTCACTAGATGGCGCCACTGAAATTTTAAGTCGCAGTATGGTTCACCCTTCACAAAGTTAGTACAATATATTCGTCACTTCGTAAAAAAATTCCTTAGTCGACTCTTACGATATTATTTTTGAGTGTCTGTTCTAAGTCGCCTTGACTTAAATACGGACATATTTATAAATTGCATTAAAATAATAAACTAAATTAAACAACAAACGAGTAATAAGAATTAAAAATTGGGTGCGTTTGGCAGAAAAAAGCGCTAGCAAGCGCTTATAAGCGCTGAAATAGTTTTCAGCCAGGACACGATTGCTACTTCAGTAGCGCTGACACAATCCACCATTTTGCTTATTTAATTTGTTTGTTTTGAAGTAGAGTTTATAAGTTATTTTGTGCAATATTAGTTTTAAGTAATATAATGACATGAATAAACATATACATGTTATTGAAATTCATGATTGGTAAGTTTTTAATATGAATACTTTACAAACATATATTTAAATTAGGTTAGGTTCCCCGGTTAAAACTAACATCGTGTCCTGGAGGAAAATAGCTACTTACGATTTGACAGCGCTTACCGCTTACGATCGCCATTTTGCTTACAAGCGCTTGCTAGCGCTTTTTTCTGCCAAACGCACCCATTTTGTTTATAATTTTTATCTGATATCTGAGTGCAGCGTTCAAAGCTTATAGACTTTTAATTATGTAGTTAGTTTACGACTTTAGACGCAGAATTATTTCTTATTAACATAATATCGATATCGTCTTTCGTCATAGTAGTCAGACTAGACTAGACTTACACCGAAGCGAAGTGTGATTTTATTCTATAGCGGACGTAATTGGAACCAAGTTTTGTAAGATTATCTCTCACCATATACGATACGATACGATACGATAGTACATTCGCGCTGGAGGCTGACAGGCTGATATCAAAACAAAGTAAGAAACTAATAAACTTACTTCTAAATGGTGCTTCCGATGGAACACGGTAGGGAATTATCGTGGTTTTGAGCGCATAATATGTTAAATTATATATAATAAGCTATGGGTATTGATATAATTCGATATATTTAAATATAATGAAAGAATGTATATAGTTTAATCAATAATGTATTTAAAACAAATTAAGAAAACATTATTTCTTTTACAAGAAGCTTATTCAAGTGATGTAGTTTTTGTAAAAAAGTATGTTTGTAATTCTTATAATGTATAATTAAAATTGTAATCAAAAGGAACTTAGATCGACGGCACACAGAAATAATCACACGTAAATGCTAATTTACTATTTTAATGAGTCCAGGAAATTTAATACTAAAAAAACTGTGATTTTATATTGTAGCAAAGTTATGAGTATTTTAATACATTATTATGTTAATATAAATCAAACGGAATCAGTATTCAAAAAAATTCAGTGCAGAAGTCATTATTTTATTTTATTTAAAAAAAATATCGTATTTTCTGAAGGAAAATTGTAGTTATATATTCAATACGTTGGAATACTGATTCTGATAATTCATTTCACGGGAATCACAGGTTGTTGTTGTCTCAACGACTTGTTAAACAACTAATAAAATAAAAAATGAAACACACTAATATTTTCTATAAGTACGTTGAATTTTATAAAATTAATTATTCTATATTCATCCCACTGCTGGCCTCGGGCCTACTCTCATCTCTGAGAGGGTTATGGGGCAAGGTAATATCCAATGCGCTGCCCCGATTCATTTTGACTGACTTGGTGACTTTAAGTTATTTTTCTCATACAGGTTTCCTTACGACGTTTACCTTCACTACTGAACACAATAAGTACGTATTTATTAGTGCCGGTCGAATATTACCTAATAATCTCGTAGTTTTATTTCCAGGTTATACAAAAATGGTTAATTGCTTAATAATTTTGTATATTTTACCTGGATTACGTTTAATATCTGAGCGGATTCTGAAGAATCGACGCGCCGGGAAGTCTGCAGTCTGTGAAAACGTACAGGATCGCCCCCGTCACTACATCAAATTTGATAGACCACAAATTCTCGCTAAAGAACACCGATTCCGTCCAAGGATGATTCGCGTGGCTATTGAAATCAAAAACATCCTAATTTCAGTAGAGAAGATGGCTGGGTGCTACAATCTGCTAATCATAGGATTTATTTATTAGGGGTAATATTAAGGTTGACAATTGAGTACAAAGTTCACCTGGTGGTAAGTGGATGTTGTGACCCATAAACATCTACATCTATCCTCGATTAAGAATCAATATGCAGGTGCGTTATCAGTTTGTCACCAGGATAAGGTGGATCATATGAGATCAGAGAGATTTATGTCAATTGCAAAGGACGGAGGGGCGGTAATATGTTCCTTCAGAGAGGCCATGGTGGAGCGGATATATGCGATTAAGTCTTATTTCCCAATAAGTTCACGATAATCTGGTCGCTTTCAATGCCGCTAAAATGCAGGCCTCTCCGTTCTCCATAAAACGGAGTCCATTTGATCTGGCTCTTACTTTCCAAGACATAATTTTGTAGAGGTTACTAATCGTCAAGAACTTCTCGGTATAGTTGAGTGCTAAACTGAACTTTGGCGCAAACTGCGGCCATAAACCTGGGTATTACAAACAATGTTAAGCGATACTTCACGCCTAGACAGTTTCTTACTATATACAAAGCTCAAGTCCTGTTATTAGATTTATTTGTCACCTTTGGGATGGCTTAGCAAATATCAACTTGCCGCACTCGACTCAGTGGAACGCAGAGCCTGTTGAAAATTAAGATTCACCGCTGCCAAGTTGCTTGTTAGTCGGTCTTCTACAAGTTGTACTTTGGAGAGTGGCTATGAGTTCCATTCTGCTGTCGGAGTACCAGACGTACTGCAGGTTATTATCCACACTTGGTTGACATTCCGAACATTCACACTAAGCGCTATAAGTCGTCTTTTATAATGCGCACAGCCGAGGAGTGCAATGCCCTGTCGGCGTGCGCTGTCCTTTTCCGAGTGCGTACAACCTGAACGCGTATATTGAAAGTATACAAGGACAGCACGCACTCACTATAGCGCGTATACTTTCTAACGCTCATTCAACAAATTAGTTAAGAGATTATACAAGGTTAGAACCGACATGTTCTGACATTGTGTACATTTAGGATGTAGACGCGTAACAAGTATTAGTAAAGTATACAAGCTCAAAAATTTACTAAGTAAATGTCACTATATTAAAAAATATGCAACAATTAGTTACCAACTAATCATGTAGTTATTACTTTGTTGACAATTTAAAGATAACTGTTAAAATAATGAAGTCGTTTGTGAGAGATAAAATTATTTTATTATAAAAGTAGTATTTTATTATAAAGGCACTTAACTATTTTTTAAACATAACATAACATAAACACTCACGCCTGTCACCCAGAGGGGTAAGCAGAGACTACGGACTTCCATTTGGCACGATCCTGACATACCTCTTTCGCCTCCTTTACATCCACATATCTACGCATGTATGCTCGTCGGTTAAGGGTACTTCTAACGTGGCCCATTTTCAAAATATCGCCAATTTGGTCGATAAACTTTTTTCTAGGGCGTCCCTTCCCGACTCTGCCGTTCACATCTGCCATATAAATTTGCTTTGTCACTCTTTCCTCATTCATTCTTTCTACATGACGAAACCACTATTTTTTATTTATCTTCATAATGTGTCTTTTTACGGCATTTATTGTCATAATCAGATATAATTATGTGTACTTTATACATGTCGTGGGGTAATAATAAGATAAACCGAATTTTCGGAAAAAATCTATGATGATCGCGAAAACAAGGCTAATTATATGATTGATCGAATCATTTCGAGAGATTCTAAAACTGAATCAGCACGCCCCGACTCTACGTATTCTTGTCCTACCCCTAGCGTTTTTGTAAATTCGTAGGCGTGGAGGGAGACCAGCACCCGCCCGCCGTAGCAAATTGTAGGTACCCGTGCGATCCGTATCGGCTGCGACTGGTTGAACAAGGCGAAGTTGCGGAGGTGAGCATGGATGACTGCGATTTGCTACGCAAGGGCGAAGAGGCTGCTGCACTTCTCGCAGTGCCGAAGCTGTTACAGAAGTAACTTCAAGGGTCAATATTAGTCAATATGTGTTATATAACCTAAGTAGTACATTTTATTTTTTGTTTTTATCACGGAATGCGTAATTATAAGTTTAATTATAATATTAGTGTTATTTTGTGTAACATACAAATACTATCTATACACATTAATAATATACACTCTATTGCGTTTATGCTCGATGTATGTTTTAACTAGTGCATTATATTTTTCACTCAATGTTTAAGCGTACCTTATTGGAAAGTATACGCGATAAAAGCGTAATAACGATGTATAGTTTCTAAAAATAGTTGTGCTCATAACAAATTGAAACTATATATATGCAACGTGAACCTCTTTAAGGTGCGTGTGAACAGGCAAACTCGCTCAATCGTAGACCTCATTTTTGTCCTCAGGCCAGATGTAGGTCAAGAGTGAGCCCATTTCTAATTTAAAAAAACCGCCTCACTGCCAGTAAAATATGTGTCAGCGTCTCATCACTCACAATACGAGACACAGAAGATTTCTGCTGCTATTTCATGCTGGTTTTTGTGAGACCATGGTTCTTGCTTGGTCGCACACCATTCGTACTGCAGTCATGTTATAGCTGCACCGTGGCTTTACCACGTATAATGCTTTGGTTCCCTATTATATTATATTGAGTAATATTTGTACTTCTGAGTATAATAATGTGTACTAGTGGTAGCCTAATTGTCGAAGTCCGAACGTAATTCATAAAATGTTTATGGTTGTATATTAAAAGAAAATAGTATGTGAGCTCAAATTGCGATTTAACTCCTATTTCGTTGAGAGGCGCGCGGGGTTTTTTAAAAATTGTGTTTTAATATTTTACTAAACCTTAGGGAACCAAAATAAAATAAACGAATAAGAAAGTATTCACTTAGATACCGCAAGCATAGTTTTTTTCGCCAGTCCTTTGTAAATTAAATATATTTTCCACTATTATAAATCACTAAAATACACTCGAACGTAAGCGGGCGCACCAGCAAGCGACACAGGTTTCCCCTCCGACGGTCGAAGCAGGATTAGCCATAGATTACTGAATATATACTAGAGAGGATTAGCTTCAGCTTGGTTTGTGGTCGGGGAGAGGAGAAGGGCCGCGGATCAGAATATGATGGCTGGGCGAGAGTACATTTTAGATATTTCTTGCTTATTTCAAACCAAAGGTTAATTTGGAAAATTTTAAAAGTCTTTTGCATAGATATTCTATAGTTACACTATTATTGAAAATCTGATAACCTCACATGAATAATTAAAATATTACCAGTGAATATTCCGAAAATACAGAGGGTAACTATGGAATTTTTTTCTATCAAAAAATTTCAAGTAATTGTGTTTCTGAAAAATATTTTGCATCGTGTAAATCCTTAACTTTCTTGAATATGAATCACAAAACGAATGATTAAACATTGTATATACTATCGAGTTTACTAAAGTTACTAAACCACTTATTTAACTGCTGTTACCTCTTAAGCGAGCTATATTTTACTCGTAACTGTACTTTAATATATCATGATACATTCAAATGTAGTTATCTAAATATCTAATATACAAAACGTAAACTGCACTACTGAAATAAAAACATTCGCAATCGTATAAATTTCACAGTTTACAGTCAATCTGTTAGTAACATTTAAATTCCAAATTTAAATTCACATTTTAAAATAACTAACCACATACTATTATTTGATGTTGGAATTAGAACATTAACACAGAGCATAATGCTTCTGCTGACTCTGAGACAGGCAGTGTCAACGTCAAAAAGGGACATTGTCTTAAAGTTATATCATTGACATTGGCGGTATAAACGAAAACAAGGTACTTTTTATTTTATTTTATTAAATATATATGTAAAAAAAATAATATAATACAATATGATACCTATAAAGTTAAGCTTGTGAGTCAAATTTTACAATCCTTCGTGCGCGCAATATACGCGCTTAAAAATGGGTACAAATTATCTCTTCATGTTTCAATATATAGACGCGTATATATTTTCATTATATATCCCACGTAAAACATAAATGAGGAAAGGAGGTCAAGTGCGTTACAAACGACGTTCCTCGAACTGCTTGCTGGAGTTTGATGCAGGCCGGCAAAGTTATTGGTGCGGTTAGTTTTAAGTACAGTACTGGAATGTAACCGCACTAATAACTTTGTCGACATAGAACATCGTTTTTTTGTAGTTTTTAGAATTTTTACTCTGTATATGTTTAATGGTCTATTTCGAATTTCAAATTTCTAGGTAACCTAGCAGTGATTCAGTGACTAAAAAAATCGCTGTTTTCTTTAAAATATTTCGAATGATGTGTAAAAATATCAACAATGCCGGTGCGTCGTCGTCTATTCTTTCTCGACCTTGACTGACGCACTGCATTGTGTCTAGATAGTAATTTTATGTCTACTTTAGCAGGATGTGACCAAAGACTTCTACATTTACTGCTAGATGGATACTACGGTGCATTTCCGACTATGTTATGGTCAAGTCTCCGTAACTTCTTTAGTCGACTACGCTCTGGCGAGAAAACATCAAGTTCCTTATTTTGTAAAACGCCAACGTTGTTTCAAGAATATACGCTGATTTTGTTTAATGTGACTAAGAAAACGCTGTCATTATTTATGAGCGCACTTTTTCAACGTGATTTGAAGTTTATTTCAGATAAGTATGTAACTCAATTTCGTATTTGCCTAAAATTAGTTACTGTTGTAAATGAAAATAAATTTGCGTGGCACAGTTACCGTGCGAGCTGCCAGTCCAGTCGTCACCCGCGCCCGCGCTCGCGCGATACAAATCTGTAACATAGTTTTTGTTCTGAATGGCCAGTTTAATAGCATTCATAGTAGCATTCGCCAGTAACAAGCTCTTATTTTATAATACCTACGTTTTCAAATATATTTATACACAAAAAATTAAAGAGATTACTGTAGCTGAATATTTAAATGCACGAACGACGTCATTAATTAAATCATAAAACACTCTTAAAACAATGGCTCTGCCACTCATAAAACAGTGAAGAAAACAGTGGAGTCCATGGATGCAGGTGAATATTACCTAGTTTCAGCAGTTTACCTTTGATTTTTATTATTAAAACTTATAAAGTTACAAATGAGTTGTTGCACTGATTCCTTAACTAGGATTAATCATCTATGTAAGTAATATAAGGATATCAGTACCTACCTACCTTCTGTACAATTTTAATTTTATTTAATTGTAAAATTTAAACAAGAACGATTTTCAATAAGTATTATAATTTATTTTAAGTAATAAAGTTTTCATTTCTATTTCCATTATAGAGATTATATTACAGAAATGTTGAAGATTATGCTTTCTATCTCGGTAGAAATTATGCAAACCAACGTTAAAATATTACATTTAAAGTCCGCTGAAGTTGAAACACATTTGTCTCTCTTAATCTGTAGCGGCACCGTCGTAATCCCGCTGTTTATTTGTATACCCTAGTAACATTCGTCACTGGATCTGGAGAGCACTGTCAATTAATTCTGACAAACACAGCAGCTTTAGTCATGAATATAAAAATACAGCAGCATACAAGCAGGATTTAGAAAGGGAATGGGATGTACAGATCAAGTCTTTTCCATGCGCATGATCGCGGAGAAGTTTTTGGCCAAAAACCAAAAGGTTTTTTGTGCGTTCATGGACTTGGAAAAGGCCTATGACAGAGTGAATAGGGATGTGCTATGGCAAACACTGAACTCATTTGGGTTGAGCGCTGGCTTGATACGGGCATTGGAGTCCCTTTATAGGGACTCTAGTGCTTGTGTTAGGATCAACGGGGTCTACTCGGACTGGTTTGACATCCATAAAGGTGTCAGACAGGGCTGTGTAGCTTCCCCGTGGCTGTTCAACCTATTTATGGACAGTTGTTTGCAAAATTTGAAAGTTGAAGAATGCGGATTAAGAATGGGTGAGTTAACCGTCAAATGCCTTTTGTACGCCGATGATCAAGTTATACTTGCGTCGTCGGCGGCCGAGTTGCAAATGATGGTTACATTAATGAACAGATCATTAAAAGAAAGGGGTATGAAAGTGAACGCAAGTAAGACGAAGGTTATGGTTTTTGAAAGAGAAGAAAGTAAAACGATTTGTGAAATAAGAATAGAAGGGGAGTTGATCGAGCAAGTAGATGAGTTTGTATATTTGGGCTGCGTATTTAGCAGGGATGGGAGATATGATAAGGATATAGAACGACGAGTGAATGCGGGAAATAGAGTAAATGGGGCCCTGCACTCTATTGTGAAGAGTCAAAATGTGTCGAAAAAGGCACGTATGGCAATTCACAATGCTGTGTTGGTCCCTACTTTAACATATGGTAGTGAAAGTTGGGTGTGGCAGAAGAAGCACGAGAGTAGAATGAACGCAGTAGAAATGCGGTCGTTAAGGAGTATGTTAGGGCTGAATCTTAATGACAGGGTAAGAAATTGTGTAATAAGAGAAGAGTGTGGTTTGCAAGATGATGTTGTGACCAGGATTAAGAAAGGAATGCTTCGGTGGTTTGGTCATGTGGAAAGAATGAATGAGGAAAGAGTGACAAAGAAAATTTATGTTGCAGAAGTGAATGGCAGAGTCGGAAAGGGACGTCCTAGGCGAAAATTTATTGACCAAATTGGCGATTTATTGAAAACGGGCCAAATTAGGAGTACCCTTAACCGACGAGCATGTATGCGGAGGTGTATGGATGTGAAGGAGGCGAGAGAGGTGTGTCAGGATCGTGCCAAATGGAAGTCTGTAGTCTCTGCCTACCCCTCTGGGTGACAGGCGTGAGTGTTTATATTATATATTATATTATATAAAAATACTCAATATTTTAATTTTTTATAAAATAAGTGTAACAAACGGGCAATACAGACCACCTGATGGTAAATGTATACTCTGGCACAAAGCCATCTACATTTATCCTCGATAAAGAATCAAAACGCGGATGAGGTAACCTTAGGGGACTAAGATGACGTTCCCAGTACGCCGGTTCTCTACACACTAAGCTGCACTTACATTGAGCTGCTATTTTAAGACGGTACTCTGTGAGTTCTACTCACTGTAATATAGCTGCAACGTGGTTCTTCCAGATATAAAAATACTTTTGATGTTGTTCATTATTACTTAAATCTCAATGAAACTGAAATGCGTGTGTCTGGATGATTCTTTGAAACACGTTTTTACGTGTGTCGTAATGAAGGAATTATCATAATATTTTACAATAAAGACATCCATTTTGAGTTTAATGTTAAAATTCATCTCTACCTTTAAATGTATCGAGGTATTTTGTAGTTTTGCCAATTACTTGAAAGCGTTTATACTTGGTAGGTCCATGCTGCAATAATATTAGTAGCATTGTTGTAGCACGAATGGGTCGGCTCGACCAGGGAAGGACCACGCTCTCACAGAATACCAGCGTGAAATAGTAGCTTAATGCTGCTGTATTTCGTATGGTGAGTGTAGAAAACCGGAGACCCTTTTTTACTGGAAACGATGCATTCCATCTTAGTCCGCAAAGGTCTTCGCATCTGCATTTTGATTCGTAATCGAGGGTAGATGTAGATGTCTATGAGCCACAGCAACCACTTACCATCAGGTTGTTTGAGTGCTCGTTTGTCACCATATCCTATAAAACTGTGGATGCTGTAGCCCATAGACATCTACATCTATGGGCCACAGCATTCAATTCTGTGGTTATCCTCATTTCTAAGTCTACCACGCAGATAAACTCCGAGCACAGCCGCTTCCATAGCTCGCCGAACGACCTTGAGCTTCCACATATATATAAATAAATGCCGTGTCAGTCTTTGCGTTATTTGACATTTGCTGCACAAAATTTCGTACTTTACATTTTAGTTCATATAGGATGTTCTGCACATACTCCCGCAGGACATATTTCGTGAAAAATATTCCATTTTGAGCTTGAGATTAATTATAAATATTTTTTTCTAATACGACGGCATATAATATATTCACTAAATAAATCGCTTTAATGAAATTATTTCATTACGTACAAAAAAACGGACAATGCTTTTGGGTCTAATGGAAGTAGAAAACAAAAGTGAATAAATTGAGATAACCTTTTGAAAATGGAATTCGTAATTTGTTGTTGCCCCTCACCCGTGCTACTTGTCACAAAAGAGGTTTGTACTCGTGTTCAGAGCCGCTCGGATGATGATTTGAACTGAAAGTAAAACGAAATTGTTTTCTGTATCGTCCGAAAAAAAAGATTCGTAACTAATGTTGGTTGAAGCTAACTTTGAGCTGACTTTTAAAAAGGAGGAAGGTTTTCAATTTCACTGTATTTAGCACGTGGGTTCCAATCACACACAAAAATAGTTTTTTTTGTATAGAATAAGTGTGACGACAAAGAGAGAGTGAGCACACAGTCCACCTGATGGTTAGTGGATGCTGTGGCCCATAAACATCAACGTTTATTCTTCAATAAGAATCAAAACGCAGATGCGTTGTCACCCCTGAGAACTAAGATGGAATGCCTCGTTTTCACCAAATAGTATCTCTGCACTCACCATACGAAACACAGCAGTATTAAGCTGCGATAAAGTATAAGCATGATTCTTCACCAGTTGAGCCGATCCAATTGTGCATTATTTCGTGTAGTATTTGTATACCCTACAAATAATTGTTCCTAGTTACGTTGTTTATCCTTGTGCAATTTATATATGTGGAGGCACCACGACACAGTATAAAATCCTTGTGTTGCTCGTTTATTTAAAAAAATTGAGAAAAGTTTTATTAAAGTAGTACGTACATAATTTCTCAACGACTAAAGTACGAAACCTTACGCGTGCGTATTCATGGGTCATTTCAATATTTATTTGTCGAGATTGGTTTTCTTTCGGTAGCTTAATTACTTCGTCCATATTAAACTATAACGCTTATTTTGAAGCATTTTCCAAAATGCTGAAAAATTATATTAATTAATTGGCAAACTAAGTGACAAGTTGCAATCTGTGTGTTTCATTGATTAACATATACATACATAATACATAAACACTCCCGCCTGTCACCCAGAGGGGTAGGCAGAGACTACGGACTTCCATTTGGCACGATCCTGACATACCTCTTTCGCCTCCTTTACATCCATATATCTACGCATACATGCTCGTCGGTTAAGGGTACTTCTAACGTGGCCCCTTTTCAAAATATCGCCATTTTGGTCAATAAACTTTTTTCTAGGGTGTCCCTTCCCGACTCTGCCGTTCACATCTGCCATATAAATTTGCTTTGTCACTCTTTCCGCATTCATTCTTTCTACATGACCAAACCACCGAAGCATTCCTTTCTTAATCCTGGTCACAACATCATCTTGCATACCACATTTATCTCTTATCATGCAATCAGATTCAACCCTAGCATACTCCTTAAAGACCGCATTTCTACAGCATTTATACTACTTTCGTGCTTCTTCTGCCACACCCAGCTTTCACTACCATACATTAAAGTAGGGACTAACACAGCATTATGAATTACCATACGTGCCTTTTTTGACACATTCTGGTTCTTCGTAATAGAGTGTAGTGCTCCATTCACTCTATTCCCTGTATTTACTCGTCGTTCTATATCCCTATCATATCTACCATCCCTGCTAAATACACATCCCAAATACACAAACTCATCCACTTGCTCAATTAACTCTCCTTCTATTCTTATTTCACATACCGTTTTGCTTTCTTCTCTTTCAAAAACCATCACTTTCGTCTTACTTGCGTTCACTTTCATTCCCCTTTCTTTTAATTCCCAGTTCATTAATGTAACCATCATTTGCAACTCAGCCGCCGATGACGCAAATATGACTTGATCATCGGCACACAAAAGGCATTTGACGGTTAACTCGCCCACTCTTAACCCACATTCTTCATCTTTCAAAGTTTCCAAACACCTGTCCATAAATAGGTTGAACAGCCAAGGGGAAGTGTTGGCGACGCGCCTATAAGAATATTTCAATTTATTAAGTTAAACGATTACGAATAGCTTCTAAAAAGCAAATTATCAAGTAACAATATTCCCATAAGAAAATGCTTAGTTGAATCTTAAAGAAATATCGAATTAATGATATGAAGGTCTTGGGTTCGATCCCAGGCCGGAATAGTTTGTCGTTTTCTTAGTAATATCTCTTAATAAATTCATATAGGGAATTTTTAAGATAAAAATTATGTTACCGGATTTGTTCCCCGGTTGAAATCATCTTTCCAATGATGTAAATTTAAAGGAATATTAAAATAGAATTAGAGATCGGATTTATTCCCCGGTCGAGATGATCACTTTGTGAGTAAATAAGATTAATGGAAATTAATAGCATAAGTGTTGTCTTATATGGGTTTGATATGTTTTGTATGAAAACAAATGCCTATTTTCTATGATTGATTAATGAAAACATTCACTTATATTGTTATCTGATAAGAGATATGATAACTGATAAGAATCTGATTAGAAATAGTTTCCTACAGTTTGAGAATTGTGTAAAAGCATTGATTCACCTTAGTATTGTTGATATTGGTGTATATTAGACTTTCCATTTTTCTGATAGTCGATAGCCGTGCAAAAGTTAGTTGTTCAAATAGTGTGAGTTCACAGACGCACGCTAGCCACGTAGTTAGGAGGCCAAATATGTAAAAATTTAAATATTTGTAATTTCAGCAAGTTATGTAAAAATGACTTGTGAAACATTTCAGATTGATTGTACGTGTAAAAAAGGTGAATTCTGTGTTATTTTTATGTGAAAATTCCTGTGAATAAGTGAAATAATTATAGTTTTGTATAAGAAATTTAAAAGTGTTTTAATAGTGAAATGTATAGAGAAAATGTAAATTAAACT
The DNA here is from genome assembly GCA_907164705.1 of Parnassius apollo. NCBI lineage: Eukaryota > Metazoa > Arthropoda > Insecta > Lepidoptera > Papilionidae > Parnassius > Parnassius apollo. Next base: position 2,390,999 of record CAJQZP010000226.1, on the reverse strand, counting down.
ATTGTATTGGTTAAGATATGTATAATTTCAAGTGGAAAACATTGTTTTAACTTTCTATGTTAAATATTTAAGAAATTTCAACTTCGAACGTGTGAGTAAAATAGGCATATTTTGTTAAATAAATAAAAGGTTTTTTGTGATATGAAAATGTAATGTATATCGTAGTATAGATATTTTTTGCGCTATCTATACAAGTAAATTGTGTTAATGTATGACTTATGCAAATAAAGTTATTGAGTAAACCGTGAGAGAGTGATAGTACAAATTGATGTCATTGAGTTGCGCAAGCGCACAAATGGCGCGGCTCACTTTCGCGTATAGCTCTGGGATAGCTCAGTAAACGAGTTTTCTTGCAATTCGTTCGGGAATCGTTCGGGGAAGTTTCGGGAAAGTTCGGAGAAACTTCGGGAATCAGACCAGCAGTCAATAAGAAGAAAGAAAAAGTGTAGGGAAGTGATAGGGAAAAGTAATTACTCCTCACGGAACGGTTTGAAGATAATTGTGTTTTATTCCCAAGAAATTCATCCCTCAAAATTATACAGTCCACATCGAAGAATTAAGGCGTTGGGACCGGGACGACTTCGGAAGACCCGTAATCTCCGCCTGAACCTATTTGCTGAAAAGGAAGAGGTTATCGCCCTTGTGTGTTACTCCGTTGCGGAGATCACATACGTTGTTCCCGAACCCAACGTAGGCGTTATAGGAGGCCGGATCGAGAGAAGCCTCGATTCCCCCTTCTGTTTCTTAGTTGAACGTTTACAAAGCCGTCGGTTCCTTTTCAGGAAGCTACACAGCCCTGTCTGACACCTTTTTGGATGCCAAACCAGTCCGAGTAGACCCCATTGATCCTGACATAAGCACTAGAGTCCCTATAAAGAGACCTTAATGCCTGTATCAAACCAGCGCTCAACCCATATGAGTTCAGTGTTTGCCATAACACATTCCTGTCCACTCTGTCATAAGCCTTTTCCAAGTCCATCAACGCACAAAAAACTTTCTGGTTTTTGGCCAAAAACTTCTCCGCAATCATACGCATGGAAAAGACTTGATCTGTGCACCCCATTCCCTTTCTAAAACCCGCTTGCACATCCCAAATTTTTCCATCAGTTTCTTTCATAACTCTTTCAATTAACACCTTAGCATACAGTTTACGCACAATACTAAGCAAGCTGATACCACGGTAGTTTTTGCAGTCCTGCTGTGACCCTTTTCCTTTATATATTGGTACTATAACTGCTTTACAGCAGTCATCCGGTACCCGTTTTAATTCCCAACATAAATTAAACAAGGGGTACAGCAGGCCTGCCACCACTCCCTCTCCAGCCCTTAGCATCTCGAGTGATACTCTATCATATCCAGCTGCCTTACTTGCTTTCATGCTTTTCATTGCTTCCATTATTTCATCTACACTTATCTCCATACCCCCTTTCCACTTCTTTCGGAATTTCTAGTTCATTTAATTCAGACGACTCTTCACTCATAAACACGCTTTCAAAGTATTCCTTCCATCTGTTTAAATTCGAAGCTTCATCATTCAGAATACATCCATTCTCGTCTCTTATAGCATTCATTATAGGCTGTTTTGTATTTCCCCCTGGCAGTTCCTACGAGTTTCCAGAACATTTTTATGTTAGCCTGGAAATTATCAGATATCCTTCTATCATTCTTATCCGTTCTTTCTTTCTTTTTCCTTTCAACAACTTCTTTTACTCTATTATTTAGACGTCTAAATTCTGCCTTTTTTCTTTCAATCTCATCATTCATACCAGAAGAATTACCAGCTTTGGTTGCTAGTAAACCTAACCAAGCTTTCTTCTTTGATTCAACTTCCACCCGTACCTCATCATCCCACCACAACGTATTACTTTTCCTTTCATTTGTTCTCTTACTTACACCACATACTTCAGTGGCGGCATCCACCAAACCTTTCTTAATATTGTCCCACACTGTATTCAAGTCTAAATCATTCATACACTACTCATTCAAACATCTAATATTTCCTCTCAGTCTACATTTATACTTCTTTTTCACATCTTCATCTTGTAACTTCTCTATTCTTATACGCTGTAACGCAGTGGTAGACACAGATGTCCGATGCCGCCAACGCTTGAAAAGACCATTAATTCGACATAAGATCGAGTAATGATCCGTCCCTACGTTGGACCCCCGGTAAACCCTTGTATCTACGACTGCGCTTCTCATTCTTTCATCCACAATTACGAAATCTATCATGCTTCTATCATCACCTCTTTCCCATGTATACATGTGAATCTTCTTAGGACGAAAAAAAGTATTCGTCACAAAAAGATTCTTTTCCACACATACGGTGAGGAGGTCTTCACCATTCTCATTTATACTTTCATCACCAAACATTCCCAATATCCTTTCATAACCAGACCTCTTCACCCCAACCCTTCCATTAAAGTCTCCTAACATAATAATATTTTCATTTTCCTTACATTTTGTCAACACCATCCTTACCATGTCCCAAAACTGCTCTCGGATGTAAGTGGGCTTAGACATGTCTGGGGCGTACACCCCTAGCAGGAACAGCTTCTTTAAGCCCACTTTAATTCGTATCCATAGCAGCCTCGGGCTTACACATTCATACTCTTTCACACATTGACCCATTCTATTCCCTTTCGTTTCGTCTCATTCACACATAACACATCTATTCCTCTGTCATTCATCATTTCGCATACTTCATCCATCTTATCATTCATTCCTCCACATACATTCAGCGTAGCCAGACGGGTTTCCGCAATCCACTTTTCGCCCCTCCGGGAGACAGAACGTGACGGGTGGCGAACCTCGTCGCCGGTTTTTCTCCCGGAGATTCTTCGCATCCCTGCCCCATTGAAGGGGCGCCGGGAACTCGGGGCCATTTCTTTTATTTTCTGAGTCATGGTGCGAACAAGGGGTGGTGGTAGATTTTACGCCGCTACCATACGGCGAGGAGCCGAGTCTATTTTTTCGGCTTTGTCGCTCGCGGGGGACACGTATAGGGTGGGCCTAAGGTTAGGTGGTCGAAGCCTACGGACGCGAGCGACTCATCCCCCATCATTGATTAACGTAGTACTATACTCCGTCCTCTCCTAAAACAACGTTGACAATAAGACACAATGTTAAATTTCACTAAAAATCTATTGACTATTTGTATGACTATCTTTTCTACAAATGTAGTTACCTATAGAAGAATAGTAATTTAAAAAATCTATAATAAGACCTATTAATAAAGATGGCAGCCATTATGAATATATTCATAATAGATTTTTAATAAAAAAATAAAATAAAATAAGTATTGTAAGTTCAAATACGTATAATTCCAGCAACTTTATCGTCGTGGACCAAGTTCGATTAATTGTTGTTACTCTTATTTGTATATCGGTCCATTTTAGTTCGCTGGGTTTGTACTGTGTGAAGTTAATATCTACTAACGGAATAAATTTCGGTTGGATTTAAAATTACAAAAGTTTTATAATAGATACAGTCACACACTGGAGATTCGGTTTTATACTTTGCTGTTAAATTTGTACATTTATTTATTAATTAATTCAACTGTTTCGTTCCTCTAATGGCCGTAAGCACGACTGCACATATACCGGGTTCGAATCCCGGGTAGGACGTAAAAATCAGTTATTGTGTTTTTCTTTAAAGAAATTCGCAGTGTCCCCGAGAGTCTGAAATAATATCTGAAAGAGACAACTGTTTTCCCTTCGGTAGTGTATGCTGTACTGACGTGCCATCAGACTATGAGTGAGGGTATAGATTACAGAAATCTAAATAATAAGGCAATTTAGATTTCTGTGGTATAGATAGTGCGCCCCTGTGCTCTATAATCTTGTACCGCGCCGATGGCAAATGTCCGTTAAGACTGGCCGCCGTAATAGAAATTCAATCTGGAGGACATTAGTATAAACCTTTACAAAATAAAACAATAAAAAAGAGTTCATATTAATAACTTTTCGTCATAAACTAATAGTTTTTTTTTATACAAATAAGAGTGACAAACCAGAACATAGTCCACCTGCTGGTAAGTAGATGCTATTGTCCATAGACAGTAGACACCAGAATCTAATATTGATTAAAAATCAAATGCAGATACGTTTTAATCCGAGAACTAAGATGGATTATGCATGTATGTATATGGATGTAAAAAAGGCGAGAGTGGTGTGTCAGGATAGTGCCAAATGGAAGTTTGTAATCTCTGTCTACCCCTCTGGGTGACAGGCGTTAGCACAGAAATCTAAATAATAATAATATTTAGATTTCTGTGGGTGTGAGTGTTTATATATAATTATGTGACTAAGATGGAAAGTCTCGCTACTATTAAAACGAGTCACCGGTTCTCATCACTCACAAAAACAAACATTATATGAATCCCTTATCCCTCAGCTGTCTACGAGTCTGAGTTGGTACGGTAATATACGTTCTTGCTTTTGTGCACCGAGCAACTGCTCTATTTCAGTTTTAAAGCTGAAAGGGCCCAGTACGATTACAGTCTTTTGGGCGTTTCATCTGGTCAGCAGTGATAATGTTACTATAATCTTCTTTGTTTGTTTATTGCAGATGTCTATGGAAATTTCTTATTTATTTTAGTTTAGAAGTTAGAAGAGCCTATCCTTGCGCCTATGCAGGCTTAACATAAACTTGAGTATTTTTTTTATTTATCAGGTTAACTAACCATTATAATACATAGTATTTAATATGAGTTTTTTTTATATTAGTTTTTATTTAGTTAATAAACTATAATTCGATTTTTTTTAATTTACAAACAAATATTTTATCTTAGAGTTAATGAATCAAAATTTATTGTGATTTGTAAAATAAATAAGCATGAACTGCACAACTTAGTTGTACCAAACAATTGTAAGTTGTTTTATTTGTGAAAGTTTGTGATTTACTTAGAAAAAACTTCTTCAAACGTAAACGTAAATACACAGCCTATATCTCAATAGTGTCTTTCATTTACGAGGGTTTTTTTTTGGGAGCAGGAATAATCTGTCACTATGTCCGAGTGTATGTTGGTTGGCTTTACAGGATCTTGATTTTTTTAATTAGTTAGATATGCTAGTTTCATCACTGCCGATTGCGTGGTAAATTAGCCTTAAGATTGCCGTTGGCAGGATTGTATTTGCGTTGTTTGCGCACTATTAAATTTAGCTACAGCTTCGAACGATTATTCCTTCACTCAACACGGCTCTTATTGTAGGTGTAACATTACTAACCCCTTTTTATATGTTACTAGCGATCCGCCCCTTCTTCGCATGGGTGATTTCAGGCTCTCGACAACAACGCCACCTAACGGGTCCAACCGAATAAGGCTTCCTAAAGGAATGGCCAAAAGGCACGGACCTGAGCCACGTGCATTTATCGACTTCTGAATATTTAAATTAAAAGTAGATCCCGTACATTAAATGCTACTTAAATATAATTCTAGACGAATTAAATATTTATCTTTAACTCGCATTAAGCTTAGTTATATTTCCCATTTTAATTTTACGTCGTCTTGTTGCGTAATGTGTATTCTGATCGTAAGCGACACAACCTCCCCCTTCAAAGGCCGAAGCGAAGTGACCGGGCGGCGGGAATCACGCTTCAAGAGGCCGATAGTTTAGGTAACTTCTTTTTTACAGTGACAATAATGGTATTTAAAAAAAGTAAATAACATAAGCACTGCTTTATTAGTTCAGTTAGTATGCAAAGTTTCGTGATCTTTTTTAAAGTGTTTTATGAATAACAGCGGTTTATTGTTTATTTTGTAGGTAACTTTGGATTTTTTTTTCTATCGAGAAAATTTTACGAAATCGTGTTTTCATCTAACATAATCCTTATCATTAATCCTCAACTTTATCATATATTTATTTCAAAACTAATGCTGCAATATTTTCGGCATAAGGAAGGATCTTGCTAAGCCATTTGAGATTATATTTCCCCTTAACAGTCATAAGTTCCTCAAGTTCTTAGCCCCGTATGATCTATAGATCTATAGATATAGATAAGAAAGTATTTAATTTAATGTACTTATTGATGATCATAGAAAGATGATCAAGAATAACTGAATACAACAACTTTACGCGCTGTTCGAGGCTCGGGGTTAAAAAAATTCAGCTTCCTGACTATTTAACTACAGAGAATTTCTTAACAGAAAAACTTGATTTTTAGCTTATGACCGGTGATCAAAATCCTGTCTGGAGGACATTATAATATTATTTATCACTTGAAAATTCGAGTAGTAATATTTTTATTGGTTCCGGCGACTCCCAATGTACGATCGAGAATTGCGCACGCACTACGAAATTTTTTGATTCTATAATACGACAGCGTCACCAGCAGTCAGCGTTTTTAATTTTGTGACCAGCCAGTATCTGTTACCACTGAGTTCTCTGATGTCAATGTGAACGCCACGGCTTCATTGTAAATATTTAAATCAATATAATATCATAAAAATATAACTCTACATACATATGGAAGTAATCATTTCAGTGTAATTTTAATTTCGCCACTTTATTCCCTTGCAATATGTAAATCATAATTGTTCAAATCTTTGAAAAAAAAATTGAAAATCTACATAACATTAAAGTTCAAGCGATATAACACTTTTAACTAAACTTTTTAACCTAGGAAAGGCTGTACCAATTATAGCAAAACTTGACATACTGATTACTTTTATTAATATACTGATTTATCAAAGATAAATCTGTATGTCAAATAAATATACTTAGTCAAGTCATAAGTTCTGTCAAAAACTTTTTATAAAATTAATGATATACTTTTTGATAATTACATAGAAATTGTATATGAAATGAAAGGGAATTTCATTTAGAATACTATTTTATTTACAATATTCAAAATTTCCTCCTCTATTTTGAATACATGCCCTTAACCGACGCGGCCAATCATCAATCGCAGCACGTACCACACTCATATCTTTCTCTGCCGCTGCTTTAGCCAAAGATGTTCGGAGAGACTCCAAATTTGGATTGGAATTTAGCGCAGGCTTTCTTTTGCAAGTGTTGCCATAACTTATAACCCAGTGGGCTTAAATCTGGACTAGAAGAGGGCCAGTCTTCATATCTGATAAAGTCAATTCCATGGGCGGTCCACCAGTTTTGCGTGCTTTGTACCATATGAGCTGGAGCATTGTTTGAGAAAGAAGTTCCACTATGTTTTTAAGGACGGTATTTTGGTAAACCTCGCAACTGGTTTTTACACTTTTTTCTCAGAAAAACACCTCAGTTAAGCCTGAATATGAGACTCCAAGCCAAACCATGAGTGATGAAGGATAATGTGCTCGTTAAACCCTCGGAATACGCGTGCTGGCTTCTTCACTGCTGTGGGCATACACCTTATCATTTTGTTTATTGTAACTTTCTTCGATGTTTTTAACCGAAAACAAAATTTCGCGGTATTTTTTTCCGGCATACCGCCGTAACAAAGCGCGGGATCTATCCAGCCTAATTTTTTTCAAACGCTCGTTCAAAAAATGTCCGATCTTCTTACGATAAGCTCGTAGTGCTAAGTCTTCATTAATCATTCTTTTGACCGTGGTTCTGCTTAAGCCCATCTGAAGAGCTAAGTTTTTTTTGTTTACGAACAGTATTTCGTTTCGATTCGCACCTTCACTGCTTTGATGATCGCGGGTGTCCGAGGTCGGCCGGTCGTCTTACGATCTTCGAAGCTTGAATCTTCAGTGAATTGTTTGATAGTACGATAAACAAATCGTAGGTTTATTTTTAATTTTGGTAGAATATTGAAAATCTCTTTTGGCGAGTAACCACAGCGGTGCAATGCGATAACCACTACTCTTTCTTCTCTTCTTTCTATCTTCTTTCTTCAACCACTCCATATTTAAAAATTAATGAAAATTAATGTCTTTTTTATTTTCGGCAAGCTCAAACGTTAGATTTTTACAATTGGTGAAGTTCATCTAGCCAGTATTCAAAATTTTTAAATAATAAGATATTGACAGAACTTATGACCCGACTAAGTAGGTAAATCCATATGTCAATTAAATATAAATAAATCAGCACAGAACAAGATAGAGAAACTTATACTGGCCATGGACAATCAGGTAAAGTCATGTAAATATAGAGAGATCATTAATTTTGCCTCCTTAATAAAACATCAGTGTGAGTGACAGCACTAAATATCATCATCATCATCGTTACATCGCAAGTCCACTGCTGAACATAGGTGTCCCCCAAGGAATGCAACAAAACACAGTCTCGAGCCTCCTGTATCCATAGGCTTCCTGCATCTTGTACAAGGTGTGTCACTCCGATTAGTAGAAGACACAGTTATACGGTTATATATACACAGAAGATACAGTTCACTTACCGGTATGAGGCTGCCAGTTTAGTCGATTCTTAAAGCTATATGGCCGACCTACTGCCAATTCTACTTACAGATCCCTTGGGCTATGTCAGTTACTCTAGTTCTACTGCAAATTTCCCCCTTACGAATTATATCACGGAGGTAAACTCGGAACAAAGTCCTCTTCATAGCTTGATGAGTGACGTTGTACTTCCTTAAAAGGCCAGCAGAGAAAAACCACATGTTATCGCTCGAGTTTATTGTTCGTTATGTTACCGTGTATTTCTTATATTTTATTTTTATTAAATTTAATATTGATATAAAATAAAATGTACCACTAAAATATCTTCTACTATAAGTTTCAGCACGCGCAAACTTTATTATACGTTACAGAAGATAACATAAGGCGGGTGTTAAATTATGTACAGACGATACTGCGCGCTCAGCGTATTATATTTTCAGTTTAAGGGGCCATATAAGTATTTCATACGTGTATCACTTACCTTATAATAATGCACGACTCTCTGTTCACTATTTTTATGTTTCCTATTTAAATTTTGTATAACTTTTAATTGCTTAGAATGAAAAACCTGTTGGAGATCCAACGTCACTAACATAGCTTTCTGGTCTACTGGTCTTGTCCTCGCAGAATTTGGTCAATGACCACGGCGAGTTGAAGCTGTCAAAGAGGATCTGGGGAAGGCGTCTGGCAGCAAAAGTATGCGTGAAGCTGAAAATCGGACAAGTGGTGCACTTTAGGAGAGGCCCATGTCCAGAGCTGAACTACCGCAGGCTGGTCGTGATGATGATACCTACTGCTACTGCTACAGACTCTATAAAACTCCACTCTTAAACATAGGCCTCCTCTTTAAATTGCCTCATATGGGGGATTTTGACATGGTTGCCACGCCTGGCAGGCGGATTGGCAACACGTTTTTGTATAATTTTGTGTTGTTGTCAGGAAGACGCTGCTGCCTCTTATGACACCCACGGGACGACATGGGCCAGTGGACCCCGCCACTACACTATGAATTTATTAAATGCCTATATACATGTTATTTGCCCTTGTCCGTATAATTTCACGAACGCTACAAAAATGATTTTATGGATTTTCTAATACGTATCACTACCCTTTAATAACCCGTGGGTGTAAAATATTACATGACATTTGTTTTAAAAAGACCCGAAAGTTTCTTGCGCGTTCTTCTATATGGTATTCTTGTGTCGATTTTTACATGCATTACAGCTTTTAATAACTCTAACTTAAATAAAACTTGACTTTAATTTAGAACCTAATTCAAATTCAAATTCGAAATATTTATTGTATGTTAAGTGTTATACATTACGTGTTAATTTATAATTATTACGTGTCTTACAACTTAACTACCCTTTTCTGATATTACAATGTTATCAAATAAAGTTGTTATTTATATTAAATTAAACAATTAATTAAAATTATAAAAAATTATATTTTTAAATGACGTAATAAAAATAATAAAATATACTGTGATAATAATTAGCTTTACCGTGGAATATTTTAAATTTGTAGATATTCTTCCAAATTGTATACAGAAGGAACTTAACTTTGACACAGTGCAATGTATAGAGCAATCGTTATATGTTTACTCTAAATAAAGGAAATTTGCACGAGCTAGACGTACGCCTTGATCATAGTTGCTAAATTACGTACATATATCTCTGTACCTGACATATGCGGTAGGGTATAAGATAGGAACTTGACGTACGTTGATCATCCACACAGTGTATTCATTGTGTGAGGAAGTCTGTTTCAGCTTATGGCAATAACTGATGGTAGCAATTTACTAAGCGGCATTTCTGTGACAGTTAACGTTATGTGTGGTGATAACAATCATCATTCATTATTACAGCCTATCAAAAGTCTACTGTTGAACAAAGCATGTCTAGATTGCCAGCAAGTGGAGCAGTCCATTGTTTTCTATAGTTGCAACGCTTGGCCTGCGTGTTAACAATCGCAGCTTTTTATTATTTTGAGCCATTATCAAGAAACTGTATCACGCTGCGGTTTTATTGTGATTGTAGCAAGAATGGGTCGGCCTGACCGGGGAAGGACCACTGTCAAACTGAATTGAAAGCGTAAAATAACAGCTTAATGTTGTTGTGTTTTTTATAGTTGGTGTAGAGAACCGGATACCCTTTTTACCGGAAACGCGACATTTCATCTTAGTCTTCAGGGGTGACATCGCATCTGCATTTGGATTCGTAATTGAAGACAAATGTAGATGTCTATGGTCCGCAGCATCCACTTACCGTCAGCCGGACTTTGTGCTCGTTTGTCACATTTTTTCATTTTCTCACTGTTGCCACTTTGAACACCCACGGGATGATATGGATTCTCTTAAAAGCTAAAGCTTACTATACAGCTTATATACGTCCCACTGTTGGGCGCAGGCTCCTCTCATTCCTGAGTGGGTTTTTAGGCAAGGAAATATCCGCCGCGCTGACCCAGTCGGCGAATTTCACATGTCTTCGAAATATTTTTTTATTTCTTAGACATGCGGGTTTCCTTAAGATGTTTTCCTTCACCGCCGAGCAACTCAGCATGGCATGGCAAATCAGAAATTGCAATTAACAAGAATTTAGAATTAGTGCCAGCGGGAATCGAACCTGGGTTGCTCGTGTACTGTGAAATTTACAGGGAGCGGTAACCATCTGAGCTACCACGCTCTTAACCATGATTCTTTTACGTGGGCGCTACTCTGCTAATTATGGGATTACAAAAACATGATCCCTCGTTGGCACTTGATATTGGCAATTACTTGCCAATATCGCAAGTAATATATTATGCACGGATAGGTAATTGTGACTGAGTGTTGCTCACACGTGCCACACTCGTCGACCGCAATACAGGTTAGTGTTATGTCACATTCTAAATTGCATTAAATTGATTTTTTTTATTGTTAAAATCCTAAAAAATACTACAGATAATATGAATAAAGTTCTTGCATTTGCACGTTACTAAATTTTTATATATAATAGTAAGCTGAAGTGGCAATGGGCAATGCTATATTGCTCGAAGAACCGACAACCGAAGGGAAAGTAGGTTCTCGAGTGGCAGCCTCGTACCGGCAGACGAAATGTAGGCCGGCCTCCCATTAGATATAGTGACGACCTGGTAAGACATACAGGAAATCGATGGATGCAGGTGACTCAGGTTGCAGATCCAGCTTTGTGGCATTTCTTGGGAAAGATCTATGTTCAGCAGTGGACATGTGAAGGGCCGAGAGCTCACATGTAAGCGTGACGTCACGTATTCCTCAAAATCAGAAAACAAGATTGTGCTAGTAGATTTGAGATATGGTCATTCATTACTGGTCGTATGGAGAAGTTTTAGTTTGCTCAACGAGCTATGAGAAGGCTACGCTTGTAGTTTTTCTGCTTGGTAAAATTCGTAATAAAATCCCGCAGTAAAACAAGAGTAACTGACCTTGTCCAACGGATCAGTAAGCTTAAGTAGCAATGGCTCGACTTTATAGCTCGAAGAACAGAAAATTGTTGAGGAAAAAAAAGTTGTAGAGTGAAAGTTTAGTACCATCATTTCACACTATAAACTTTTTAAACTTTACCTACGTTTTACGATGTTTTAAGAAAAAGGACAGTAAGAGTGTGGCTACGATAATCGTGTTTGTAAAATAAATAATTAAATCGTCGTAGTTGTCTCATTTTCTATTTTTAGCCAGTAAGTTGTGGTTTAAATTTAGACGGCTAAGCATGGTAAATATAAACTACAATTAAAACTTAACATTAATTTAGCCGGCAAATCTTAAGTTAAATCTTGAGTTGAGCTTCATAATACATAGCTAAGTGACTAGTAAAAGACGATAAATAACTAAGTCATATAAACCAATGTGAGTAACTTATGAAACATTGCCAGATCTTGTCAGCTTTTAAGAGGAAAAAGAGCAGTGTGTGAACATACTTCATCTCCTTCTCCCTCGGGACACAACTACGATTTATACATCGTTTTCGGGAGAACACATGGCACATGACACGTTCGCAATTGCTTGTCAAACGACTAAGGAAATTTATGTTTCGATTATAACAAAATGGGGACGACACATTGAGCAATTTGTCATGTAAAAAATTAGTCTATTATAACAAAAGTGTAACGTTAGAAATAGGTGAGCTAAGTTAGATTTTTATGGAATAGAATAATTTTTATTTAATATAGATTATAACTAATTCTTATTGAACGTATTTTTTATTTTAAGCGCTGGTTCCAAAAGAGATCATCTGTCTTGGGAAGAACCAAAAATAACTTTATCGATCTATAAAGATACACTGCTGGGCCTGGTTTGCCTTTCCCTGCTGTGAGCTAGTTCACCTTTATCGCCATTCTTAACAAGCGGAGCGGCCATAACAGCAGTGTGGCGTTAATGATATGTTCATACCGTACAAATGATGGTAACTATACTTCTTCTGCTTAAAGACGACTGCTGAATATCTGTTTTTATGGAATAATGGTGGCAAACCAACACACAGTCCACCTGCTGGTAAGTGGATGCTGACACTCATAGACATTTATCCTCGTTTAAGAATAAAACACATTTGCGTTGTCATTCCTCATAACTAAGATGGAATATCTCTTTTCTAGTAACAAGGGTCTCCAATTCTCTACACTCACCTTATGGAACAGAATTCCAGTGTAGAATAGCAGCATTAAGCTGCTATTTTACACTGGAATTCTGTGAGCGAAAGAGTGAATTTCTTCGCAGTTCGAGCCGACCCATTCGAGCTATAATCATTATATAGCTGTTGCTAGCTGTACATAACATATAAGTGTTAAATGAAATGTGTAATCATGTTACTCGTAGATGAAATGGAGTGATTAGTTCACATTAAGCGTCACCACATGTAAAAATATTACCTTTATACTATTAAATACACCATCTACAAGGCACAAATGCCTTCATATTTTAAATGATCCATTAATGTCTAAAGGGATTTTAAATGATAAAATATGTACTAGTAAAGTATCTGTTAGCGGATGAACAAAGTATTTGGGTAGCTATTATCAATCATTTGAGTTGGCAGCTGTTGACCATCAGACTCCTGATCCATCATAATGACAAATTGAACAGCATTATAAGTCTTAAATAAATCTACAAAAATTAACGTAATACTTGCATTCTGTCAATTTAACTGATATTGAAGAAATAACTCCTTGTCACTTTTAGTTTTAAAAGACTGATTGAAGAATTTTATTTAAAACTAGTTCCATTTAGGGGTTTTTAGTAAGTAACTAGGTAGGTAACGTACTAAGACCCTCTAAAAACAGAGGAGATCTGAGCCCAGCCGTGGAACGCATATTAGCTGCAACTTTATTTTTTACTTTAGACAAACCTTTTTACTTTACACAAACTTTTTTACTTTACATAAGCTTTTGCAAAAAAAAAAGAAAAAAAATTGGGGTATATTTTCAATGGTTACCACGCTTGGCAACTTGGTCCGCAACCGCGTTTTTAACAGACTTCTAAAAAGCACTTTCTTGTTGTCAATTTGACTGTAAGTAATTTTTGTATGTAGGTATTTCACGCAATATCTTAGCCAATTGTGGACCAATTTCAAAGCTTATATTTATTAAATACGTCATAACTCAAAGGTAAATCCGTGAAAAAATTGATATGAGCTGTTTAATGTAAGAAATATCATACTGTTTGTGTTATTTCTTAGTCCACACAAAGATATTAAAAAAAGAGAAAATTAACTTACAAAATTAATAAAAGCGTCACGCCTGACATCCTTTAAGGAAATAGGCAGAGTCCAAAGAACAGCGAACTTCTCGGATCATGTTTAGCTATGAAAACTGGAGATAGATGGCCAGACCATCGCCATCACAATCACAAGCCCAGTACCCCATTAATCAACTTATACGACATAACACAGTTGGCAAATTCTTTTTTAATAGAAGTCAAAGACCAACATGGCGAGGGGGAGGGGAGGGAGGGCTTTAATTATTTGATACGCTACGACTTAGCACTGACTTCAGATGCTATTATGTGTAATTATTTTTTTGTTTCTCTGAAATCGATTTTACCTTATACTAAAAATTAAATTGCCTCGCAAGTCTAGTGATTGTAAACGCAGTTGCTGATCTTGAGATCCTGGGTTTCATTCCTGGTCGGGCCAAAATCAGTCATTAGGTTTTCCTATGAAGAAATTCTCAGTGACAACCCGGAGTCAGGAAGTTGGCCGTGTTTCACCCCCGTGCATCGTAAAGTACGTACCTAAAGCCGTTGGTGCTTCCATTGCTCTTTCTTCGGTCGTGTCGGATAACAATCACATCGTACTATGAGAGGAAGGGAATAATATAATGTAAGGAAAGTACTTGTACTTGCGCATACACTCGGGCAATATAATCCTATCCCGTGCGGATTTTTAGTCTTTATAAAACCAGCCACTGTGACGGAAACTCGGTCTGGAGGACATTATTATTAAGAAAGAAATTTTCTTATGTTATTATGTTGTAGAGTTATATTTTTAACGAAGTTTATTGACAATTTTTTATTTAATAGAATTAGGGTGACAACTGTCCATAGTCACACAGAGTAAACAGTCCACCTGATTTTGAGTGGATGCTATGGCCCATATACATTCTACATGTATCCATTAAATGACGATGTATTTAAAATGGGCCAAATTAAGAGTACCTTTAACCGACGAGCAAGTATACGTAGGTATATGGATGTAAAAGAAGTGGAGGAGGTGTGTCAGGATCGTGCAAAATGAAAATCTGTAGCCGTATTTATGCCTACTTCTTTGGGTTACAGGCGTAAGAATTTATGTTACGTTATGATTAAAAATATGTTTTTATCTTTTCGATTCAAGTCACGACGTCGGAAATTCCGAATACACGCAATTACTTTATTCCGGTATAATACGTTCTGGGAGTTCACTATACTCACCTTTATTAAAAACAGGTGTAAGCATGAAATAAATTAATTTGTAACTACGAGTGAGCCATGGTAACATAAATAAAATTTGGTTTCAATATTTCTTAACCCCCAACGCAAATATAAGGGTATTATAAGTTTGTATGTATGTATGTGTGTATCTCTGTGTCGTGTGCAGGTCTGTTGCATCGTAGCGCATAGTTCATACGAAATAACCGATTTTGGTTTTGGTTTTTGGTTTGAAAGGTGACTTGAGCGAGAATGTTCTTAGCTATGGTTCAAGAAAATCTGTTCAGCCGTTTGAAGATCATCAGCTCTTTTCTAATTGATGGCAACTTCCATCTGGTCTAGTCGAATTTGTATTTGATGACTTGTTACTAGAAAAAGTGACGACCTGGTAAGATATGCAGAAAGTCAATGAATGCAGGTCGCTCAGTATGTAGTATGACAACGCCCAGCAGTGGACTTTAATACTAAAATTACTTTCGTTCGATATAAACCTTTGTTATATAATGGTAATAATATGTGCCGAATTTTAGTATAAATGTGTAAGTGGATGAAATAATGAGTATTTTTTTAACTTATAAGTGACACATTTTTTGGGTCTGTGGTTTTAAAAATTTTAATTTAAGTGTTATTGGATGACAATTTTGTAATCAGACCTTTTCATCTTTTTATGGCCGAAAACACAGTCCGCTTGTTGGTATTGGGTTGGTTATATTTGATATAACATTTTGATTTTTTTTGTTTC